>VZRS01007284.1:209392-315350 GCA_013398055.1 Ifrita kowaldi
CCCCCGCCTCCCTTCCCCTCTCCTCCATCCCCTGCGGCGGGCACGGCTCTGCCCCGGCGGCTCCCCCGCGGGTGGGGCCGGGCCGGCCGGTCCCGCTGCCCCGGCACCGCGTCCCTCCGGGCTGCCACGGACGGTGCCGGTCCCCGTGCCCGCCCCCGCGGGGCTCACGGTGATGCCGCGGTACATTCCGCCTCCATAGGTGCTCATGTCCCCGGGGAGCGCTGTGCGGGACCCTTCTAGCGGGGGCTGGGAGCATCCTCCCCCCGCACCGCATCCTCTGGCAGGGTGCAGTTTTTTAGCCCCGGGTCTGCGCTGCCGAGACCCTTCGCCCTTCAGAGCGTGGTGAGGTGATATTACGGCCAGTCCCGGCGGGCTCAGACACCTGGGGCTCGGCTGTGGCCCAGGGGAGCGTCCCTCGCCCTTGGGAGGGCTGGCTGTGCCGAGCTCACGTCACCTGCCGGGATGTCACCTGCCAGGCCTCTGCAGGGGTGAGCGTTTAAAGGACAAACCGTGCCAGCGATAAAAGTGGGAGAAATGTTTCCCATGACAACCTTCTCTTCCAGTGACTTTTTCTTCCGTTACTGTCATGATGAGGTACACTACTCATCATGAATACTGCCTTGCCCTCTGTTTCTCTGCAGAGGTATTAAAAAAGCCATGTTCCTGTTGGTTTAGTCGTGACTGAATGCGCTGCCGTTCTGGCTCGCCAGAATACAGCTTTATTTTAAAGATGTGGGTTGAGTTAATGTATACGTGTAATTTAGTTTTTGATTAGCTGAAGTATTTAGTCCTAAAACTTTACTTGCTAAAAGGTCAGCTATCTCATGGGTTCGTTCACATGAACTGCCTGTGGTAGAAAGCCAGAAAGAAGGACTTTGGTGCCCTTCAGTTTGCCTTCCACATTTTTTTTCACAGCTTATTAGATTGTGATTTTAGTACAGAATTCAGTGTTCAGTCACTTCTTGACACTGGTAAAGTTGCGAAGGCCGTGGAGGCATATAGGTATTCTCACTGGTTTCTTTCACTGAGGTGCATTCTAGAAATAGGAATGTTTTTCAGATGTCTTTGCTACATGCAGCTGAAAAATTGAGTGTAACAGGATCAGTAGGTGGAAAAAAATACATAATGATCTGATGTGAGAAAGCCAGGGAAATGAAAGAACCAATTGTTGATCTGTGAATGATTAATTCTTACAGCATCAGTGGTGTACAGTGTAGCAGGATGCAGCTCTCTGATGGTACGGGTTTCTCCATCTACAACAACACAGGCTGCAGTGAAGTTTTTGGTCAGAGACGTGTGGGTTTTGTGCCTTGTTCTTGGTGTGCTTTTTTTTTTTATGGATGGGAAGAAAGGCTTTGATGGAAATAGTAAGTGCATGTGTGTTTGTTAAAATGTGCATGTAATGCAGATAAGTTCCTGCATCTTAGTAGTTATTTGCAAAAAACCCCAGAAAATCTTTATTGGTTGGTTGTTTCATTTGTTGGGTCAAGGTACATGCGTGTTCTGTCTCTCTTCTCCTTTAAACTGTGGCATGTTTCAAGTCTAGAGTTGTAACCTGTCGTTAGACTACAGAAAACACCTCATACATTATTTATTTTTACGTTTTGTTGGTTTTCATCTGGGGCCATTGTCGGTGCAATGCCACAGTTTCAAATGGGCAAGCTGTCTTCAAATTTGAAAAAGAAGAGTTTTGGGTTTCCTTTTGATGCTTTAGTCTTGACCCTTTTTATGGATAGAGTCTGAGAAGTAAGTTTTCATTGGGGAGACTGATGGGTAATAAATGTCTGTACATGCAAAACAATGGGACAGACTGGGGTAAAACAACTTTCTGAAGTGTGCTTTGTTGCAGGTCTGTTACCCTGGAGTCATGCTCACCGAAGGTCTCTTGGTTAAAGATGATGACTGAGTATTAAATGTAATAGGATGATTCTTTGTTTCTGAAATTTTATTTTGTATTAGACTAGCTATTATATTTTTGTTGTTGGATCGTTTGAAGTTGTATGGTATACAGGTATTTGTGGATGAGACACTGGGGTGGGAAAAACCCTTCACAGTAGAGATGATGATATTTTTACCATTTTACAATGAAAGAATGATAGTCTGGTTATCTGAGATGTGAAGAGAGAATGCTGGATGTTTATTCCTTAGTGTTCCTGCAACTCCTAAGGTTTCTTAAATTGGTAGTGTTGCCAAATGCACTTTTTTTTTTTTAAATTAAATAAATAATGATAAAGACTAATGCACTGAAAGGAGACATTTTTGACACTTTGAATTTATTTCTCACTGTTCTTCAAGTGAGAGCCCTTCCATCCTGCTTGGGTATAAGTGTCAGTGACAGGTCTCAAAGTGCAAATTCATGTCTCTAGCAAACATTTACTTTGTCAGTGGTACTTTCAGGAACTGTAAAAACCAAGTCATGTAGTGTCTGAGTTACTGTGTTTTGTGTGGAAGTTGTTTTCATGCTCATATTGATGGAAGTTCAGGAAACATTTTATTTTTTGAAGTGGGTAAAGCTGCTTGAATAAATCAAGAACTTTTACAACCATTAAATCAGCTGTGGGCTATTTTAAGGTTTTAAGAGATGCATGGTTTTCACTGTTGCAGGCCCTCTTTCTGGCAGTATGAGAGGGAGAAAGAAAAAGAGAGAGGGATGTCAAACCTTGAAGAGTGATTTAACTGGACATTTTAGTACTAGTGGAACTGATTGACATTTGCCTGTCTTATGTACTCCATCAGGAAATGTTCATTAAATCTGCCTTCAAAATCATGCTTTTGAATTGTCTTCTCTAATTCAAGTTCCATACCCAATCCACTAGTAGTTTTTTAAGGAACAGGTGGAGGAATTATTTTTCAGTAGGAGTTGGTTTTATAACAAAATACCTCTACATCACTGGTACCTTGCCAGAAAAATCTCAATTTCTGTAATATTTTACAGCTGTAAAATACAGATACAACTGTATCTGAAAGAGAAGGGAAATTTTGAAAGAGTTTTGATTAGGAGGTGTTTATCAAGTGACTTATTCTGGAGAAAGTAAAGTTGAATTTACCTCTCTTCCTCTTTTTTATTCCCCTCAAATTTTTAAGAAGGTAGTGGACTTCTAGAAAAATGCACACGTGCAAAATTGCCTCTCTGAATATTGTGCAGTCACCAGAATGCTTTGCTTTTGTTTGTTTCTGAATGCTTTTTTTTGTTTGTTTTATTGTTAGTTTGTACAGACCCATGATAATGAAGAACACATAACAGATTTTTTATGTTTTTCTGTTTTGAGGAAGAGGACAACTGTAACATACAGACATTACCTTCTGTTTTTGATGATTTATTGCTTAGGCTGAGCTTCCACATTTTCCAGTGCTTCACATTTAGAAGCTTACTTAAAGAAAATTGTGGCGGTGGATTCAAAACTTGTAGATTCCTCCATCTACCTATTTGCTGTCAAGACTTTTTTTACAGCAGTTAATGGCAGCCATAAGTCACAATAGTTAAAAGCTTTATGTGTCAGATTCTGTATCTCATTTGGATGCAAACTTTTGCCTGTGCAAGCCATGTAAGCACCTTGGTGTATGCATTGTGTAAGTCCTCACTGGCTGGGCTGCCTGTAGCCTAGACTCCACTTAACTCTTTACATCAGCAAGTCACAGTCAGACCCAGTGTTGGTTTAACTTGGGAAAAGGCAGCATAAGCTCATGTGCTCAGATGTGATTTCTCTGTTTGAAGCATGATTTCTATAGTCAGCTTTTCAAGTATGGAGCTGTTGTGAGGGGGTGAAAGGGAACGTCTTACCACAAATATGATGGTGTGAAGCAAAGCTGATACCATACAATGAAATTGACCAAAAGGCTGTTCTTGAAACAGAGACTAGATAGAGAGTTCCTAGGCTATTTCAAGAAAAGACAGTTCTTAATGATCAGCTCCTCCCCTTTTTTCCCCTTCACTCCACAAAAAACAGATTTATTTTTTTCCCTCTTTGTAAACTTCTTCAAATGTCACTAGGTCATGCACTGCTAGCTCAGATAATGTCCTGTGCAACTGTGCATCACTGATAAACCTTTTCAGCCCTTTTCATGATGGGTGAAGCATGTTTTTTGCTGCATAATGCACAGGCTCCTAAGAATGGACTGCTTTTTGAAAAGCCATTTGTTTGTTCATTTACATATTTTTTCCCTACATCTTCTTGGAACTGGCATAAGGGAGTCTCTGACATGAGATTAGTTAGTATTTGTGTCTTTCTTGTCTACTGGGTTTTATAAGAACTATGATATTTTAGCAAAATAGAAGGAAAGTTTAAAATGTCTGCCCCATATACCTAATGGAATTTTGCTTAAAGGGAATACTGGTGTTTTCAAGAGCTAAGGCATGATGGGTTGCACATTGTGAAGGAACTGACCTACTTCACAAAAGTCAAGACATAAGCACTTCAGAAGCGAATTAAACATGTAGTGTGCTGCACACAGACATTCCTGCTAAAACATGGATTGTAAAAGGATAGCCTTTCTTTGAAAACAAAGTCTATTTGGTTTACAGAAAATTCTCTTTCAAAAAATGTTCTTGTTCCCTTAGCCAGAATTCCAGCACAGAGGTGATCTATGTGCTTTTCAGTACTACTGTTTTGGTATTTGGCATCACCTACCTAAGCATTTGTCAAAGGTCCTGTATCAAGGTACCACTGTATTCTGGTGCATCAAAAAATTACACATGCAGCCTGCTGTGGCCTTCATCAGTGGACCTAGGCCTGTATTGCACCTTGCTAATGATGCTTCCTGCACAGCTTTCTTTTTTCTTCTGTTATCAGTCTCATCTGATTGTTTTGTCTGTGCCCTGCTTCTCCTAAGAAGCACCATCATGTCATGCAAAGCATTCCCAAAACCTCATTTTTACATTGTTCACATCAAACCAATAAATGTACGCCCTGTAAGAAGTCAATATTTTTCATATTTAGCTGCAGAAACCTTCAGATGCACACGTACTAGGACTAGTCATATCTGAACTTACCTCTAAGAAATCTTATTCGTGCACTGCCATCTGATTAATACTTTCTTTGAAAGTGAGTTATACAAGATCAACGATCTTGGCTGGGTAAATTGGTACTTGAAACAGAATGACAAGACTTAAAATTATAGGTCTCAGATAATGGAAGGACTACTGTATTTCGAGTTGTTTTGGATATTTTTGGATTTTTATTTGGATATTTTTTCCCTGAGGTTCTGTAATAACAGTAACGTATTTAAAGGGAATGAAAACCCCTTCACTGTGTGGTCATAGCTGGTTTACCTAATTTTATGTGCTTACTGAAGGTTTTTCAGTCTTCCAGGGTATGTTTACTGCATCTTCAGGCCTTCCTCAGGTCAGATGATACAAAAGCCAGTCCTGGTGGGACAGCATACAGCAGCTGACACCGTGAATGCCTTTTTCTAGCTGCTCTCTGCTACGTATCCTGAGGCTGGAAGGAAAATAAGTGAGCAGTGCCTAGCACTGCCTGATGGCTGTCCTTGTCTTTGTCCTGCCAGCCAGCTGCATGTCAGGCATGGTCTAAATATCTTCCTTGTTTAACATCTTTGCAAGAATATGAAATACACTTTGCAGACTGAAAGCGTATCTGTAGCCTTTCTCTGAGCTTTCTGTGTAGAAATGAATCGACATTACTTTTGCTTCTTTTCCATTCCTTTGAATTTGTATAAATAGAACTTTTAAAATTTATTAATTTTCTATGTGTACTCTGACATATGGAGTGATCTTTTTCACTTCATCCTGCAGAATATTTAATATGTGTGCCATACATCTCTGGAATGTATGTGAAGATCTAGCCAGCATTAATAAATCTTCTAAGTCTAGCAATTTGTTATTTAGATGGGCTATTCCAAGCAGTATGCAGAGGTGGTGCCTTCACTGGAGTAGTTACTACTTCCTCCGTATCTTCTGTAAGAAGAATGGACAGTTTGTAAGGAGTTTTGTCTCCTTACAAATCAACTTTAAAAGCAAATATTCCAGAATTGCTGTAACGGACTGTTGGGATGTTCATTTCCTGAGCTGAAACCATTTGCAGAAGTTGACCAAAGTTCAGAGATAGTCTTACTGTGTTCAACTTAAACTAACTTTTGTTGCTGATTTTGTAGGCCCTGTATGCCACCGTAACCCATCCCCTCAGCCGGTGCAGTAGGAGCATCACCAGCTCTTGTGCTGCTTCTGGGAGGACTGGTTTTAAATTTGGAGCTCTCAGTAGCCTGAACTGGGTGGAGAAAGAACTTAGTCTTCAGGCCAAAGCTCCTGCTTCTAATCCTTAACTAGCATAGAAGCTGGCTGAAGAGCTGTGGTTGGCATTAATGGAAAATTACTGATGAAAGCTGGTTGGAGAATTTGCACAAAATGGTTTTCCCCCTTTGTTTTAATTTATTTGTTTCCTTTCTCATCACGCTTATAACATTATGGGCCTGCAAACTGGAAAGGAGTTTTTAGACCGACAGTCATTCAGCTAAGAGAAGATTCTCAGATCATCAAGAATTCACATTTTCCATTAACTGACAGTAGAATCATAGGATATCCTGAGTTGGAAGGGATCCACAAGGATCATTGAAGTCCAACTCCCATTTATTTACTTCTGTCTTTGTTTGTTTGGAAATTATTACCTTTTCTTTTAAGTCAGGCTAATGCTGTAACCATGTTGCTGAACTACCTTTGCTATGCCATCAATAGGTGCAGTTTGCACTGCAAAACTTGTGCTCTCCTCCTGTAGCTTAGGGTGGTTTGAACAAAATGTATCAATAAAATCAATGTTTCTGGTGCTGTGAGTGGTACTTTATTACTGTTTTTGTTGGTGTGAAAATGTTGCAGAAAACTGCAATAGTTGAATGCTCAGACAAAGTTATGGAATAGAGCTAATCCCAAGATTGAGACTGAATTGTCATCCACCTTGTGTAGCATTTCCCATGCTGTTTTCCACTGTGGTTCTTAGAGGGAGAGTCTGCACTGTGATATCCTTCTCTCTGCCATCAGAAGAGTCAGCCTTCAACTACTGATTCGTAATTTTCTTTTAAATAAAACCCCACCCAGCCTTAGTTAAAAAAGTTGTATCTCAGACTTTTTGCTTGCTTATTTTTTTTTTTGTCTGCAGAATGATTCTTACATGGCTGTGGCTGAGATCCAGAAGATATCAGATGGGAAGTGAAAGTATTTACTTTCAACAGTATTGAAACCAATATGAGAGCATGTTGAAATTTTAAAAGATTCTTTTCTTTGCTGTGCTGGTATTTCATTAAGAGTGGGAATTGATGAGTTATTCCTGCATCTAAAAGATGGATTGTAGAGAGACAAAACTTACAGAAGATACAGAGTACAGTACAGTACAGAGTACTCCAGGGCTTTGTAAAGGCAGGCTACCCAAAGTGACGTGTTAAAGGTGCAGTGTTACTGAATGAAGATGCAAGACTTGATGGTACAGGGATTCTTTTCCAGATTTAGAATTAGCAGTTAGAATTACTGGCATGTTTAAAATTGTTTCTGTGTTGCATTTTAACCCTGCACATCAGCATTCTGGGAAGCGGTGCCTTTTTGTTGCCATGTTGTTATTTGTTTTATGACATTTTAATGGATGCTTCCAACTGAAAAAGAAACTTATTACCATCTTTGTTCCTGGAAAAAAATACATTCATTTCAGATATTGAAAGTAGTACTGCATGGGAAAGGAACCGTGCTTGGTCAGCAAAGATGTTCTGAATTGCTATCCTACACTTTTTTACTTCTATGCAAGCTCTCTATGGAGGGGTCATTTAGGAATTGTCAGTAGATGAGGCTGTGTATGTGAAATGACTGGCAGTAGTTATGCTTTTGTGCTATTTATCAATAGTTCAATTTTGCAGTCAAATATATGGTGGTTTCTTTATCCTCTTTCCTGACCTTCCTGTGGAAGAACATTGCATTAGATTAGAAGAACCAAAGTTTGGAAACTGTAGCTGATCCTGAACACAACAGACCATGCTTCCCTGCTTTGGCTAAAAGAAACTTTCAGGCTGTGGTCAGTGAGCTTTACAAGCAGTAATTGCATCTCTGAAGTACTTGGTGAGCTATGTTGTGCTGTAAAGTGATGCAAGTGATCTAAAGACCTTGAAGAAGGTCTTTCAACATTTGAAATTAATTAGATCTTTTGATTCCTAGGCTTATGTTAGGAGTTTTGGATCTCATCTGTTTTTCTAGCTTGAAAAAAGTTGTCTCTGTGTTATATATGCTGTTTTCATTCGTAAACTGTAGTCTCTGCTAATTTGGTGTGGGTCTCCCCCCACTTTCTCCTCTTCGGAGAATGCTGTTAGAATAACCAGTGTGAAATACAGGTTGGAAAAAGAAGTTACGATTCAGAACGTGCATATAATCCTAAAAGAAATTTTGATTTTCAGATGGTTGGTTTGCTTATTAGAGGACTGCAATCTCCTGTGTGTTTGGGAGGTAGAACCACAGCTATTAGGAATTGAGATCTTTAAAATCTCTTTTTATTCCTGTTTGTTTTGTTTTCTCTTCATTTTAGAGAACTTTGAAGGACTTGTTTTTATTAAGTTTATGAGAAATATAACTGAAATCAACAGAGTTAAAATTCATAACATTAAGTCTAGTGGCAGAATATTTTGCCTAACAATTCACACCATTATTCTGTTTTGTTTGTAATTAGGGAAAAAACAGTTTCAGGTTTTATTAGAAAGCATTTTATTTCTAGTTGCTAGCAAAGTTTCGACTGTGGCTGTACCTAGACTCTTAAATTTATTGGGTCTTCAAACTCAGTAAAATCTGTTGAGGATGATCTTTAATTTGAAATTCTCTGCCCTGTTCACTATCACTATTAAAATAAAGATTGTAATTAACCACTTGACATAGTTGTTTTTACATATGGTTTGAAATCCTAGTGTTTCAACTTTTAAATAGTAATCCATGATTGATTTTTTTGCATGGGAATGAACAGTTCTTAAAAAGAGATTCTGAAATTAAGATTCATGAGCTTTCTTCCGGATAGTATTTTGATATTTCTTGTTAAGATCATATGTAGTAGATTTCAAAGTTCAGATGGTAAAATAAACATCAAGGTAAAATCCAGTTTCACGAGTGAACAACAGGATCTTTTGCAGGTGCATCTGCTCTTAGCTGTGTGTCAGTCCCACCTGATGCTCCCTGTGAGTGAACAGCTCTCAGTGGCACTTCCTTGTTGGAGCTGGTTGTTGTGACTATTTCTAGCTGGCAGAAATCCATATGCATTTATTCAGTCAGTCAGTGGAGGTTAAGAGGGTGTGAAGAGTTTGGAAATGCAATTGTATTTTAAGCTTTCAAATCACACTTCATGCAGCTAAATGTCCTCCTTCCTTCTAGGATAATTCACTTGGGATGAGTGTCTAGAATCCTGCATTCACAATATACAGTTACTCTCTCTGTGTCAGACATAGAAATTGGAATTATAATTTTATGGAGGGTTTTCTCTACTTTTTCATGAGTTTAGGTACAGGAAGGATTCCTGTAACAGATGGTCCTGGAGATCAAGTCTGTGATAAAAATAATAATAAGTAGGAGAGATTTAACTGGTTGTTTCATGGAGAAAAAGAAACCAATACTGCTCTTGAAAGCTAAAGGAAACAAAAAAAATTTTTAAAATTCCGTATATAAGCAGTGATGCAAATTCTAAATCTAGAAACTAGTTTCCCCTGGGCAAAAATGGTTATTTAAGTGAAGGGGACATTGCCAAGTTAAATTGGACTGGAAATGAATGTTTTGTGAAAAGTACACTCTTGACATTAAGTCACATTTCTTAAAAAAATATTATGATAAAGAATTATTTTTGTAACAAGTACTTGAGTCACAGTTCATGCAATCCAAACACTGAGGTTTTATATTACTACATGAGAACCTGAACTTATATTGAACAACTGCTCTCATATTTTCACATATCTGGTTGTGGGGGTTTTTTTGTTGTTTTTGTTTTTCTCCTTAGTGCTTGTTTTAATTTTTGAATATAAATTTGCAGTTCAACGGCAGTGAAATTATGTATGATTGTGGGTAGAAAAGAAGAAGAGAACTTAAGGGAGCACTTCAGTTGTTCTTTTGTCTCTGATTTCGTGTTGATTATCTCAAAATGGGTTCCCATGGATATACCAATGTATTTGTTACTGTAGGGAAAAAGCAAGTGTACTGTACTGACTGTACTCAGTGGTTATTCAGGTGAGGGATGGTGCTGTCTGACACGGTGACTCCTGCCAGGCGTTTGTGCTCCAGAGAAGGTGCTGGCAGTGGGTGGTCCCTGCACCATGGAGGGCCCTGGGCATGGCCCCTGTGCCTGCGTGGCCGAGGTCAGCTCGGGGCCTCCTCTGGGACTGGGCTGCAGCATAACTGGGATGCAAACCCACCGTGGCTTTGTCCTTGGGATATCTGGGAGCTTCAGGAAGCTCGGGAAGTACAGGCTGGGCCTCTGGCCTTTGGTGGAGGAACAGGCTACGGTTAGGCAGCAGATTCTACCCCCAATTTTTTTTTTTTTTTTTTTTTTTGTGCGTGTGTGTGTGGTCTTGAATGAAAACTTTGTTCTTAAGATTTTATGTTTAACAAACATATTGGAAAATAACGTTTTTAAAGTAAGAAGTTAACGTATTGGTTTTTGGCTTGTTGCTAGTACAATTGTAAAAGCAGCTTTGAGCTGAAAGATAAATATATTCCTTTTTGATCATTCTTGCAATGATTTTTGATGATTCCTCCATGCTTGTTGCTTTACCAGTACTGTCTGATTTTTATCTCCTTGCCCTTCTCCCCCTTTGTTTTGTATCACTCTGTCAGAGTCTGCCTTACTTGCCTCTTGCCTGTGCTCAGCCCAACCTTTCTCTACCCACAACACACAGGCATCCTGTCTCTGGTCTCGTCACCTCGTACTTGACCCCTTCTGTTTTGCAGTTCTTTTTGAGTCATGAGAGGTGCACAACGATACAGTTTGTTCTAGAAGAGGGTCAGTGAAGACTCCAGGGTGGCATCGTAACTTTCAACGTTGATTTTAAAACCCTGCAATATCTTCTGTCACGTTTCCATTTCAACATTTGCTGCACATTTCCTGCTTTCCTCCCTCTCCTACATGTTTTACAGACAATAGTCCTTGTTCTCTTGGATCTGTGTGATGGTTATCCACAAATTGGTAAGATTTCTGTATTTCTGCATTTTATCTTTGGACTTCCAAGTAGCATTTTCATCTCTGTAATTTTCTTCATATCTTTTGGAGATGTGTGTTTTATGATGAATGTATGTCCTGGATTTCAGTTTGGGATTACAAATAAACCATGGTGCTTGAGTTGTAATTCTTAAAACAGGCTGTGAGGCTGTCGGTTTTTTCTTTTTTAAAGAGTGTGGAATGCATATACACTGCTTTCTTGTGAATAAAAAGCTGAAAAGAGATTTAGTTGGTAGCAGTCTTAAGATCTGCATTTCATGGAAGAAATTTCCTGGTAATTACCGTCTTTGTAATTAATACTCTGCCCATTATTCAGTGTGTCCAGCTGTATGTAAATCTTCTCTAACCATGTATTTTTGCATTTCTTTCCTCATGCAAATGAAGAACCTTCTTGGTTTCTGTTAGGGGACTCAAATCTGACTGATTTGGTGTTGCCTAATTGAAAGAGAGGGTCTCTTGCTGGAAAAGGCTTTCTTTCTATTGAAGGAATGGGAATGTGTGACTTTGGAGCTCATCAGTGCCCAGTGGGATTGGTGGCTGGCCTCTTCTGGCCAGGGTTACCTAGCAGACCAGGTAGCACCCTGAGGGGCTGGCAGGGCAGGAAGGGCAGTTGTGCTGTCACTGTTGAGGTTCTGGAGTCCAGCCCAGTCCTGGCCTGCCAGGGAATGGTGGGACCTAGCAGGAGTTTTCATCTTCCACTTGTGGCCCATGTCTGGTACTCTTCCTTCTCTTGGTTTTGTTAGTCTGGGCTCTTGTCCATGTGAAGGTCTTAGTTTGTAGGTCAGAAGGGCTCTCTAGCCCTGTTGTCTACTTCTAGAAAGTGTTTTGCAGAAGGCTGCTGAAATGGTCATGAGTGCTTCCTGTGCTCATCTTGCTGGCCATGCCAACATCTCCACCAGCAGTTCCTTCACACTGGTCCTGCTGTGCTAATCAAAGTTGGGGGCAATGTCACATGTTAAGTCAGCACACTGTCAAATGTGGCTGTAGCTGTATAGTGTGTCTTATTTATGTGATAAAAATTATATTTTATCGCAACTATCTCATGAGAATGTGCTGACTTGCTTGAGTCATTGTCAGTTCTTACATGGAGGTTTTAATCCTGGTTTTCATTGAAATAAAAATAGCTTTGATGCAGGTGAACCAGAAATAAGCTGTTACAGGTAACTGTCAAATGGGGGGGTGGGATAACTCCTGATGTAAATGCTTTGGCAGGGGTGCAGCAGTGTATAATAAGTGTGAAATTTCAGTTCAGCAGTGCATGTAAACTGTATACTCAAGTGCATTGCTGTCTGTAAACCACTTATATTTGCAATGATACTAAAGCATCTGAGCTTGTTGTTCTCACACAGTTAATAGTGATGATAAATTTTCTAACCAGGGCCCATGTGAGAATAAGGCTTCTTGAAGTAATTCAGAACATGGAGCTTGCTATTGCAAGACTCTTAGTATTCATCAGGGCACTTGTTGAAAGAGGATATTGCATCTGATTTATAAATAGTCCTATTAGCTTCCTATTGCTTGCTACAGTTCTCTTTCCTCAAGTAGCTCAGGTACTTTTTTCTCGGTATCTGATAGAAAAAAATAAGGCAGGTATGCACTGATAAAACTTTATTTTTGATGTCTTCTAGAGACTTGGTAATATCTACCTGTAACCTGGAAAAAAATTTTTACCCAGGAACCTGTTTGATCTCTGGAAAGATCTCTGTGGCATCTTTCAAGTAAGATTTGACAATATTTATGTATCGTATGGAGAGAAAGCCAAGACTTGGTTCAAGAAAATAGTTTTGTGCCACTGATAAATGATATTACCTCTGTTTATCTTGCTGTTTGGATCTGATGGGTTTTTTTCACCCTCTTTATTTGTCTAGTATCCTTCTGTTTTGTCTTCTGTTTATCCCTCTGTGACAGGGTTTATTGTTTTGCCACAAGTAAGCTTTCTTATCATAGCAAGCTGAAGTTATTATCCAGGACTGAGTCATGATAGCATTTTTTGGTCCCCTAACTAAACTTGGGGCGAGTGTATTTTCTTAATGGAATTTAAAATACATGGGAGAAAAAAGTCACAGTTTCCTTCTCATGATATATAGCAGCTATGTCCAGGCACATGCCAATGTGTTTTAAATAAATAGCCGGTACATTGGTAGTTAGCATTAATTATTTCCATTAGCTTCATTCCTTTGATGAAAAGGGATCATTCTCATCTCCATGGTGGTACTAGTAAACAGTGGAGAATCAGAAATTACTTGCAAGTGAAGGCTGTTGTGATGAACAACACTTTGTGTTCAGGCTTGTGCTTGTTAGTATAATATATTAACAATGGGTAACTTACGTGTTTTCAAGCTCAGACAGCAGTAGAGAAATGTTCTTGGCTCTCTAGTTATCAGAAATATGAAATTAAAAACAAAAGGATTGGTGATATGAACAAAGAAAGCTGAAAATTATTTGAATATTAAATAATTTGGAAGTACTGTTCTTGGGAACAGAATTTATTTTTAAGTTAATATATGTCCTCTTTCCCTTAATGGAAGTTCTTTTATTTCCCTGATATTAAAAAATTTTTATTTTTTAAAGACAATATCTTGATGTTGCAAGCTAGAATTAAAAATATCAGGAGGCATCTTTCAAGCAAAGCAATCTCCATGTCAACAAGTAATATTTGTGAGAGAATTAAAAGCCCTTGAAACACGTTAGACTTACAGTGAATGGGTGGGGAAATAATTGTTCTATTCACTGTTACTGCAGACTGTAGTAGAAATTGCAGCATCCCTAATGTGCTTGCTCCAATACCCTTCTCAGGGAATTCAATAGAACCACATTTAATAAAATTTATCTCTTTATTTTCCTAGATGATGTATCAAGGCAGCTCTTGAAGTTAGTTCCGAGGTTTGGCAGTTCCTTCAGGGTGTGGAATTTTTCAGAAGCCTGTAAGAAAAGAAATGGAGAGGTTTTCTGCTAGTTTAGACCAAATAAAAAGTTAATCTGGTTCTTGTAGTAAAATTGCTTCCTTGAAAATAAAATAATTCTGTAAGATTTAGAATAGATTTTGTTTTAGTTGTGGGGTTGTTTGGTTTCTTTAATTTTTTATTTTTTGTGTACATGTACATTTATATAAACCCCCCCCACAACTAAAATCTTTTGGTAAAGAAAATTCAGGGTTCTGTGTGAATGTAGAAGCTCTTGGGACATAGGTTCCTTGCAGGAACATGTAAATTAAATAGAGCTGATAACAGCCAAAGACTTACTTGGCTAATTCCTTTATGCCTCTGTACACTGTACAATAGCTCTTCTTGACTTCTATTGTTCCCCAAAAAAAAAAAAAAAGAAAAAAAAGAAAAAAAAATTAACCTTCCTGTTTGCAGTCAAAACCAAGGTATCCTTTTGGGGTTTGGTCCTTAGTTGCTGGCTCACATAGGAGTTTTTCACTCTCACCAGTCCTGGCTGAAAATACCTTCTGTGCTGACTGTTAAAATGTGAAGGACAAACACTGAGAAGTGCCTTATGGGACCTGCAAGGGAACAGCGTGTGGTGGGCTCACTAGGCTGGGATGTATCCAAAGATCAGCAACTTTGGTCTTCCTTTGAAGTTTAAGTTGGCATTAAATTATACATTTGACTTGCTGTTTTCTTTTAGAGTGAAGTTCAGCAGTGTCTCTACTTGGAGTTTAATTTATAGCTTTGACAATAGCTACAGCCTTGAGCTTTGGAAAAATCCTTTCTACCTTTTCAACCACCTGGCTTTTAGCAAAGGACAGATTTTTTACTATCTCAGATATTTTTCTCTGTGAAAGGTAGCTGACCAGCTGGTCTTCTGTCACCCTCCCTTCCTCAGACTAAGGGTCTATTCCTGCCTCTGTTGTTTTCTGATGAGTATTTGCTATGTGTATATTATGCTAAGATACTTACTGAATGAGACTGACTTTTAGAAAGGCAAACCACTTGATTACTCAGTGAAGTTAAAAAACAAATGCAGAATAAGCCTTCACTAAATTTTACTTCCTTCCAAAAAGTGCCTTACATACTTGTCTTCAAGTGTTGGATTAGCACGTAGCAGAGAATTTGAGAAATCCCACAGCTGGCCAAGACAATGTGTCTGACACCAGCGGCTGCTCAGAGAAAGTGCACAGAAACATCTGCACTGTGCTGTATTAGAAGAGCTTTACAGAACTGGAGAATACCTGTAAACATGTAAAAAACAGAGGCAAGAATTAGAACTCTCTTTGCATGTGACTCTTTTTTTAAAGGGAAGAGAGTACTAGCCTTAAAAAAAAAATCATTCTTTGTTTATAAACCTCTGTGTCAGATTTGGATTGCTTCTGGTACAGGAAAGTAAGTTTGTCTGTGGTATTGCTTTGGAGTGCCTGTATTTCCCAGGCAGAAGGGCATGTGTTAGAGTCCTACAGAACTGTGCTGGTATGTGAGCAGCAGACCATCCTTAAATACTTGACACTTTAACTTTATAAGGCCTAGGCTACATTGATGGTTTGTGAGCACACAGTGACAAGTTTTCAGAGTTGACTAGAATGCTAAAAGAGGTGCATGCCCATACAGAGTGATGTTTGATTTGGACCAAAACGGAGGAGCAAGGGGCCATCTTTCTCAGTCAGGTATGGAAGTAGAATAGGCTTTCCAAAACTCAGTAATTAGTGCCTTTCAGCCCTGGCCTCCTGATTTCTGAAGGAGCTAAGGACAGCCTTATGGTTTCGTTAGGCCTCAGCTTTTTTGCATAGAATGCTGGGGGTGATTTGAGTATTGCATGTCCTATAATTACACTTTGGTAGGAGTGCAGTGGAGTCATCAGCTGTGCTTCACAGTCTGGGTTTTTCTTGCCTAAGCAGTCTGCAAAGGGGAAAAGAAACTGGAAACATGAAACTTCAGTTAACAGTTACAGTTCTGCTGCTCTGTGTATTGGAGAGCATTGTCAGCATACACTGAAAAGAAAACTGGATTTATATTGGGAAATATATTGCTACTGGATACAAGGAAGTGTTTTCTTCTAGAAAAGGTGTCTTCCAGAATATGCTGCACTTGCTTGTATAGGCATCTTTAGTAACTGCAAGAATTACATACTTGTAAGTAAAAGTCGGAGGTTAAACTAAAGTTGAGGACTAGCCACTGAGTTGTGTATATCAAGTCTGGTGATGCCTTAAACAATGGATTAAGAGGAAAAAAATTCTAACACCCCTCCTCCCACCAAATTCCGTACTGCACTTTTTCACAAGACAGACATTTGAGGAGGAAGCAATATTGCAATTTGAAACCACAGCCAAGTGCTCATGCATTTGTGGTGTTACTGTTTCAGTTCCCCTTCTATTTCCAATAGAATAGAAAAAACTTTTGAGAGACTAGATTTCACAGAAGATTAGTGTTCAGAATATTTAGTTTATGATAGTTAACAGGTGACATTCCAGACCGTAAGTTTTATGGATTTTATCTAAAGCCTGTCCAGAACACTGATTAAGAAAATACTTTTACCTTGGCAGTTTTGGTTTAGTTAAATAGAAAAGATTTTATTTTTGTGCATGTCTGTGTGCATATCTTGATTTGAAGCCTTATGAGGAACACAGTGGATAAAACCTATAAAATGTTACACCGTATCAACATTTTCAAAACTGCCCCTTACCTAGTCCAATTTCTGAGGTTTGAAATCTTGTCCATTTTTAATATCTCTTCTGTCATAATTTTAAAGCTGTTTCCAGTCATTACTGAAATTGCAAGAAAGTCTCTACGTTGTCTGATGCTACCTTGAAAAGTCTGGATATAAAAGTAAATAGACAGAAGGTGATACTATTCTGTGATCTCTCTGTTATTGCTCACAGTTATCTCTTTCTAGTCACTGCCTGCGACTTCACTGGTGTCTCAGATGCTCACTTCTGTTCATTTCCTAAACATAAACGTTTTTTACACGCGTAATAAACAACCATTTGGCTTTTTGCCATTTCTTATATCTAAAGATAGGAGAGAATCAGCTGATAAGTACCTCCAATGCAGGTGTACAGTGTGACATGGAGTATTATATGGAAAATGGGCATTTTAGCAGAGTGTCCCTGCCCAGTGCTGTTCTCTGGGGTGCATTCTCTGTCTTGCATTCATTAGATGTGTGCAGCAGTGGCAGCTGTGCTGGGGTCAAGGTACAGCAGCACATGTTGTGTTTCTGTCTGGAGGTGGCTATTGGTGGATGGACAGTCAGAGTCCACTATTGGCAGTAGTCCTGTTATTTTTTTTTAACTAGAAATTGTTCAGTGATGGGCACTGAAATTTCAATGAGACAGATGAAAAGGCAGCAGAAAGCTTTTAGATTTAACAAAATAAAGTCTTTGCTTTGGCAAGACTCTCAGTTTTTTCTTCTGTTTTAACTTTGTCGTTAGGGAGTGGAAGAATGTTGCTCTAATTAAAGAAATTAATTGCAAGCAGCTGTTAATATTGTTAATTCTGGTTTGTGTTTGTCCTTTCAGCTGTATCTGCTAACAAAGCTATATAAGCATTTTCTTTGGGGGGCTGGTCTTCTGTCATTTTCATAAGATTAAGTTAGCTCTTAGACTATTAGTATGTAATTCCAGTTTGAATTGTATTGCTCTTGAAATATTATTGATGTATTCATCATAGATTTTCATGCTTAAAAGAAAATGTTCTGTTAGTCATGAATTCTGCTTGTTTTCTGTTTCAGCTGGACTGCCTTACCTCGTTGCAGCTGCTGTGTAAAAAGCCCTATAGACTTCTAAAGAATTGTCAGCTTTCTGCATGACTGTTCTACGTTGTCCTGAATAGTTAAAATATCCCCGTTTTGAAGTTAATATATTTTCAGAAGCTTCTTGTTGCAACTGAAATCCTATCAATTTACTTCCAGTGTTTTCCATTTCAAGTGATCCTTTATAGTCCTCTTGATTACATATTTTCTGTTTCTCTTTTCTCTATTGCTGTGTGAAAAATGCCCTTCTGCATAGGGCAATTTCACTGTGATGCTGTGCTCATTCTTACCTCTTAAAAAATTAATAGTTTTTCTAGTAGCAGTGACAATCCCTACATACTCCTGCTTGTGTATAAATGTGTAGATTCTTAAATTAATGGAGAATGGTTTGGGAGTTTTGGTCATTTATACACTGCAGGATATTGAGAACTAAAGGATACATGCAAATACAGCAAGAGGCCAAAAATATTGTTGTAGGGATTCTAAGCAGATAGTGTCTCTGCCCCTCTCTCTCTGTTTCTGTATTACCATTGCTTATTAAATGGTTGATATAGAAAGTTAACATGGATGAATATTTAGAAAACAGACACATCACCTTGAAATGTGAGCATGATAGGAAGTGAGATGAACGATATTTAGTTAAAATTTTACTGTTTCTTGAACTGATCCAAACTAAGAGATAAATATTTTACTGTAATTTTGATTTAAGAATTGATGCCTAATCGTGCAAATTAACTTTTTTTCACAAATGTGCATCTGCTGGGTTTTTTTACCATAAATGTGATGTGATTAGTTATCTGAAACTAAAACTTCTAAAAACAATTTAATTATATTCCCAAAATCTCCCTGGAAGGAGTGCAGCTCCGATTGTCAGCAAGAACAATACCAGTCTGGATGGCGTGCAGAAGTCAGAGAGGACCTGCTGTGCTTATTATTCAGTTTAAGTAACTTGCTGGGACAGCACTGTGAAATCAAGATACAGGAATCCAATCTTCAAAACCTCTGTTACAGCATTGAAGTGTGTGAAAGATTTGACTGGGTTATTTTCTTGTCCCCTTTGAAGAAAGCAAATGATTCAGTAGGCTTCAAGCATTGTGATTGAATGGCCTTTTTTTCCCCAGGGAATTTGAGTTGTGTTATTTTTAGGGAAACACCAAATCACATCTGTATGCCTTAGCATTTAAATGTTTAAAATACTGGTTTTGTATTGATTAACAAAATTGCCGGAAACTGCTTTTTTCATCACAAAGTAGTGGAGCTTTTCTCTTTAGGGTTGCTTTAGCCTGTTGCTGGATGCTGTGATGCAGAGGTTGTTCCTTTTCTAGCTAAACTGAAGTCAGTTTTGCTAAAAGCAAAAAAAGCTTCAGGGTTAACCCTGGTCTCTGTGGGCACATTGATCCTTTGGAAGGGAGTGTCTTTGTGTGTTTTGTCTAGCTCTAACCTTTGCTTCTTCAGTGGAGAAAAATAACTGCCAGGTAATTAAGTTCTTTTTTAACAGATTGTTTTCCTTCACTAAATTAATTTATTTACAGATCTTAAACATTCTAAATTCTTGAAAATCCCCAAATCTGATGCTAATTCCAGCTAAACCTGTGACACCTGTGCTCATTTATCTCAACTATGCAATCCCTTTTAAGGGCTTGAATTTTCCTTTCTAATCTGCCAGCTCACATCACAGTGTCTCCTTTCAAAGCCACTCATGTGTGCTCTGAAGTTGAGCGCTGATATCATCTGAGGCTGTGGCAGGCTGGAGCCCCATGAGTTTTATCTCTGTCTGCCATAATGTGCCTATAGTAGGCAAAAGTTCTGGTATAATCATATTTCATTTGTATTCTGAAAATACTGTGTGAGTTTATTTCTGTGACACAATTTACCAACAGGTAACCAATACAAAACTATAATTTTAAAACATTTCTTGTGCAGTTGGTACAAAGCTGACATATAAATACAGGACTTTAGAAATGTGTGCAGGACTTCAAATTTTATAACATCTGTGAAATGACTCTGCTGCTTATCAAGCAGTGGTACTGTGGGACATAAAATGTACAGCATGCTTTGGTTTTACCTTGGGGCAGTGCTTGCAAGTTGTGTATTTGTTTCCAGAGTTTTATGAGATGAACGAGACAGTGGGCTTGAAGTCTGCTGCTCCATGAAGAATTCCCGGCCCCAAAGCCAGTAGAGTAGAAATGCAGCAGATTTGCATCCTCTGTGTTAGTGTTGCTTCTTGGAGATTTAATTTAACGGTCTTTCAGTCCCTAGAAATATTAGTGATCAGAGCTGACCTTAAGATCTTGGCATAATGGCATGGGGATTCTGGCATGCTTTAAGAGAGAAATTGGATAGTCCTTCCCTTACTTTGCAGTTGAAAGCTCCTTTATGCTTTGTCTGTGAAGTCACTGTGTCACTGTTGCAGGAAAAGAGCAATTATGCTGGGTTTTTTGCCACTACGAATTGAGTTATTGCTGCTTCCCTCTGGGAATCAGTTGGGGATGAACGTGAAATGGAGATACTATGAAGCTCCAACTTTAGGGTTTCCCACATCTGAGTCTTTATCGTAAGGGGATTGGGTAGGTTCTTAAGTTCCTGTAAAGCAAGAACAAATCCTAACCCAGTTATGTCTCTTCAGAAAGGTGAATGGGTAACTACTAGAGGCTGTATTTTATAGAGGCTGTATTTAATTTTGTAAAACAACAGTCTTGGCAACCAGAGGGTGAATAAATTGTTTGAAATAGACATACAGCTTTCAGATAGCAAGGAATTGCAGTGTCCTGTCCAGAAGCAAAAGTAGATACTAACCATTAAAATATACAGGAGATGTGATAACCAGTGTGTTAAAAATTCTTAAAACATTATATTGGGTTTGAGTCTCTTAAACCTTTTATGTTTGTTTGTTTGTTTATGTTTTTGTTTATTTTTTTTTGTTGTGGGAGTTGTGAAAACAGAAGGATTCTAAAACCTTAGTATGTACCTGGCCTCTGAATCAGCAGCAGCATATGCCTTTTCAAAAGAGGCAATTTGGTTTGCATTTCTTTATATATTTTTGTCTTCCATGTGGTAGAAATATTTTCAGAGGCCTTTCCCAAAGCTATATGACACCTGCAGTTTTTTTACCCAGAACAACCAATACTGTTAAACGTAAGGAGCCAGCTGAGTTTGGGGTTCCTGTAATCTCCGATCTGACGTGTGGGGTTAGCTTGTTTCATACATACTTGTTTAGTTCTGAACTATTTCAGGAACAGGGCCCCAATAGCGTTTCAGTTTCAACATCAATAAAATTTTTAATGGTTTGATTGACCATGCATATATTATGGTATGTTGCACACTGAGAGGGCTGAAAACTGCCATCAGAGAATTGACTATTGGAGAGTAATTCTTCTTATGGCAGAGACTGCTGCAAAATAGACCTGAGTGTGGCAGACACTAAATGGAAATTCTGGAGCTCTGTAACAATTTGTTTTTCAGCTTTGTGCAAATATGTTCAAATAAGCATGGGAAAGTACTGAACAGTGGTAAGAAAGCTGTCTAAATCACAAACCTTTTGCACGCGTATAATGTATTGCTTTACATGATAATAATGAATTTAACATTGGTTTTACCTTATCTTCCTCAAATTTATCTTCTGATTTGAGGGGTTTAACTTACTTTCATATTCTTCTTGGACACTGATGTGTTGGTATCAGAGGTGCATAACTTGTACCTGTCAAGTTACATCAGGCCTGATGGGATAGGTTGTTTAACTTTTGGGTTGCTTTTGGCTGTAGCCTTTTTTGAGGACTTGCAAAGTCCCTGCCAGATTTTAACCTGTTTAAATTAGGTAGTGGTTAAGGGCACATGAGTTGTGAGTACTCTTGAGTTTATCAGGTAGAGTGTTCCTGTATATAGCAATGTTGTACTGCACATGTGTAGAGAAATAGGAAATACTCTGTGTCCTCAGTGATTGGAAATGGTGATTTTCTTACATACGTGATGCTTCAAATCAAATTGCATTGCACTAACATAATTATTTACTCATTGAATTTTAGTGAAAATTAAGCACGTTTAGTGTTTTCTGAACTAATTCAGTTGACAAGAGTTCTTTTTCTGTTTTTTCCCCTCTGATTAAAAGGTTGCTGAAGTAAAAAATTGCCCTGATTCTTTTGCTGTTGCATTGAAACATAACCAGTGCACTGGAAATATCTTTAAATTCTGATTCTGAATCTCATGTATGTTGTCATCTTTTCATTTAAGTAATTTTTTCCCAATCCTTCTGTCTTCTGAGAACAGGATTGCTCTGTAATTGGACTTCAGGAGTCATCCGTGAAAGACTCTGCACAGCTTATTCTTTAAATTTGACAAGGTTGTTGAATGAGCAATTTGAAGCTAGGAACTGTTTCCCATAGGACGGGAAGAAAGTGATCCAAATCCAGCCTTTTTGTTGAGTTTATGTTTTCTACATGTTTATATCACTGGGGAAGAATAATTTAAAATTATTTTCTGTTTGCAGAAATGCCTGTCTTCTTTCTGTAAATTAGTTTACCATTTTACCAGATGACTTTGAATAGGCTTCCTCCTTCTCTCCCTGTCCCCAAATAACCTCTCTTTCAGATTTGGTGCATTTTAGCTCCATTTTTGCTATTAGGAATTGTAAGTAGTATTATTAATTTCAATGCTAAATGGACAGCACTGTTATATTTTAACTTACTGGTCATGCTTCCCCTGGTCTGAGCACTTTGTAAAGGAAAAGAAAACCTTTATGTCTGTGCTGGGCTGATCCAATGTGGACCCATGGCGGGAGCAAGCCATTCTCTTCTTTTTCATAGGGATGTGCTCACTGCTGCAACAAACCTTGGAGGCTTCTATTATGGGCTAACGTTTGGTAACATCATAAGGATATATTGGTGGCCAGTGGCATGTTACAGACATGTGGAAGGTTGTAAATTAATTGTGTGTTTGTAGGGGAAAGTGTCTTCTAAGAGGGAAGATGTTTGCCAAAAGGAGGTGTTTCTCTGGAGAGCTCCCTTGCTCCAGCAAATCTGTTCGGATGTCTGACCTTTTTTGCCTGCAAATGGTCACCCTTCCCAGTGTTTGCTCTTCCTTGTGTTGAAGTTTGTTTTTCTTTTGGGTTGAAATAAACCAAGTGTTGATTTGGCCCTGACTATCTTTTCATTACAAGTCTTTTTGAGTTTTTTCTCTCCTCTGTTTTGTGTATACAATTTCAGCCGTAGTGTGATGTTGGAGGAAAAAGACAAAAATAAAACATTTTATGCGTTTTTTGTCTATTATGATTTAGTTCTCTGGTTGAACTCACTGTTGATGATGAATCAAGGACTTTTTCCTTCTTTTTCAGGGTAACTTGACAAAATTGAGAAACAGAAATAAATGAACTAAGATTCACCATTTTCTAGTATGGTAAAGTCGAAAACAAAGGAGGAATACATTTGTACCAGGAGGTGGAAGTGAAGGACTTAACCTTATGTCATCTATAAGGATGTATTTTACTGAGAAGCAGTGAGGTATGCCTGTAGCTCGAGGGCTGTATATAACATAATTCAACACACATATATATTTCAGTGGATGCCAACTAGTGGAAACCTCTGTCACACAACATTGGAAGTAGAATGCTGAATGTACTGTGTAATGCATTAAGCAGAGTCTTCTGTTTCTTCTTGGTCATAGCTGAAGCAGTCTTGGGGTAGTTTTGGTTCAAGCATGGTCCCACTGCATACAGACGTTCTCCCATGAGCCAGCTATGTTTTATTTTTTGTGGTTAAACCACGAAGTGTGTGGTAAACTGGACTATTATCTTGGTTTCCTTTGTATTTACGGAAATGTACTGTGAGGATTTTACTATGTAAAAAGGAGCTTGCAAATTAAGAGGCGTGTGATTCCTGAAACCTTTCCTGTTCCCCTCAAATGGGAAGTATTTTGTAGGATTATGTTTAAATCCTGTCTGAAAAGTAAAGATTTCTGTAAGTCCATGCAAACATCAATGTCTCCTGCCCCATCTTGAGTGGGAAAACTGAACAAATTTGAAGTCTTGTTGTTTATCATCTGAGATTGAATGAAGGACCGTTAAGAGGGAGTCAAAGCCCAGTAGATGCAGTCACAGAGATAATGACAAATAGTAATAGCTGGTTGAAGATAATTTTCCATTTGACAGGAGTTTTGGTATTTACTTTCAATTCCTGCTGCTTTCCCATATGCAGTTTAACTGAAATGGCGTTAATTATGACGCTAGATAATGAACATCCTGCAGGCAATGGGGTGGTTGTTCCTATTCCTTAAACCAGTGCAGACGGAGACCACTCCAGCCTTTAGCTGTGCTGTGAAGTTGCCAATGCTTTGGTTTTCCAACTGCCAGTCTTGTTCAGAGAAAAAGAGTTTCTTCTCACACGTCCTACAGGGAAGTCAGCTTGTCCAGATTAAACAGGATGAGTTCTGGTCCTCTGTGGACTTGGGCTTTTGACTTGGGCTGAGACCACGCTTATTTTATTTTAAACTTCAAATTAAACTCTCAAATATCTTTCAACCCACACAGCTCCCACCATATGGATCAATAACATTGTGGTTTGTGATTATTAGGTTAATTCAGAGGAGGTAGTTCCAGTTATTTTTCTCTTTCAAATGACTGAGCCACTGTATTTCTGTATTTAGGATTGCAGACTGAGTACTAACATATGTTAATATCACAGACTGTTCTTCAAGCTTCAAGGTGCTTCTCTGACATTTACTTCTGTAAACTTAGTATTTGGGGTTAGTAACTGGAGATCATATCGGGAGGTAGATGCTCCTTGGTAACATCTATCTTTTTGTTCCTCAATGGCAAATATGATGAGTACAAAGTGTTAGTATTCTATAAGAAAGCAGAAAACATGTTATATATATATGATGGATGAATGGTTTGATTTAGTTTTTTCCAACAGTCCTCCACCTCTTCCTCCTGGTTTCATTCCTTCTTCTCCACAGCTTCTGTTATTGTCAGATCCTGTATTTGCTTTTAGTATGGCTTTTGCTTGTGTATGAGGGAAGCCAGTTTGGTATCTTTTAATAAAAATAGAGATTCATGCTTTCAAGGCCAGGTGCTTGAAATTAATCTCTTAAATAAAAGGAGTCCAGTTCTTAATGTGTGTGCTGAGTGTACATAATTTCTGTGGAAATTGTATATGACCAGCATTCTATGCCTCTTTGATTTAGGATACTAATCCTAGGGAAGTGTTCAACTTTGAAGCAACTTGTTATGTTTATGTTAATAATACTGAAAAGCAAACAGATTTTTGTTCTTATTTTTAAAAGGAATAAATACTACAAAAGCTAAGCTTTTAAGCAATTTAGAACTCTCTCTGTGATGAGGCCTTCAGTCATTTCACTCACTTTACCAGATTTGATAACGAATCTCTGGGTTGTTTGGTGGAATTTGCTTAAATGTTAGTGTGCAGCAGGAGCAATGTGTGTAGTGTTACAAATGATAATTTGCAGGCTAAGTCAGGAAAGCACAGACCAGCTTCTGCTGAATGGGACCGGGATGTCACCTTCTGTTCTTAGTCTGCTCTTTTTGTGTGTCAGGCAGGTGGCTGGCAATGTCTTTGGTAAGTGGTCTGCCCTCAAGATTGCAACATAAATAACTCCATTAAGACAAAAGGAGGAATAGAATTACAGCATCTTCCGTCTATTCACAGTAACGTAATTTGGCTGTTACAGTACTTTCTTAATGTACAGTCAGCTAGGAAAGACTCCTAATGTCCTCTGCAGCCTGGGAATTTTATCTCCTGTCTTTTCTCATAGATTAATGGAAATGGGCTTTCCAAGAGCTGTGAAACAGATGTCAAAATTGCAGCACAGAGCAGTGACAAACTCTGCCTTCTGTGTTTCTTGTTATCGTTGGATCTCAGCATGGTTTCAAATCAGGATGAAAGGAACCACATCAATATAGCAATTCCTTTTGCTTGTGGTGGATGTTTATTTTAAGTGTTGGCTTCAGAATATTTTTGGTGCATTCAGAAATCTGTCTGTTAGAACAGCAGGAGAGATTTGGCTTGGGTGCGTAGCTGCTGTGTGCTGGGGAGTCTCGTGCCTTACAATCGCTAACATGCATGGTAGTGTGTAAGAAATCGTAATGCTGTCTGCAGTTCTCCGGCTTTCCTTTCTCCTTGGCTCTAGAAATAAAAAAAAAAAAAACGTTTTGGAAACTTTTAAAAAGAAATTAGTTCTAAATTTCTAGATTAGTTCTACATTTTTAATGTTTATTAAAAGCTGTCATGTAATTGTTCCCCTCCTTCCCCCTGAAGATATAGATCCCTGAAGAGCTCAGACCTTAAGGGATTTGTTAGTCTGGGAGTTTGGAAAATGTCCGAAGGTAAAGTACACTGCCAGTTTGAGAATGCCTTTTCCCTACAACCTCTGCAGTCTAGACATTCTTTATGTATTATTCTGGAGCTAATGTTTTTACGGCTTGGGAGGGAGGAAGATATCACCGTCCAAAGACTGTGAAATAAAAACAGGCTTAGAAAGTATTCATAAAGTGTGTTCTGTTGTGAATAGCCTGAATTTGTATAGTGCATTGATTTGTGGAACATCTGCACATATGTTGCAGTTATGAACTAGGTTAATAGAAGGTATTTTTATCCTCAGTGTCAATATTCAGTGTCTTGTTTCTCTTAATAGTATCAGAATGGGTGAGTTGTTACACTGAAGGTGTAGCTAAATAGAGAATTCCTGCAGTTGCTCAGTTGTTCCATTATGTTCTAGCTAAAGGCAACTCCACTGCAATTTCTTTTATTTGCCATGACTTTGTTCATGTTTACAATTCTTTTCATTATTTTAAATTAAGATGCAAGATTTTCTGAGCATATATGGCTTAAGTGGAATTTTTTGCTATTTATATCAGTCTGAGCAGGCACAGGCTCTTAAGGAGTGTTATGTTCAACAGAGATTAGATTGACATTAATTTACCAAGAAGAAAAAAAAATTACCAAGAAGAATTTACCACCCATGCTTACTCTTTTGGCCTTAAGCTGAAACAGAACCATGCTGCTAATACATTTGCAAAAGTTTTCAGAGAGCCTGCAGATAAATATTGTGTGATTAAGCAGGTTGTTACTTGTGTCATGGAAGTCAGTGGCTGTGCCCCTGTATTGGCACTGAGGCATGTGCTCCGTTTCTCCAAATAAAGCAAAACATCAAGTCGAAATTTTAGTGTAAAGGATTGTTTATATCCGTTACTTGAAATGCCTTTTTTTTTTTTAAATTATTTTGTAAATTCCTGCCTTAAGAAAAAAGGTTTTGAACCCATGTGGCAGAGTGAAATAGGTCAGTGGGAAATGCATGGGAAGGAAACTAAAAATGTCTCATCTCTGTCTTGCTGTTGTATTTCTAAAATCTTGAAGCCACCCCTGCTTAATCTTTCCTCTAAGGGATTTGACATGGAGATGACTTCAAATGCTTCAGTGATTCACTGTTGCTATGCAAATGGCTCAGGTATTTTGAGGCACTTTTCCTTCAGGCATCCCATGCCATGTGGCAGGTTCAGATGTTTTGAGACTGTAGGAAATCTCCCTATCAGCTGAGAGGTCAAAAAAATCTATGTTGTCCCCAGGTACACTTCTCCAATATGCAGTTGCCATCATAATACAGGAAAGTACTTCTAAATTCACATTATTTGATGGAGAAAGATTTTGTGAGAACACTGTTTTCAGGTGAGTCCAGAGCATTTTATCTTGCTCAGATAAAATGATTTATTTTGGTACTGTTCAAATCCAAGCGCGTATCCTCATATATTCAATTTTTTTTGTTCTTGTAGCCAACTGAAACTGATGAAAGTGTTTACTCTTAAAGTATAGAGACATTCAACTTCAATTTGAAGACTGTAGTGAGTTGACCCTGGCTGGATGCCAGACATCCACCAAAGCCTCTCTATTGCTCCCTTCTGCAGCTCGACTGGGGAGAGAAAATATGATGAAGGGTTTGTTGGTTGAGATAAGGACAGAGAGCGATCACTCACCAAATATCGTCATGGGCTAAACAGGCTAGAGGTATTAATTGAATTTATTACTAACAAAATCATAGCAGGATAATGAGAAGTAAAAACAGACCTTTAGAACACCTTCCCCTCACCCTTCCCTCCTTCCGAGCTCTACTGCCTCCCCCAGCAGCGCAGGGAGATGCGAATGGGGGCTGTGGTCACTCCATCACGCGTTTCTCAGGCTGCTCAGGAAGAGGAACCCTTCTGCTCCAGCGTGGGGTCCCTCCTCCAGCAGATAATTTGTCATGAATTTCTCCAGTGTGAGTCCATCTCAGGGGCAACAGTTCTCCACAAACTGTTGCAATGCAGGCCACTCTTCCACAGGGTGCAGTCTTTCGAGGACAGGCTGCTCCAGCGTGGGTCCCCCATGGGGTCACAAGTCCAACCAGGAAACCTGCTCCAGTGTGGGCTATGCTCTCCATGGTTCTACAGGTCCCTGCCTGGAGCCTGTTCCAGCACAGGCCTCCCACGGGGTTACAGCTTCCTCTCAAGCATCCACCTGCATTGGCATAGGTCTCCTCCATGGGCTGCAGGTGGATCTCTGCATCCCTGTGCCCTTGTCTGGCAGCACATCCATCTTGGAGCTGGCTGGGGTTTGTTCTACCGGACATGGAGGAAGCTTCTAGCAGCTTCTCACAGAAGCTACCCATGTAGCCCCACATGGTACCAAAACTCGGCCATACAAACGCTTAGAAGAATCACCACAGTAAATAAATTGTTCAAGATTAATGATCCTCACAGTTAAATGTAAGTTTTATCTAAATGTATTTATCACTGCTTCCAACTATAAGGTCTTATTATGTCTTTAATAATAAATTATATTGCATCTACTATCTAATAATATATCTGTGCAATTTTCACCTAAATTTTTTTTCTTAAGAATTTAATGCTCATCAAAATACTGCTGTTAGTGGTTCTTGGGCTCACATACTGCTCTGACTGGTAAACTTAATGATTGCCAGAGTGGTAAATTATATTTTTATTTATAGTCTTTTATTCCATTAAGTAATCAATAATCAGTTTGAAACCAAATCAGTAGTCTTCTCCATCCAGCCCTTTTATTCAACCACTGTTTTTCCCCACTCTTCTAGGGAGCCAGCTGTGCTCTGCTCTTTTTCCTCTCCTGTTTGTTGCTGCTCTGATGATAATAGATGGGAAGTTGTCAGTCATACAGCCTCTGGGACATAATTTAGCCGTAGTAAGGCTTGTCTGTACTATAGCTCATGACAGCCTGCACTTTCTGTTGGTGGATTATGTCTGTGCCATAAACCAGCAAAACCTGAGAGAGCTGTGACACCAAGAAACCACTCCACTACTTTCCAGTTTGTGAAGTAAAGGGAGCTGAAGACAGTTTTCTAGAAGGTGGCGTGTAATTGGGTTCAGAGGGATGGAGGAGGTTGTGTGTGTGTGTGGCACAGATGTGAGCAGGTGGCCAGAGCGAGCAGCCTGTGGGCTGGCACTGCGCTTCGGACTCCCGTTAGCCACGTGCAGAGCTCTCGTCTCCCAGGAGATGCCTGGTCGTGGGCAGGCACTCACTGCACACCTGGTGAGCCCTCAGCAGCATGGCCCTGCCTGAGGCACAGTGGGGAAGTGAGGAGCTGTGGCTCTGGACCTTGGGGAGCCGCCAGCTCCGTTCAAGCTGTAAACACCAACATTTCAAATGACTTGGCAGGGCGAGCTGCCAAAGACAAGCCAGGCCAGTTACACCCCTGAAGGCCCTGAAGCCATCCACGATCTGTCCCGTTCTCTCAATTTCCAGCAGCACTCGGGGAGTGGAGGTGGGTAGGGATGCTGCCCAGCACGTTCCACCTGCTGTGCGTGTGCCGGTGCTCCGCTGTCCGGCGAGGGAAACACAGGCAGCGGGCTCTTCCTCTGAGGCTGGGCATTCACACAGTTAGGAAGAAATCCAAACATTTGGATCTGTTTTCTGGCAACTTGCCCTGCAGGGAAGTTTGGTATTTTAACAGTGTTTCTGCCTTAATTTGGAGGGACGTTATATTTTTAACTGCGTTACTGATCAAGTGGGAATTACTGTACAATTAAATGCAGCAATATTGAGATTACACAGCTTTTTTAAAAAAAAAGTAAAAAAATAGAACTCATGCAATGCTAATTTAACTTCTGTTTTCTTGGGTGCAATGTTTTTTCCTTGTTAGGCTTTCATTCCATTTTTTTTTTCCCAATGGACTTTGATATATGAAGAGTACACAGCATAGGCAAACTCAAAGCTTCTTGCTTTTCCTAACCCTGTACAAGCTTCCACTATGCTTTGATAGACCTTTGGGATTAATTAGTTTTCTTCAAGAAAAAAATTAGCTATGCTTGTTACACTAGGTTTGAATTTTGCACTAAGGTTTCATTTTAATAAGGTGACTGAGGTGTAGGAGGAAAACATCTGTGACGTCTGTCCCAGCTATGTTTTCTGTAAATACAGTTTTTATAGGGCTAAGCTGTAGATCAATGCAATATACAAGTTGGATCTGCTATATCAGCTATGTCTTTTCAAAAAAAAAATAATTTAAACAAAAATTATGTTTTTCTTAAAATTTGAAGCAAGCTTCTGCATTCTGAACATGCTTTTATTTTTCTGTTTAATTTTGATATTTTTAAAATGTCTTCATTGGTTGTACATTGATTTTGGAAGATCGTGATATATAAACAAGTGATAGTTTACTGTTATGTGATTCTGTGGTCTCTCTAATATGGTGCTAATTTGGGCCTGTGATGTTGGTACTTTTAAGATGGACATTAACTGCAAAGGGTAGTTGGTAATTGTGGTTTCTCTTACTTGTCTTGCAAATGTCACCTGAATGGGGATTCTTTCCTGTGATTTCTTAGTGTCACTGCTGTTGCACTGCAGGTGGGAAGAGTGAGGAGTGCTGTTTCTCTAGCACAGCAAATTTCTGTCCTGCTTTGTTGAGCATGCCTGAGACTAACGAAGTACCTAATTTTTGAAAAATGTCTCCTCTTCTGAAAATATTAAGACTCTAGTACATAATGTTCTCACAGCAGTTGCCTTTCTGATGGATAAATTAAGCAGTGATTCCTGAGGAGGACAAAAGCCATCAGAAATTCCATTAAGATCTGAACAAATGCTTTTAAGTGTTCTTGGAAATAATAATGCAAAAAAAAAAATCTCCCGTTACTTACCATATGGCACTGCTTTAGACCTTGCTGGGAGGTCTTTACTGTTTTATTTTAATGATTGCATAACCTCTTACTTCAGAAGCTTGTTCACATTAATAGCTGGCTAGGGGAAACCTTGGCCTTTATCTTCTTCAGAATGTATGGACTTCAGATTTTAGCTTTAATGGGATTCACCACAGGAATTCAGACTAGCTTTCCTTCTCAGCTTTGTTGTTGGAAGCAGGAGGACTCTTCATCTGACTAAGCAATAGTTGATTTCTGTTTTTTCTCCCCCTTTTTTTTTCCTGCCTCCTCCCTAATCAACTGTGGATTTATTTTAAGAAAAATTCAGGGACTGAGACTGCAATTTTTTTTTTTTAAAGGTGGGATGATTTACATGGAGAAGAGTTGACATAAGGAATGGCTGACAGCCTCTATGGGCTGAAGGTTATCTAAAAGGATGAGAGATCAGAATGACTGATATTATTATGACCTGCTAATTGCTTACTTTGCATGTTTTTGGTTTATATGATACACAGCCTAATACTAGCATTTTAACAAGATCTGCTAATAAAGAGGGTTTTGATGTTGGGTTTTTCTTCACAAACTTCTCCTCTGGTTCTGGTTTTTAAATCTCTCAGGCAGTGGTATGCTCCCTTTTCCTTGGTAGCTTGTTGTAATTTTGAGGCATAATCAGTATTAAGTTTTTTTAAAGATTCACCCCTGACATCTTTTCTCCAGCTTTTCCTCTAAATACATCTTCTCTAATTTAAATAGTGTTAGGAGTTGCCTTCAAGATTTTTTTTGTGCATAGTGTGGGAGGAGATGGACTCCAGCAAATTACTGCATCTCTGTATGCTTTTAATGGTACTGGAAGGATTGTGAGATGTGATTTCAAAGTCTGAGAAGACACCACTCTAATTGCGTTTTTTGCTTTTAGACTGATTGGTCCAGTGAAATACAGACAAGGCAATTGGGAATGGGGCACTGTGGGCTGGTGTCTGTGTGATTTGGTCTTGGGTGACATTTAGGATCATTTCTTTTTGTTCAGGGATGAATTCTTTGCTTCCATAACACAGATGCACATCAAAGCAGTGTTCTCATTAGAAGTGCACTTACTGTATCCTTGATTTGCTTCAGATTTTCTTGTTGTTGGATTTTTTTTGTGTGTAAAATATATAGCAGTGTAGATACATAATACATTTTTCCTTTGCAAGGAAGGTTGATAAATCTGCCACTCTGACTCTTGTTGAATAATTAACTGTCTCACTAACTTTTTTATTTAGCTTATGCAGTTTATTTGGTAGAAATACTTGCACTGTAAAATACTTTCTGACATGATTAAATTTGCAAAAAATAAATCAAATAAGCTATTAGATGCACTCTTTATTATACGGGGAAGGTATTTCCTCTCCTACTGTCACACCTGCTTTTATTATTGTAATTTATCCATTTCTGTAATGCAGTGTCATGATTGAAATTTTTGTGGAATTACACACTATGTCAGTAGGGATCTCTTCACCTCAATCACTGCCAGCTACCACAAGGCATTTCCCAGATGAAAAGCACTAGCCGTGGCACAAACACCAATAATGAAGCAGTTTAAAGATTTGGGTGGATGTACCATGGGCTTCTAAGGTTGCGTGACTGGAATTTTTAGCCCAGTGCTAAATCTATACTTCCTTTTATGTCTAATAACAAAATTATATCTGGTACAAAATTATAGTCTTCATTGGCCACCATCTTAGACCTACATTTAATGCAGGAGCATGTGTAGATGGAAGATGGATTTTGAAAATGAATGAATTGAGCTTCCTCACTACAAAGTGAGACCAAGTAAACATATATTACTTGCTCATTGCTATTTTTTAGCCCTGGGACTAAAATCTGTACTTACTTCCCCAGGAAGCTTCATGCTTCCTGTATCTTCAGGCCTGGATTATTTGAGCTCCTGGTGTACACAGCATTAATGTGTCATCTTTTGTGTCTTATGTCTCAAGAAACTATTTGTCCTGCCTGCTCTGTGGAAGAGCTGTAGCCTTTTACAGCAGCTTTGTGTTGGACCTCGACATCTGCTGACAAAATCTCAGTCTGTGAATATGCCATGTTATTTGTCTTAGGCCTCCAAGAGTATTAAGTCATCTAAGTACTCCTGATGTGGAGATGTATCTATTTTAGCTGGGTTACACAAAATCTTCAATATGTCTTCATCCTAAGTAAGATGGTTTTCTTTTAAAATACTGCATTGTGAAGAAAAATCAACATGAGGCAATCAGTGTGCCAGCATCCCATCTTGTAGACCAGGGGGATTCTTCAAAACATTCAGCATTCTTCTTTGAATATCCAAATACCTTTAATGATATTTTGTGGCTTCTTGTGCCTCAGCAAAAAGTGCAGGTGGGTATATAAACATATTTGTTTTTGTAAGACAAACCTTAGTTCTGTATTCTGCATACCAATTGTTTTCCCCTTCCATAAGGGTTATTTAGGTAACTAATCTTCCTTTCCTCCTCCGTGTTCGAAAATGAATTTAATGCTGAGTGAAATGTACTGTGTAATGGGCTGCCTGTGCATCCTGAGGCTTACTTGAACCCACTTTTCTCATCAGGTACTTATTATTATTTTAAAGAAAGAACAAGGATTGGAGGATTAGAAATATATACCATATTTGGGTACAGAATCTGCTACTCTAAAGAAAATGGACTTAATAGCAAGATAATGATATTAAATTCTTGCTATTTAGAAATAATAAATTGCAGTGGAAACAATCAAAATAATTAATCTTCATTTTTTTTCTCTGTTATACCTTTTTGGACAGTTAAGTTCAAAGCTGTTCAATAATTTCTAGCTATGTTCCAATTTTATGTTTAGTTTTGTTTTCCCTGACTAAATCACTTTGTGAAGTACTGCTTTCCCCAAAATAAATAGTTTTTTACCTGACATCTATAAATAAATATTTTATATATTAAATAGAAGTCCGAGTAGATAGTCCCATTGGCTTTTGTGTATTAGTGGTAATTGGGCTGTAGTGTTGCTGCATAGTGTCAGTGCCAAGGGACCACTGCCAGAAGTGGACCTCAGTGGGTCCTGAGCTTACCTGAACTTCTGTAAGTTTTCTTGTGAATTGTTGTTTTCTGTCCTTTAATGAAAGTATTTATGTTGCATGAAAAGTATAAGAAAAGAAAGAAGTGTGAGGACTCAACAGGCTCCCCAAATCTTTACTTCTGTCATTCAGTTTTCAAAAAGAGGTCTTGTTGTTAATGGCCAGGAAGTGGGCTGCAGCAAATGTGTCTTGTGTCCCTGTGAACCCGTGTGCACAGGATGCCTCGTGTTAGAGCCAGTGTGGGCTGGCACAAACTGCTTTGTGCATCTGGCCTTGGCAGCAGCGGGGAAGGAGTGGTGTTCATTCTCCAGTAATGCACTGTGGGGGTTTGGGTGTGGGGTTTTGGGTTTTTTTGGTCTCCTTCCTGGAGAGACGTGTGCCTGTTGTGGGTTTATAGCAATTGTTTCCTATAAATACTTTAAAAACGTTGTACGCAAGCAGTGCCCTTTTTATAGCCACTCTTCATTCTTTGTCTGTGACAAAAACCTGCTAATCTGTTTTGCCTTTAGTTTGTTATTTGTATATCTTCTGAGTTATCTTGAAAAATTAATTAAGTGGTGTTGATAGAATTGGGTAGGCTGTGCCTTGGGGCTATGAATTTGGGGTGCTAGAGATGGTATCTGTATTTCTCTTCAGCGTGGGTTCCTTGTAGAAGTGTTTCTGGGGAGTTGTCCTCCCACAGGGGCCGTGTTTGGGCGCTGCTGCAGAAGGCACCAGGGAGAGGCTGCACAATTTGGTAACTGACCATGCTGCTAGAACGAGACAAAGCACTCAGGTTCCTTATTGATGCCAGTTATTTGAAAATTTTTAAACAAACAAACAAAAAACTCCCCAGACCAACTAAACCACCCACAGTGTTTTTGCCATGATTGTTTTGAAGTCTTTGAGTGTATTCATGGTCATTTCCAGCCGCAGAAGAGCACAGATGGAAGTGTTCCTTCAGAGCGGCAAAAAGCCTCTGGAACATCAGCCTCCAGTTACCTGTCTGTGCACACCTCTCCCAGCGGTTTCAGAAGGGGTGTCCATGTCCTGGTCCTTTATTTCTTTTTCCTGACTGCTTCTTCCTTATATCTGTATTGCTGGACAATTCTTTCTGTCTCCCATTCTCTGTTTTTCCACGGGTGCTCCCTGCTCTGTGGAGGGCGGCTCAGCAGAGCCAGCTGGAGAGAACAGCGTGGGTGTTGGCTCTCTGCAGCTTATTGCCACAAACACTTTTTGAAGTGTTTGCTTTCCTCTGCATTCTGGGTTTGCTTCCCTTGGGCATTTTTCCATTATTAGAATGGTAATGGAAAACAGTTTCTGTCCTCTCCTGGTGAAATTGGTGTATCTTGAAGCAGCTATTCATGTCTTTCCTTCTTCAGGCTTTAGTAATAAAAGGTTTAAAGTCTCTTACATTGTGCTGCTCAACAAAATTTTCTGTGTTGCCTTTCTCTGATTTTCTTTAGATTTCCCTTGGTACCATTTGCTCCTTTGTTTTGGTAATATACCTCCATTTTAGCTGGAAAGTGATCTCTCCTACCAATAGCCCAAGATGTTTTCATCTGCATTTATTTCTTTGAGAAAGGAGTCTTGGTTCTTGTGTGAAGTTTATTTGTAAAAAGCACCACATTTCTTCAGATGGATTTGTTTGATTTCATGCTCGCAGCAGTAACTCTACTTGCATAAAATGGGAAACATTCTATGTTTTAGTGTTGTTCTCATTTGTTGTAATTTCAGTTGTGCAAGGCTCAATATTTTACTTCAAAAACCTATCAGGCAAATATTGTATATTTCATCTGTCTTATATTTATATTCAAGGATGCTTCTTATTCTGAGTCTTTTAGCTAGAGAAAAATTATCTTGCATATATATTTGTGACAAAGATCTGTTTGGTTTGTGTCAACTGTGGTGTCCTATGGAATGGGCCATGGTGCTTGTCAGGTGGCAGAGACACATAGAGTTTAGTGCTCCTCAATGGAATATACTAAAACCATATTAAAATATATTAAATATTTAAAAAAATAAATGCTTCTGCTCCTGGAAAGGAAAATTATAGAACTAGAACAAGAGGAATTGCTGGTGGGGATAATAGATCTTTTTCCTTATTCTGCCTTATTTAAACAAGGGCTGGTCCCTGGATTCCTGCCTGGTGTATGAAGTGCATGAAAGTGCATGCACCTTAGGTCTGCTTTGATTTTTGCCTTTTCTTTGGTCAGTGTAGATCTAATCAAAGTCATTGTATCCTGCTGAAGTACTGCAGAGGGACAAGCTGAGTTGATTTAGTTATTCAAAATGTGTCGTCTACCTTTTTGTATCTGGTATGAAATGTTCCTTCCTATCTTTTAAATTCAGTATCTAATTTCTCTATAAGTGTATTCCATTTTCATCTGAAAAACTTTCAAAGTCCTTTTGGACATCATGAAACTACTGAGCTAATTAAATTTGTTTTCACTCAACTTTGGAGGCACTCTTAGCTCATCAGGGATATTTTTAAGGGGTTTCTCATAGTGGTTAATTTTGTTGTCTTGCTCTGTTTTAAGCAGTCAGCATACAGAGTGCGCACTTAGAGTAACACTGGTTCTTACCTTCTAGAAGAGCATGTTTTGTGGTTCAATAGTTAATCTCCAAAGAATGGCAAATTTGCCATTTCTAAAATAAGTGAAGCTTATTATAAGGACAAAGTTAAAGAAGTAGATTAAATGAGAAAAACCAGGTTGTTTTCTTTTGTTTAATGAGGCAACAGAAGTGATTTTTAAAAAAACGCTTCAAAAAGGACTTGGCTGAACTTCAGTACACTGAAGGCTTGGGTCTCTAAAGATAGCTCTCTGAAGCAGTAAATTTGTCCTCTGTCCATGCATTTCACTACTTGGTGAACCCTGAGAGCAGGCAGACTGGCTTTTGTAAGGAAAACTAAAGATTAAAGATTGGTGACATGTGCAAAGCAGTAACAGATGATGGAAAGAATTAAGTCAGAAAAGTTCAAACAAGGTATTAATAGAAACTTTTTTTTCCAAACTATGGTCTGCAAAATGCCTACTTCCAAAGCTTCTGTTTTTCTATGTTTATTATAACTGTCTTCTTGAAGTGTTTTGTGAGATGAAGTTTTTAGCTCAGTTTATGGGACACAGCTGTCACTAAAGTGTTCTGTCACCCTCAGTGGAGAGGTAACATTATTTCATCTCAGCATGTTGAATTGCTGCTCTGAAAGGTAAAAAGTCAAATTCAAATAGCTGAAAAATGTATTTGATGCTGTAAAGTAGTATTCTGTGTCAGGTGGAAATCCTTGCACAACTAGGTAATGTTTGATCAATTTATTAAAATGTCATTGGATGCTGTTCAAGGCAAACTACAACAATAACTGAGTTTATGACAGTAGTGATGCTAGCTTACAGCATTGTATTTTCATTTTCTTAAGGTAGACTGCTGCCTTTGTCCGGCATTTCCTCTCATATTATGACCTTCATCTGCCCTGTGGAAAGTTTTCCTTGCTTTTTTCCCCTTTCATCTCTTTTTCTGTGCAAATTCCCAGCTGTGGATAGGCACCCCTACTTGCCCATCTGCAGTGTGTGGCATGGAGAGCCCTTGCTCTCCTTGGTGTGTGTATGGGCTGTGTTTGTAGGGATGCCAGTTTCTGGTTTATCGACCTTGCTAAACAGGCCTGTTCCAGCCCTAACCATTCTATGAAATGTCTGATTTGATTTCACTGCATGGGTGCCAGGGTGTCACCCTGCAGTTGGCAGTGGTTGGTTGGTCGTGGTGCCCATCGCTGCCCACGGGACCAGCCCTTACGGCAGAGCCATGTCTGAACTTACCTGTGTGGCTTCAGTCTTCTGCGGAGCATTCTCACTGTTGTAGGGAGTATTTACTGCAGGCCAAGTCTGCATGTGTACTGCGCCCTATTTAAGTGAAAATGCAGTTTGAAATTTCCCTGGATTGTAGCTCCCTCCAGAAGCAGAGACTAAGAGTGTCTCATGGAAGGGGCTCCTGGTGCTCTTGAAGGGAGCAGTTAAAACCACATTGTTACGCATGAGGAGAAGGACAGGGACATTTTCTTTTTCCTTCTTTTTCCTGTTAATGCATTTAATTTATTTGCCAACAAGCTGTTATCCAGTGACATTTCTAGTTGTCTTAATTCCCTGAGCAGTATGTGTTCTGGATAAACTTGGTCCAGGTTTATGGTGCCTTGAACTGCTGTGGGTTGTTTGAGTCTGAGGTTTCCAACTAGTGTTTTCTTTTTGCAGTTTTCCACCAGTTCTGCTGTCCAGGTGAGGTCAAGCAGTGAAGGCTGGTTTGGGAAGGCATCATGTGTCCTGACATGCTGTTCGTGTGCCTGGTGTTTGAGGGCAGTTATGTAAAACCCCTAAATAAGCAGGCATGACTTCTGACGCAGCCTTTTGCAGCCCAGGAGGAAGAATGTAGAATAAGGCTGATCTTAGGCTTCTGGATCTATGTCATAAAGTTCATAAATATACCTCTAGCAAAAAAAATAGCAGAGGGACTCTGGAGCTGTCAGCTCTTCACAGCCTCAGGGTCACTTCGAGCTTGCTCTGCATTTTTCCCACTGACCCGTGGTGGATTCTTCTTCTCTTTGTAGGAGAATACCTGTGGAACAGCACTGTCTCTCACTTGCCACCTCTGTCAGTAACCTGGTAACAGGGGTGGCAGTGCAGAGAAGCCACTTGGTGATTTTCAGTTAGTGATTCTTTCCGTAGGGATACTTTATTCTTGAAGTTCCTTGTGCTGCTCCATTTTAACCCAATGACTGAATAAACAGCCTCCTTTGCAGTATATATGGCATAGCATGGAAGTGGTCCTGCTACTGTATATGTTTTAGTTTAATCAAAGCTGCTGACCAGCTGCTGCACAGTTTATAATGGGGATTGAATGGCAATAAAAGCCATAAAAGTCTTGATTTCCCTCATAATTAAGTAAGAAAATAAACATTTTATTTTAGAAGAAAAATCTGTAAAGGCTGGATTTTTTTGGTGGTTTGTTTTCTTTGCAGCTAAAATTCTGCCCTATGTAGTGCAAAAATGCAGTTGACATGTATGTGCTTGTAAATATATTTTTTAAGCTTCTTATTTTGAAATGAATGACAGGTAAATCTTTAGCTTTTATGCCTTTATATACCTTGCATAATGTGAAACTTTTCTGTCCTGTGGACAGCGACTTGAGCCATAGGCCAAAAACAGTGTAGAACAGTAATTCCTTTTACAGGTCTTAAGCATACCTCTTTTAATACAGTGTTGAACATTGTAAGAAAGCCCTTATTATATTGCATTGAGATCAAAATTCATTACTGTCTGCTTAAAATAAATTGTGGAAAATATCCTTGCAGAGGTCATAAGTCCTGAATTCATCCAACCTGATGAGGTTGCACAAGGGCCTCCGTCATCCACAGCAGTAGTTATTTTTAAATGCACATCTGTCTTATTCAGAGTCTTTCTCACCTCCCTTTATAATGGTGAGCAGCTGTTTCAGTCTGCAGAACCTTTGCTGTTTTTATAAGTAACAAACAATTATGTGGCTTCTATGAACATGTCTTAAAAATTTAACTACTGATTTAATAATTAATATTGCCTTATGAAGATATGTACCTTTTCTGATAAAGGTGTTGTGACCCATTTTAGTCATTTGGAGGAGTGTCAGTGTAGTCTTCAAGAGAAAATAAAATTTGAACTACATATTTCTGTAATGCAGTAGTTATTTCCGCAGGGATAGTAGGGTCGATCTCCAGTAGAGCTTTAAACCTCACTAAGGTGTTTGTTCTCCTGTCTTTAAAGTGATGTTTAATAAGATCCTGTAAATGTTTTGGGTTTTTTTTTTTCACTAGCAAACACATTACAGAGTGGTTGGGAGTTATAGGTGGCATGTGTGATGTTTAATTCCTCTTGTAAAGCCTGGATAATGCATGTGTAGCTTGCAGAAGTGATAGCAAAAAGCTTATCCCCAACACTTGGGTTCCTTGATTTGTTTTTCTGATTAAAGGTCTTAGCCTGAAATATCCTGCCCAAGCTTAACTTTTCATTTTGCATGTGTTTTGTGGTACAGAACAGGAGACAGTTTCTGGAGCTTGGTAATAAACCTAGGCCTGTTGTAAATCAGGGCTGAGTGTTGCTTGCCCTACAATTAGTTCAGAACCCTTGTAGGTGTAGCCCTCTGTACTGTTTTCTTTCCCCAAGCAATTAGTTGTTGAGTACATGCCTTTTGAACATGCCCCTGATGAGTTCACAGACGGTATGCATGAGATTCTGTCTTGTTTGTACCAGTCATTTGTGCCCAGAGCAAAGAAGACTTCAGTAACATAATGTGGGACTTGAAGGATTTTTCTGTGCCTACATTTATGTGGCAATTTATGTTTTTCCACCTTCTGTTCAGTGTGTTCCAGCACTGAAAAAGGAAGACTTTGGAGACCTAAATAGAGCAAAGTTTTTTTTTGTCAGAATATCCTACAGTGATAAATGCCTTGAAAATGTTGATAGGTATTCTGAAAAACTGCCTATCACTCAAAAAACTATTTAGTTCTGCTCATTCAGTGACATATAAACACCCTTAATTTAGCCTGATATTTACACACACATCTTGAATATAGAACACTGGGAAATGCTATTGCTTCAACTTAGTGCTAAGAAAATTGGGGGGGTGGGGTTCTAATAAGATGAGCAAGTTGCAGTGAGTTGAAAATGGGCAGAATTTTGGACAGGAAAATGATTTAGTGCTTTGCTGTTTGACATAATTTTTAACTTGAGTGATGCCTGTGGAGGTGAAAACCGACATTTGCCTACTCTTTTATTTATTTCTTCTCTCTTTTGTCTGCCTCTTTTCAGTTTCCTCTGAAATCTTTAGTGCTAGTGTCTACAAGATCAAAGTCTTGGTGTAAGTGGGAGTGTATCTGATGGTAGCTCCCATCCTTCGGCTCAGATATGTAGGGAGGGGACAAACACCTGAAGTGTTTCCTAAACCATCTGTGTGAAGTTCTTGCCAAGACAGGAGGCAGATAATAAAATTTACATCATCAGTTTATAGTAATTTTGATGCCTGTCTCCATGTGTGTGAGATACATGAATTATAGAAAGTATGTATGTGTAACAGATGCACTATTAAGTCAGATATGCAGTGTGCCATCATCTTTTATAAATGAGACCCTTCTGTCTCTTTTACATGTGCTTTTGTTTGAGTTACAGTGCAGAACATGTGAAAGATGCACACGTTTGGTGGGTGTGTTCTAGCTTGCCAGGTATCCATGGTAAGAGTGCAGGCAGTGTGGGAAGACTGGGAACTTGCTAGAGAAATCACAGACGAAGGAGGCAAGGAGTCAGCTCTGCTGGGAAGAAAAGCAAAGGTGCTGCCAGCTGTCCTGGAGGAATTCAGCCATTTGAAGGGCAGCGAGTATGGGGAGGTCAGAGAAGTTGCAGACCATGTTTGAGAGAGAACAATATGCTTGGAGAGGCTGTAAAGCAAATCCCATTTCCAGCCACATGCTATCACAGTTTTCAACACATTTTTGCAAGTCATTCTTCATCTTTCTGCTATTTGTTCTGCAAACACACAAAAATAATGTAGTGGTTTAATTGCATGTTAGTAAAATTTTTTTGGTGTAAGTTCGGTTTTTTGAGATAATTCTTCTCCAAATTGATTCAATTTCCCTATTCCATATTGAAATGTGCCCAGAATAACACATAGGCAGTAAATTAATCTGTATCAACTGTACTGGGAGCCTGAGGTGACTAGCCCATAATTTAAACTTTATTTAGCAAGATGGGTTGACTGTGAGCCTAGAAAAATGATTTTGTTCTTTTTTGGGGGGGAAATTAGTAATATCTAAGTGCAATTTATTATTATAGTATGTTCTCTGGTCTCATGCAAGATGTTACTGTTCTTATGCAAACCCCTTGAACCCTCCATTTTTCTAGGCCATAGCCCTCCTTTAAGCTGCTTTATTCTACAGCACACTTCCCCTACATAGCAGTCTGCTGTTTTAGCAACTGAATTTCTAGTGTTGAAAACATAAATGTAGCATTTCCTTTCCTTGTGAGAGAACTGATAATGCTTCCCTTGTGCCACCCAGCTGCAGCATCTGTATGGCTCTCCAAAGTTCTACATGCTCCTGTTTTTCAGTCACTTGTGGTATTTTGGGTCATCTCCTCTTGTGCATGCTGAGCCTTTTTGGCTGCCTGAATCCATGTGGCCCCTGCATTTAAGCATTGCCTGTAGACTGAGTGAGCACATGGGTGCCCCAGAAGTCACTGCCAACTCACCTCTTGCATACTGTAACTGTTTCTCTATTTTCCTCTGCTCTGGAGCCCTTGAGTGAGCCCTGCCAGTTTATTTCAGACTCTGATTTTGATATTGGAGATCCAGGTAGCTCGGCTGCTATGGAGTGGACAGCTGCTGATGCAGCTGCTTTGACTTTGTTTGGTGCTGCATGTGTTTCTGGATGGATGGAAGTGGGTAAAGGAAACATAGGAAGTAAGTGAACCTAGTGAAGAAATAACTAATGAGTGCTTAATGTTGATGTCAGAGGAGTAGTGAGAAGTAAAGTTGTCTTCTCTCTTCTGCTAAGGAAGAGAAAAGAAAATGTAGTAAACATGAAAAACCAAAGCCCCGGGGCAGAAGAAATAAATTCAAAAGAGGGGGAAGATAAATTATGTAACTTTGAAAAAGATATACCTCAGGAGGAAAAAATTGAACTCTGGGGCCGTGGAACAGGAAACCTTGATTCAGGAAAAGAGAAGATGTACAAATAGATAATGCTGTATGTTACTGTGGCATTACAGCTTGATGTGGAAAAAGAACATCTGGAAAGTGTAGGAAAATTCACTTTCCAAATTCACGGCAGCAAGAACAGGTTAATGGGAATAAACGTGTGGTGGTGTGATGTCCTAGTTGGTGATACAAAAGTAATTTATGTCGTGTACCAGCAACAGGGCACCGACAGAGAGGAAAACCAGATGCCATTAGTTAAGATTTCCCATGTCTTCGCTCCTCATTGCATCTGGAGATTTTGTTAAACACAGATCATCTTTATGTCCTTGTTCCTACAGGATAGGAGAATAAACATGGAATTGCTGTTCAGAATGGACATTTGTATTAAATAGCCTAATGCAATTTGCCTCAATTCTTCTAATTTGATCGGAACATAATTTAGCCTTCATCATAAAATTATTAGTGCCAGGGGACATATTTTAAAGATTGTGGGGAGCACTTAGGATCATTTTAATCAGGGATGGATAAGTCCCATTAAACAATTGAGCTAATCTTCCTGCCAAGATAGAGCATAGCAGGCTATATGCAGATGTATATGTAGTGTTCCATGAGCAGTGAGTCTAATGAAGTTTCTCTGTTAAATTTCATTTCTTTTTTTCTTAGTAGATGTTTGTGACTCTCATGCTGTTCTGGTGTGCCCCATCTTCCTCCCATTTTCCTGTCTTTGATTGGACATAAGTGCTCTCTCTGGGCTGGAAATGGCAAGTTGCTGGCCAGCCACCACCTCTTGGGATGAACCATCACTACCTCCTTCCTTTTAACAAGGTCTTTGATACACTGCCTTTCCTACACCAGCCTGCCAGCTTTCCCAGAATATGCAGGCAGGTTGTTCATTTGACATCCTTAGCCTTTTACAAAATTTGTTGAAGTAGGTTTTATGTTCAGAAAATTTCGGGGCAGAGGGCTGAGTGTTGGCACAGTTACCTATGCCTGATTTCCTTAGGAAGTTAGCTAAAAATAGTACTATGCTGGAATATTTTTCTACAAGCCATAGGCAAATTGTTGCATATATAAATACCCTGTAATCATTATTTTATTTTTGGGTAGACTTCTTGGGCCTCTGGGCTAGGTGGTGTGCTCTGCATGCCAAGAAATACTTTGCTAAGTGACCTGAGTTTCACTGAATTGTGATGAAAGTGTCTCTTTGGAAGCTAGTTTTAGAATGATAATAATAACAACAACAGCAACAACAACGATAATCATAATAATGAAAACTGTCTGCAGATAGTTCATACCTCTCTCTGTTTGCTTTGCCCAAATCCAGACCCTGTTTGTGTACGTACCTGCTCTATTACCAAGATGAATGAAGACAGTTGCTGTTCAAGCAACAGTCCTAGAACAGATGCTTAGATTTCCATATAATTAGACTTTTTGTCCAATATCTTCCATGAAATACCTGCTAGTTAACAAAAAATTGAAAAATTTTTCTCTTCAAGGGTAGTTTATTTGTGTGAAATGTAACACTTACTGGAACAAGCACTAATGAAATACTTTGTCAGAGACAGATAATTTGGGTGGTTATTTTTATCTCCTGAATATTACCTGCATTTGCTGTTCCAATTTTCCTGTTTTTTCTTCTTTCTTTTCTGTGTGGGTAAGCATGGTTTTTAGTGGGAAAAAAACCTCCCAGGGAAATGAGTGCTGATTGCTATTTAATGAAGAACTGGAGATTAACGAGACTAGCAGCTAAGCTACTTTATTTACTTGGTAAGCAGAGAGCAGTGTAAGAGAGCACACAGTAATGGATTTGAAAATACAGCATAAAAAACTGTTCTGACAGCTTCATGGGTTTTGTTCTTCATGCAGAGCAAATGATACTGGTCAAACATTTCCCTATCTCAGTTGATGCTAAGACTTGACTTAACTAGTGTTTATTCAGAATAAGAGTCTGTGTAGTTACTTACTAGCAGAGTATGTTTTCCCATTTACAAATAATTCACAGCTGTTTTAAAGGACTGTGTCATTATTTTATTTTTGGGAAGCTGACAGCCATGTAGCTTTTGCTGTGATGCGTTCTACACCTTAATTGTAAAGCAGGAACCACTCATTCTCTTAAACATTTTACTGCATCTGACAATAAAAATATATATTTATTAATTTTTGCCTTCTGGAGGCAACAAATAGATAATCTAGAAAGAAATCAAATTTTAGAAGATTTTTCAGGGTTGCACTTGTAATGAAAAATTTCAAATTCAGAGTAGTTATTAAAAAAGTTATTTGATTTGTTAATAATACAGGCTCCATTTTTTTTCCCATAATGCAGTGAGGATTTATTTATTTATTTATTTATTAATTTTCATTTTTGGCTAAGAGTCTTACTTCAGATAATTACTTTAATAGAAGAAGTTTGCTAAGCTGGAAAACAAAAAAAGAAGAACCTGGTTTTAAAATTATATAGTGGTCAGCTGTGAAGCACAGTTCCTGTTCCTTTAATTTTTTTGTGTAAAGGAGGTGCAGTATAACATTTCTTGAACATGTTCTGAAGCAGATGGGCAGTGGGCATTCTCTGTAGGAATTGTATTATAAGTAATGCATTTGAAAAATATTAAGAGCTGAAAATCTAACACTTGAAAAATAGGAAATATCAAGAGTTAAAGCGGCCTTTCAAGCTTATTAATTCATCTTGCTATTCCCCTCCTGTTATGCACATTCCAGAACCGTGAACACTTTCCTGCCTTATTCAGTGACATTGGTCTCCTAATGGAATGCTTTTCAGCATCTTTCTCATTTGTTTGTCACTGGCCCAGGTCTGCTACTAATCAGATCTTGTTCCAAGGGAAGTTACACAGTCATGCTTGTGGACACAAGTATTTTTACTAGTCTTTCAGGAGTTTTATCAGGTTTATCCTTATACTGCAGATGATGAGCTGATATACAGAATAGTTTTGGAAAGACCTGCTAATTTAGACTTGTTTCTAAGTACCCAGGAACTCAGTTTACAGGTTCTGTGCATTATGTAGGGGTTCATGTTCTTAGCAAAGGTGCTGTTGTTGGTTAAGAGTTACTCTTGATTACCCTGGCAGTCTTTTAATGAGACTTTAGGAAGAGTTGGACATAAAATCACAGAATCCTTTAGGTTGCCACAGACCTCTAAGATCATTGAGTCCAACTGTTAACCTAATGCTGCCACGTCCAGACATGCAGCATATGAGGAACTTGCAGATGCGGATTGCCTCTGTAAAGTCTGGGGTTTGCCTGGCATCAAACAAGCTCTGTCTGGAGGCAGAGGAGCCTTTTTTTCTGTCATCACAAGAGACTGGTTTCTCTTTATACAGTCCACTGCACACCTCATTTTCTATGACGAGAGGAAGAGATCCTTCAAATAACTATCTTCATTTGGTGCTGCAGATTTGTTCCTACAGCTGCCTCTTTTGTGTGTAGTGCATCTGTAACCACGGGGGAGGGGGAAGTGTGTACTTGGGGTAAGTAAAGGCTGTCAAAATGAAGGAAGCCTGTTGTAGGCTGCACACAGACAAAACTACTTTGACTGAACTTCCCTAAGTCTCTGAACTGTGCTGAAAGGTTTCTGGTCACTTTTTCCAAAGTTTTACAAAGTTGCAATAGGTCAAAGTCTGCATATTGGAAACATAAGTTTATCAGCTGAGAGTGCTGGGGAGACTATTAGCCCTGCCAAATACAATTTTTTTCAAAATACAGTGCAATAAAATACTCATACATTAACATTACCTTGTGTATTTATTTCAGTTGTGAGACTGTATGTTGAACAAGTGATGAGAGTTTGCTTATTCTGACAAATAGAAGATACCAGGATATCTCAGGATATTTAGGGGGTTAATTTAGATTGTAATAATTAGGGTAATGTTTCAGGATATTTCAGGGTAATGGAAACTGGCTACACTTTGAGTCCTCTGTCCAGTTCTGGTCCCCTCAGTTCAGGAAGGACATTGACATATTGGAGCAAGTCCAGAGAAAGGCAACAGAGCTGGTGAAGGGTCTGGAGAATAAATCATATGAGGAGCATCTGAGGGAGCTGGGGGTGTTTAGCCTAGAGAAGAGAAGGCTCATGGGTGATCTTAGCACTCACTGTAACTCCCTGAAAGGAGGAAGTTGTAGCCAGGTAGGGGTCAGCCTCTTCTCCCAGGCAACCAGGGACAAGATGAGAGGACATAGTCTTAAGCTGCACTGCAGGAGGTTTAGGTTGGAAATTCGGAGGAATTTATTTGCAGAAAGGGTGATTTGATATTGGAATGGACTTGTCCAGAGAGATGGTGGAGTCATTGTCCGTGGAGGTGTTTAGGGAATGACTGGATGTGGCACTCAGTGCTGTTGTCTGGATGATATGGTGGTGTCCAGGCAAAGGTTGGACTCAGTTGCAGAGGTCTTTCCCACCCTATTTGATTCTGTGATTCCATGATACATACTTAACAACTTTCACTTGTAGTTTCATATGCAAATTATTTCTAATGCCTTTACTTTAGGTTTTCTTGGCTCCTGTCAGAGGGAGGAGTCTGTGCCATGTGTTTTGATACGCAAGCATGGAAGAACCACATGAGGACAGCCTCAAAGAGGTAGTTCATGCAGGAGGGGCAGGCACTGATCTCCTCTCTGGTGACCAGTGACAGGACCCGAGGGAATGGTGTGCAGCTGTGCCAGGGAAGGTTTAAGATGGTTATCAGGAAAAGGTTCTTCACCCTTTTGAAGAGGGTGGTTGGGTACTGGAACAGGTTCCCTGGGGAAGTGATTGCAGCACTGAGCCCGCCAGAGTTCAAGAAGTGTTCGAACAGTGTTCTCAGACACATAATTTGATTCTTGGGGTTGTCCTGTGACTTCATTCGTGTATCACTGGCCCCCTGATGGCCACATTTGTGAGCAAAATTTGCTGTACTTCATCATACCATCAGTCTGCTAGCTTGGGAGCTCTTCTTTTGCAGTGTCCACTTGGTACTTTAGGGTTCAATGCAAAATAAATAAAGTCTCCGTGGTAGAAATACCTGACAAGTCAAGGGGAGCACTCTCCTGGATTAATGTCCTGTAGTGAGGTGCTGACATTTCCAGCATAGCATTCCTAACTGTAAATGTTACTAGCATTCAAGATATTCCATCTGCCTGAGCTGTGTGCTGCATTCATTTAGTTTAAGTAGAAAATATGTCCATGTAGTGATTACGTCATGCATTAGGAGGATAAATGGTGTTAGAAATTTTGTTACACAAGCAAATACTAAATATGATTGTGAAATGACTATTGTGGGCTGTATAAGATGACAAACAAGCTTACTTTTTTTTTCTTTTAAACCAAGGAAATTGAAATTGGTTTAGTATACTTAGAAAGATCACAGAATATATCTGGAGAACTCTCAGATAATACTATAGGTATTTCTGCTTCTAAAGGGAAAAGGGATAGAGGTTGTCTCCCTATAAAAATGTAGAAAAAATTGAATGATTTCCTTTAACCTATCAACTGTATCTCTCATTTCAGAACAGAACTTTGTATTGTATTACACCTTCTGGGAGAAATGCAGATGATTTGGTTGAGTCTGATGTGCTCTACCTGTAGCATTTATTTAGTTTGCTATGGAACACCAAAAAATACAGTTTGTCCTACTTCACGCTAAGCATCCCAAGATATTAAAATTATTCGTAATATTAATAAACAGTTTACATTGCCCTAAAGTATTTTACCAATAAGGAGAACAAAAAATTTTAAAAATTGTGAGTTATTCAAAATTGTGAGAATTCAAAATTTTCTTAAGTCAAACTGTTAAACTTTTATTTCTCTTATGGAGTTAAAAATTATGGAGAGAATAGTGACATATTGTATCTCTGTGTAACTTAGAAAGTTGTTTCAGCCTATGTATTTAAGAAATATTTTCCTGGTTTGGCAGGAAGGAAAAAGGGTTGCTGTCTGCCTTACAGTTGAATGTAGGAGGGTAGCAGCTAAAAGAAACAAAAGAACCAAGCTGCTTTTAAAGGAGCTAAACCAGCTGACTGTTTATTAATTATTCATGAAGAATATGTTCATGTGAAGTCCTTCATTGTCTGAAGTGTCAGGCTTCCTGATGAAATATAATAAACCTCTTGGTGAAAGGTTTCTATTTATACACCTTCAAGCTCCAGAAAGAATGATTGTGGTAAGTAAGACCCCGTATATTTTTGATTGCCTGATTTGTTATTTTTCTGAAATCTGATTTGTAACTGTTTTCCCTGATGTACTTTGAGTCTTTTGATCTTCCAGCTAATCAACCAAATCTGTATAAATGTAGAATGACTGAGTGCTAAAATTCTTAAGTAGTGTAAAATTTTTTCCCCCATGGCCAAAAGTTTTTTGTTCTCTCTTTTTCTTAAAAACAAACAACCCCACTGTGAGAAAGTGAAATCATATTGCAGTTTTTTTGTCCTATGTCCATTAGAGTGTTAATTTGTAGTATTTTTTCATCTCACTTTTGTCATACTTTATTAGCATCTTCAGCACTTGTGTTTCTTTTAATATTAAAAATAATTAGGTCAAATCAGCTCTGTTATAACTATCTATGACCATGTCATATAAAAAAAGATCAAGGAAAACGGTAAATAAGGATGAGAGGGGAGTGATAATGGACTTTCAAGTTTACTCCTTTCCTGAGTGGCTAACTGTCCCAATTACTAAGTTACCTCTAAACTCTACCTCTTTTTTCCTTTTTTCTTCACATGCTTCAGTCAGTTTCTGCTCCCTGTTGATTTTCTTCCTCGTGCTGTTTCTGTATATTGCAGGCGCCTGTCATAATTTTCCTCTTGAGCTGTCTTTTGGGAAAGCTAGTCATGTGGGAATTCAAGCAAGATGAAAAAGAGAACACCTACAGGAGGACTATGGCATTTTTAATTAAAAAAATCATCCTGAGCTAACTCCAAGGTCTAAGGATAGTCCCATTAAAAAAAAAAAAAGCAGAGAGAGGGAACATCTTTTACAAGCACCTAAAGTGTCTAAAACATTTTGGTGAAATGAAAACAGGTCAAGATATCAAAGATGGAAATGGAGAGAGTGTAATATTCGTATTCATTTTCACTAATGGTTGGTGACATCTCCCTTTGAAATAATAAAGCCACAGCATATGTTTTTGTGATTTAAAACTAGAGCTGTTTGCCAGTCTGCTGACATAGTCATCCGTGCCATTGATCATTGTAGCTTGAAACCAACAGCTCTTCTCCAGCCACTGTTGTAGTATGGCAGGATGGTGGTAGAATATCCATTTATTTGATGCATAACAGGGAATTTAGCTGTGTAGTACCAGCTGTAATGCATGATAAGTTCAAAGGTGCAGTACGAGAAATGCAATCCTAAATGGCAAGCTTTACTTTATGTTTTCAGCTGTTTATTAATAGAAACTTGATTTTGGAGCAGTTTGGCAGCAAGATGTCCATTCCAGCAGCATCTGTAGAATAGGTTGAATCTGTTTTATATAGGGATGTTTTTTGTTGACCAGAGAAGAAGGATCTGTGGGTTAGATAAGAAACTGTATTCAATTAAAAATTAAACTGTATATAGGTTAATCTTTGTATTTCTGTTAGAAGATGCTAAATGATGCCTTGTTTATTTACGTGATGATGAGGTTCTCCAAATATATGTCACCGCTAACAGTATGCAAACTGCTTCAAAATGATAAGCTGTCTGATATATAGCAAGGGTAACTTATAGTGGTATTTTGTGCTGTCTTTCAAAGGTGTCAGCAGTGATAGTTGCACTTGATAAAAGTATATACTTGAAACTGTGCTAACACATAGCTCACTTTAAATGAGATGTATGTCAGGCTCTGTTTGCTGGGATGTAGCTGCTAGTGTAAAGTGCACTGAATTTGTTCCAAATACAGTCATCTACTGTTGTTTGGTACCCTCTGGTCATCTTGAAAATGTATTTTATGCCATCTTGTTAATTGGTTTAGTTTTCTCAAGGTTTTCCCCTATACGGCGATACCTGAAGTTGAGGCCTGGGGACTTCTAAAGTGCACATATTCCATTTTTCAGAGAGTGGAAACTTCTGGCTAAGATTTTGTAGCCTGTCGTGGTCTAGAGAGTATTTAGAGAGACATTATACAAATGTTTTATTAGCCAGTAAGAAGTGATCAGAAGAACTTTCAAAGGCTGGCAGCCTTGGAAATCATTGTGAAAGGATGTACTAGAGTACATGTGGATGCAATGGGACCTGCATAAAAGGGGAGAATGGTCAAATAAGTGATGGATGCTCAGCAGCTGCTACTAGTTAGGCAGACTTAGTTGTACTTGGAGATGAGGAAATTGTCATATCTGTTGTAGAATGGGTTACTTTTGCTGACCTGGATAAGATCATCCTATTTTAATTTTTTGTTTGCTTTACTGAAAACCAAGGAAGTAATGAAGCCCAGTTTGAAGGGTAATTTATCCAAAGCATGTTGCGAAGTTCAGTTCTATGTGGCATTTAAGTAAAACCTTGTAAAATGACGGCCTTGTTGCCTTTGTAAAATTATGGCTTAGGCCTGTTACTTTGGCTAGAGAAGGACTGTGAGAAGAAAAACAATTAGTTTTTATTCATGAGAATGTAGTATCAACAGAAGCAAGAAAGTTAAACGACAGAAGGAGAAAAACAACAACATATCTGCACCTGTTATTTTTCTGAATGCTTGAATGCATATGCTATAAGTAGCCAATGGTAGCATATTGTAGTTAATAATAGCCAGTGAGTCTATTGTAGTAGTTTAGCAGCCAGTGAATCTGTAACACAAATGATAACATACAAAAGGTGTATAAAAGAGGCTGTTTTGTTTAATAAATGGCTTTTTGGCCCTTGAAAGAGGCACTGTCTGTGTGTGTCATGGCCGCCCCAACAGCGACTATTCTACTCTTCTGAGAGCAGAAGAGTTAATTTTTCCAAAAATGTAATAATAGTTTCTAAAATAATGTGTATATACAAATGTCTTAATTAAGAGACTAATAATCTCAAGAGAACAGAGCAGACCTCAGATGGAAGATAGCAGCTGGGTGGACACCAGGCTGCACCTGTAGTGTTGAGAATGTAAATATTTGCAGGAGATGTTGTAGTGAACTAGAAAGAAGGTATTCCATAGCAATATGTTTCTTCAACCTCTGCTTTTGGTCTGAGTAGAAATCAAATAATAATGGCACGATAGGCTCCTCTTTTATTAGGTTTAATCAAGGACCTTTACCAATAAACTGTATGAACCTTCATCTGCCAACAAATAACAAAGGCTTGAGATAACTGACTGGTGGAATTCCATTCTCTGTGCTGGTCTATAGTTTCATAGGCCTTTATTACTCTTCCCTTTATGAACAGAAGATAAATGAAGCTTGGAAGTTGCCAATGTGGAAATGACAAAGTTAGAAATGAAGTGAGCCAATGAGAAATAGGGGTTAGATTCTGTGAGTACACTAAAGACTAGTGCAGCCTGGATTACTGTGAAATGTCATATACATAAATTGACAGTATTAACTGCCTTATGGCCTCTGCACTTCATTTGCTCATGTGTTCATTTGTAAGTTTTTAAAACTTCTGTTGAGTTTTGTTCAACAAAAAAGCATATGCCTTAAGGAAAATTAACAAGGAGTCAACCATCTGTCTGTAAATGGTGAAATCTGTGATAATGCAGAGGTTATACATAGCTGGCAAAAACTAGGATTCATGTGCTTGTTTTCATTTCAGGCAATATGAAGGTGGCTTTAAAAATGCTCTTGGTGGTGTTAATTTTCTTTTTTCTTTGAGAAATCCAATAAAAAAATGATGTTGGTAAAAGAAAGGGAGGCAAATAAACATATTTTGAAAGCTTCTGTTCTGTTCTAGTAATTTTATTTTATTTTTTATTGCTTATTGCGTTCTGTGGTGGATTGAAGGGAACAATTTTCCGCTTGATTGTATGTGTGTTACTTTATGACAGTTGCAGACGTACTAATTTATTACAGAATGGATATGAAATCTTTCTAGAGATGAGAAATGGGAGAGAGGGCAGAGAGAAAGATTTTCTTATGACGGTTAAAAATAAGAAAAATTGGCTTGTGAAAAAAGCGTTTCAGCAGAAATTTCTTACAGCTATTTGGCGACCAACTTCTCTTTGCTAGAATGTTTGTTTTGGTCACCTTGGAGTCAGAAGTGAACAACTCTGTGGTTTGGAAAGGATGTCCTCTGTAAAAATACGATTCTTCTGACACTAATGTGACCAACTTGGAACAAAAAATGAAAAAAGCAAGCTTATGGCTTAACAGAAGAAAAAGGTGTAATTCTGTCCAATTTTCTGGGAAATACATAACAGTTTTCTACTGTTCTCTGGTCTCACAGGTTTAAAAAAAATGGGAGTAGGCCAGCATGGATTGCCTGTATAGTTGCCTAAACCTCAAGAGTAGCTCTTTGTATGCTTGCTCTTTGCAGTGTCAGAAAGTGGAAACTTACTCATGAATGATGGATTCACCCAACGGCAGAAATGCAGGAATTTTGATTTGTAGTGTACCATCTTTTCCAGAGTTGATCTGACTGGTCAGATTGGTGGAACTGACACTAATCTACTTGAACACTCCTCAGTCTCAGGATTTTGGCAGTGCTGGAACATCTGCTATGCTTTCTATATCTCAGGAAGCCTTTGTATTGTTTCTTTCTTGGCACATCTGAAAGATTTCCTGGTTTTAGGCCTATTGTTACCCTGTCACAAAACAGGCAGGGTAACATCCCAGCTTCCTTCAGCTCTCAGATCTGTGCTAACTTCCGGGATATTTGGAACCTAAATACAACAGTGTCCCCGATCTCCATCCATATTGGTTTTCTGAGACATCTGGTGCACGTATAGGAGTGTGTTATGTGTCACCCTAAACTTTTGAACTATTTTAAGACATCATTGCTATTTTCTTACTAGTGTAAATTACACACAGATTAGGCAAAAGTCTATACCCTCTGGTCTGTTTCCACTTTTGGAATTCTGCTTTGGCTCAGGAGGAAGATCCATAATTCTTTTGTAAGTGCACCCATATTTACCCCTTCCCCATCTCAAACTTGTCCAAAGCCTGTCTGTGTCACCTCTGTCCTCTTGGCTCATTTGGTATCATCCGATCTCTAGACTCATTTTCTTAGCTAAAAAGTTTTTCAACCATTCTCATTAGTTCTTCAAATATTTGGTCCAAATATGGATGTTTTAATCAGTCCTCTGAGTTTGGTGGGTACATACTAAAATCTCCTCTAGAAAGGATAGAGCAGGGCATGCCAGGATATGGCAGCTTTCTTAGTATCAACTTGCGAAAATCTGAAAGTTGTCATAAACTCTACGTAAACTCTTCCTCTGAATCATTATACATGGCTATTGATTTGAAATTAGCTTGTGTTGCTTTAGTGCAGGAAGTCTCTTGCAGACTGCTACACAAGCCTTGAGAAGCCAAGTGTCATTCTTAGAGCAAGAAACAGCCGTTCTTCTGAAAGGTTTGAAAGTGTCAGTGGTCAATCCATTAAGAATCCATGACAGGGTTGAATGCTTGCCCTGAGTTTCAGGACTCCCAGCCTTTTGTCTCAACTGCAATGACAACCTTCCTATTACTGTGCTGAAGAAAAGACAGTACTGGAAATAGTGGTAGCTGCGTGCCTGGAACACGGTGTATATGCCCAAAGCTTGAGGCACATGGCAGACTCTTGAGATGGGTGTCTCAAAAATTGCTTCTGCCTCTTCACTAATCCTGGTATTTTGAAGAACTGAAGTACTGAGAACTTTCAGAATATATTACCATATTCAGTTGATCAGAATAACTTATGGCATCTCTTGTCATTGTTGGTGAAAAGTGACTAAGATCTCAAAAAGATTTCAGGAATATCAGCTATTTTCCACTTATTTATATGGGAGCAAGTTGGTGTCCAGTTGTGGAAGTTTCATCTGCATATCTTAAAGACGAAATGTAAGGTAAAAAAGGTCAAAATTAAAACATTCAGAAAGTGTTTTTCAGTATGCAGATATAATCATATTGAGGACAAATAATTTTTTGCTTTTGAAGTCAGATTGGAGACAGCATCAGGTTTTAAAGTTTGAAAAAGAGAAAACAAAGATGATGCTAATGATTTTTCAAAGGCTGATACATTTCAGCTGGATTCAGCTTGCTAGTACTTGTGCTGTAAAAATAGATCAAGTTGAACCTTGTCTCTTTTCTGTGCTTTTCTTCAGTTCTGTGAGTCTTCAAACAGAATAATTGGAACTTTTCTTAAGGCTGCAAAAGTGAATGTTAAAACTTTATTTTGTGGTATTTTTGAAAATCTTAGTGTATCAATGGAAACAGACTGACTTCATTGATAACTGAAAGATTGCCATTTGCCTTAAGACCAAGGCACATGGAAGAGTGATAGATAAAGGGAACAGGAAGTGTCTAACACTTCTGTCACTGGAACTACTGGCGTGTTACGTGCTTGAGTGTTTATTGAAAAAAAGGCTAAGGTTCAGCCGGTCCACGGATTTCAGAAAAAGCTGCCAGCAACAGTGATGTCAATGTCAGTTCTGATGACTGTATTTTACGGTGACTGATCTGCTGGTATTTGGACTGAAATCACTGAAGTTATTGGATAGTATAAATTGGTGTAAATCCAGTAACTTTTTTGGACTTGTTCTTATTTATGGTAGGACCAAGCTCAGGCTATTGTATAGATGTCATGTGTGTTGTAATTTTTTTCTAATTTTACCTTCTCGCCTTTGTGGCTTTTGTTTTTTTGGTAGCTTTTTTGATGATACAGAGTGGAGGAACTCAATTGTGATTTCAGCTGCATGGATGTGTACTTAGGAGAAACATGCTGTCGAGCCTTTGAATGCATAAGAAGCGGCAGGTTTTCAGGCAAGCCTCCAAATCCCTCCCACATATCTGGAGATTATATAATCAAATTGTATGTGTGTTTCATGTTGCTAGGACAAAGTAGAAACAGCAAATTGAAATTAATTCTCCTGTTGTATAAGGAGGCTATGAGGTGCCAAATTTTGCAATATTATTACAGCAAAAGTAGCAGGGGTTTTTTGAGGGGGTTGGCGAGGAAGAAGTACAAATTTGATCTAGACTGGTCACAGGCAGTAGGTAAAGCCAGTCACTCAAGCCATTTTTCTTCACAACCCAGATGTGAATGAGGGACAGGCTGAGAAAGACAACTCTGTTGCCTTCTAGACAAGAGAGTTTTCTTTTGTAGGTTCTCAGAGCCCAGTTGGGTCATTCAAATCATAATACAAAACTGTAAGGCAGTGAGGGAACATTTAAACATCACAGTTTGAGGATTTTTGGTTTATTTGTTTTATGTTCCATTTCTAATTTACCTCTCTAGCTGGCAGTGGTCATGATTTACAAAATATGGGAAGTCTGTTTTAAAAAATGTGTGTCAGAATGAAAACCCTACATTGAACATTTTTCGGCATCTAATTTTAAGAAACACAAACTTGTAGCATTTTGAAAAACATTGACAAAAATTATTTCACCAAGGTCTTGGGATGTTTAAAAACCAGTAGCAGTTTTGATTTGCATTTACTGAAGCATTAAAAGTTTATCTGTGTCTCACTGAGCAGTGCTGTGCTTTAGGTGTGTCAGGCAGCCTGGTGTAGGCACCTGATGAAGTCTGGATTCAGTCCCTGCATACAGCCAAAGCTTTAGCAAAACCTCTCGTTGCTGTTTAGATGTATTATAAGCTGTTCATTGAATAACATGTGTAATAAATACCAGTAAAAGTGATATTTAAAAGCAAGAGCTTTTAGATACTAACTTGAGTTAGCCTGTGGTTTGGCACCTCCCCTGCCTGTTGCTGAGTAGGCTTTCACATGATAGCAACCCAGATGAAAACTGAAATCCTTCTTGTGTTTCTTTTGTAGGTAGGAAGGGCCTACAAAATCCTCTGCATTTAATCCATTTTCAAGAAGAAAAGATAAAACAACTCAAAATACGAAACATAAAACTTAGAGCCTCTGTTCCTGTCTATCCAAAAGTAATTTTTTCTGCAAAACTAGAAAATCTAGTCATTGTTTTACAAAGGTTTAATCTATTGCTTCAGGGTAGATCTATACCAGTAGGAAAAAGCAGGTTCATGATGAATTCCTCTTGGGCTTGTCCATATCCTTAGGCAGTTTGCAGTGGATCAACATGTATTTAGTAAGAGATGGTACGTGAGCATTGTTCCAACCAGAAAAACTGCAACCCAGAAGTGCACTGACCTCAGAGTTAGCTGGGGTGGTAACATGGCCGGTATCGAGAATTGAGCCCTTACTGAACATTTGGTTTAGACTTGTTTCACTTCTGACTAGTGCGTTTTGATTCCTGCAGATGATGTGCAAGACATGCAGTACTTCCCTTTTCCGCTGCTTTCCAGAACATCAGTTACCAGAAGGACAAATATTTCTGAGGATGAGGAGCACAATGGTGCTGTCTGAGGGTGAAAGTCCATATGCTGCCATAAATCTGATGCTGGGACAAGCAATCTGATGCAGTGGAGACAAGTTAGTTAATGGTAAACGGCGAGGCAGTGACAGCTTTGCTCCTTGCTTAAAAAGTACATGCTTGTCTAGTAAATTCCCAGCTTTGGGTTTAGGTAATTCAGATGTTTTGGTAGCTCTCAACAACAAATGACCTATTTAGTTTGATTTAAGATGTTTATTTTGCTGATTTATCAGATTGCAATGTAACAGGATTTTAATGGGACTGGTGTTGGTTATACTGAAGTTCTGCCTGGCCTTCTCTCCTGTCTCCTTTGTGAGCCAGTGCCAGAATAATAAAACAGGAACATAACAATATTTGCCCTAAGACTTCACCCTGGGAATTCCCTGAGGTGTTACTATGTACTTTCCAATTGTTAGTGAATTTGTCTTCTGGGAACCTCTCTAATCCCTTTTGAACCTGTTGATACTGTAAGAACTTCAGTGTTGTGTGGAAAGTAGTTCCACAGTGTTAATGCTGCTGAGGAACCTCCTCCTGTAGTGTGATTTGAGTATGTCCATATCTGATTGCATTTTTTCCCAATTCCTACCACATGTTTTCTGAAAAGGAACATTTGAAGCTCATAATATTGAAGATGGATTTTGAATGTTTTTTCTTGTGTTCCCTAATTTTTGCATTTATCTACATCTACCATTTTGTCAACCAGTAACTAAGACATTTTTCGCAGTTGATGCTGTTTGCAATGTTATGTCCTGTCATCTGCAGACTTTGCCATCTTATTAAAATCACCTCATGGTTTTGAATGTATTGAAAAATGACAGAGAACAGTTGTTGAAAAGTGACCATTTTGTCCTGTGCTTCTGTTCCCATCTTTTTTGCAATTTGTGCCTGGCCTTTCTGAGCACTCGATGTTTGCTTAGTTTCAGAAGCAAGTGGGCATGTTAAAGCCTTTTGGAAGTCCAGGCAGGTTGTACAGTCTTAAGCTGCACCAGAGGAGGTTTAGATTGGACATTAGGAGGAATTTTTTTGCAGATAGTATGATTAGACATTGTAGTGGGCTGCCCAGGATGTTGGTGGAGTATTTAAGGAAAGACTGGACATGGCACTCAGTGCCATAGTCTAGACATGGTGGTGTTTGGTCATAGGTTGGACTTGATGATCTCAGAGGTCTTTTCCAACCTAATTGCTTCTGTGACTCTATATATCTGCCAGATCGCCCTTATGAAAATGTTTTTTATCCCATTAAGGATAGGACTTAAGAAAGTCTGAGAGATGTAACCTTCTGTTACAAAAACCTGCTCGATTTTCTCTCTCTGTATCTGGATACTTTCAGTATCAGGGCACATTGTTAAAAATAGGTTCTTCAGAAGAGTAGGACCTTCAGGTAAATACCGTGTTCATTTTTGGTGGTGACTCCTGAATATATGAAATTATATTTTTTTTCATGTTTTAAGGGCAGTCAGAGTTGAGTTTGGTATCTGCTTCTGTACATACAACACATGCCAGTAACACCTCTCTTGATGTCAATTGACATGTTTTAATGAAAAAACCTCTGATGATATTTGAGATGAGGAACTGCTGTCCTGAGTAAAATGACTCACTGTATTTAATTTTTTTTTATTGGCAGGTTAGACATAGGCCTTTGGATTGGAAAATTTCATGTCTGCTTAGCAATTGCGTAAACATTTAATCTCTGGTGTGACTAAATGCGTTCCTGACAGCAGTACAAATTGCTAATGATGTGGTTATTCTTCCCTGTCAGTAGATTCCCTCAGCAGATTATCTTGGAGGAGACTTGATGAAATCAGTATGATTAGCATGCTGCATTAGGTATTCTCTTTTCTGATTTAATACATTGTCTTTCTGATTCTCTCTTCTCATAGCAACTCTTAAAGCATTGTTCTAGGCTCACGTGTTCTGTGGTAGCAGTTCACTGTGGCTGCTTTCGGTGTGTCTAATTGGTTGAGGACAGGTCTGAATTTGGCAATGAACATTTGAACATGTTGAGCTATTTAAGGCAAAAATAAGGCTCAGAAGAATTGAACTTGATGAATTAAATTAGCATTTCCCTGCCAGGCAATAATAGGAAGTGTTTGTTCAAAAATGTTACATTACATATGGTCTGACATTTGGATGTATCTTTCCAGTAGCCTTGGTACCTCGAACAGTTCCTGTAATCTGGAAATAAGCTACTGCTTAATAAGGAAGCAACACATAGTGTCAATGTGAATAGTTAGAAGCATGACTGGGTTAGTGTAGTACATTATTTTATGTATATTTGAATTAATTTCCTGATATGTTTGTCAATAAATGTATCAGGAAAGGTAAGGGAAGTCAGACTATGTCCGTCTCTGATGTGCCTGAGGGACAGCAGAGACCAAATTGTTTGATGATATTACTTGACACTTTAGTAGGTCCTCTCCTGAATCTGCAAGGCTTCTCAGGGCAACAGGTTTTTCTTAAAAAAGGGTCCAGATGTTCAAGCAAACTTAATGTATACTCATGGTTTTGAGAAAAGGCTTAAAAGATTAGGGAAGAGAAACTGATTCTGGAATTTTCAAGGTCAGAGAGAATAAAAAAAATTTACTCTGCCTTTCCGAGATTTCTTATATGCTCATATGCTGTTTTTCAGCAGGACTCCTGCCTCATCCTGTACTGAGAAGGGACTGGTCCAAGTAATGCATCAGTCAGTGCAGTGAAGGAGAGCTTGTCTGTAGGAATCCAGCACGATTTGTTGGTGAAATAAAGATTGTGTGTGGAGGACATCAACAGGGAGTGGGATGTGAGGGCAAGGAGTCCAGCTTCACTGACGATGCATAGTGACCAGTCAGCAGCCTGTCCTGGGTGACACTGTCAAATCAGAAACTTCATAACCAACAGAAGAGTAATTCATTTTAACCTTAGGTGACTGCATCTCGGTTTAGACTGAGTTTGTCACCAATGGTTCCATGTATAGACAGTGGAAAAGGGTCAGTATGTGCAGACTATGACAGGTCTGTTCTATCCCAAGCATTTTTTTTAGGATTTTGTGAAATAGCTGCTAAACAAATGCACTTGTAGAAGTGCATACTTTGTTTATTGAGGGGCAACTGGATGACTAGCTCTGAGTTAGACATCTAAAAAGTAACTTTGGACAAGATAGTCCTGTGACCCCTAAGTATGTGCTCTTCTTTTTCTGGTTCTCTATATTGCTGCTTGGAGTCTGATCTACAGAGCTGTGGACTAAGTGCAGAATGGCACTGGGATTTAAATGGTGCATTGACTTTATTCCTTTGCCTCAGTACCTCATCTGTCATGGAAATAGCAATACCCCCTTCAACTTTTTTGCCCATGCTGTACACAATTTAACCTTGCTCTGTGACTTGTCTTTGGATTGCTGTTTCCCAGTGCCTCTCCCCCTTACCAGTGGCACAGGTATTGCTGTTATGGATTTGATCTGTATGGTTTTATCTGCCTGAGTTTAGAATGGCTGCATTACTTGTGGTTGATCAGGTCAGCTTCAAGACTTGAGTATTATATGTGGTGGCACCTGACTTGGAAAAAAAACAAATAGGAAATTGCTTTTAACCTTTTTTAAGTTGTCCAGGGCTTTTATTAAGAGCTGGAGAGCTGCAAGATTTTGAATCTGAAGCTAGTTGCTGCACTGGAACTGGGTGTTACTAGCCCTGGGCATTGAGCCAGTGTAATCTTGGGAGTAATTTCATGTTTGGGACAAGGACAGAACATTTCTGTAGGATTTTGATTTTGAAGTAAATTTAAGACTTTTCTGTGGTTGTTTAGAGCTATTCGGTTATTCAGATTTATATGTTAAATCATGATGAAGATAGATGACAGTGTTCGAGATTGCTATAAACTCATAGCAAATAACAAAATATCAATATACTGATTTCTTTTTATCTCATTGGAAATGGTAGCTCATATAATAACAATTTCATAACATATTCAGTTGTTGTAAGGTGCTTCCTCAAGATCAGCACTTAATGACTCTGAGCTGACTCTTCTGAGAAAAGAGGTTGATTAAAGAACTGAAAGACTGAGAATAAATGTCAATTAAAGATCTGAATCTCTTTTCTTCAGAGTGTAATTAGCATTTTCCTTCTTCTTGCTCTTTTTTGTGTGCCTGGTATATGGGATGTGTGAGTGTGGAAGTCACAGGGGTTTAGGTTTTAGAAGGGATAGTCTCTGGAATCTGGGCAATGATGCAGCTGAAGTGGAGACACATTCAGGAAGCAGTGTGGTACCTGTTCATCAGACTTTAATGGGACTGAGCCTTCTGGGGGTAGGGGCAGCATGACAGCTGAGTAATGCAAGTGCTCAGAGGCTCAGATGTGTGCATACACATGCACATATGCTTTAACTGTGTATGTTTATGGCCCTTTGCATACACTGACAGATCTAGAGATTCACTGATAAGTGAGGTTTTTAATATCAGTTGACTTTCAGTTTTAGGTGATGATTTGTATGTATGATTTTGACACTGTGTCTTGGTAGCTTGGTAATTTGGTTGCCATGTGAATACAAATCTGCAGGGGAAAAATTGAAAGCCTGTTATTGTAGTTTGCCAGATATCCTGGAGTCTTCCTCAGAAAAGATTGCAAGTTGTATTTTTGCATATTAAAAAAGCAGCTGCCGTCCTTGGAGTCAGAAATGTACCTTTGCAAGTGTTGTATAATACACTTGAAGTAAATTTTCTGAGAAACCAGGGTTGATATTTTTCTCTTTGTATTTTCACGGATTACCTGCTTACTTTAACTTTGGGTCACACAGCTCAGTAGGGAAGCAAAAGAAAAGAAGAGGGCCTGGAAAGATGCCATTTTCACTGACACTTTGAAAAATAATTTCTGTAAGGTAATGAGGAAGGGTAAGCTCGTCCTACCCTGCTGGGCTGGTGCGAGAGCTCCCCAGAGCTTCAATCAGTATCATGAGATGCCTTTTTCCAGATGGAGAGTTAAGCTGCAGCTCAGGCTTCTGTGCTCTGGTTTGCAGAACATAATGCTTCCTTAAGGTCATGCAGTTTCTTACTAATTTGTGTGGCAATAATGTCTGTGTTTTGAGGAATGGTGAAATGCATGCACCTTGGTGCAAAGCTGCAGATAATGCTTCAATCTAAGATTCAGGCTCATAATGTCAGCTCAGCTGTGAAATGATGATCATGCTGCTGACTTTGTATTGGTCTGTGTCTTCAAGTAAAGTTGCCTCACTTTGCTATAGGTTAACCCAACACTTCTGGTGACTGATATTGGATGTTTGGCTCAGTGACAAATAATCCCCTGCCAGCTGCTAACCTCTGGGTTAAATTTGTGGCAAGAGCATCTGGGTTCATAGCCAGCCTTTCTTAGGGCATGGATGGCTTGATGGCTCTTGGTGGGAGAGCATGGTAGTACTGTTTGAAACAATAAGTGACATAATTTGGTATGGCATCAGCTGGTGTAATTTTTTTAGGTCTGTAATGATACTGTGTTTAAAAGATTTTACATGTATCATGTAAAGTAGGTATCATAATGAGTGGTAAGTGAATCATAATGTATTTTTTTATGATACATTGATGTGAAGGAAAATAAGTGTGGTTTTTTTCAAATTAATAATTTTTTTTAAAGTCTTTCACAATGCTTTTTGTTCCCTTCTGTATGCCGTTGAATCTAATAGGGCAGAATAAACTCATTTTAAAGTGGTGTATAAGTTAAGTCAAAGTGTGTTAGGGAGAAAGCATTTGTGGTGCTCAGTGTCACAGGGGCATTAGAGAAATACATTAATTTCAGTTTGAGGTTAATGGGACAGAGGCTTAGTTCCTTTTGTTGCTGTGTGTGCTGTAAATTGGGCGTGACTGATGTTGACAAAGCAGGCAGTAGTTAAGGTGTTAATAAATCCCACTGGAAACAGGTGAGCGTATTCCTGAAGGTGGGCACAGTGATAGGATCACATCTAGTGTGCTCTGGCTGGCTCTCTGGCATTTATTCAAGGAAGGTTAGTAAGAGAGAAGGTGGAACTGGGAAACTTGAGGACTGTGTTCTCAAGTGCCCACAAGTGTGGAAAACGGAAAGGTTGTCAGTGAGAAAATGAGCAGCGATGGGTGATGCGCAGCAAAGCGCAGGAGTGCGAAGCAAGATGCTGTTAAAATGGGCACTGTAGTTTCTCTCCCCAGCCTACATTAAGTGAGGGCAACTATATCATGTATGATTACTGGGAGGGGAAAAAAGCTTTTGTGGAAGTGTTATTGTTTATATTACTTATAATATTTAGAGTGGACCGTGCTTCTGAAAAAATGCTAACAGGCCTTACCCCATGTCTGTACTCTAACAGTGGAACTGAAACGCCACATGCACTCCTTGCCTCTTGGTGAGAAGTGTTAGAGCAGTTTCGCTTGACTTCAGCTATGTGTCCCTGACAGTGTGTTCACCCAGATGAGTTGAGGCAGGTGGCTGTTTGTAGTTCTGAGACCTTTGAGGGAGGCTGCTGCACCTGCTGGCTCTGGCTCAGGCTGCCTGTATCTGCTGGACTGAAACCTGTCCATCCTCAGTGCCAAGGCGTCAGAAGTAATGGGAGGTCTTGTGTGTGACGGACTCTCAGGGCTCCACTTGCTGTCCCAGTGTAAGTTTTTCTTTTCAAAAGTCATGTTGCATTCTCAGTGTAATGAAAACGGTGTTTCAGAGTGAATTTTTGTCCATGAAAACCTGCAATATCTTAGGGCATGTTTTTCCTCAGCTCCGGAGTCAGTTTGTGTGTATTCTAGCACATGCCTGCTTGATATCCCTGGATCTCCTGCATATGAACGAGTTTTGGGCCCAGTTGTGAATCTTGGGCTAGGTTCAGTCAAACTCTTAAAAAAAAAAAAAAAATTAAAATTTTTTTACAAGATTGGTGGGAGGCTCTTTGTGAGAACAGTTTTCAACTAAAGAGTTATCCATGTCCTTTATCCTGTAGCATGTCTTGGGCATGCTGTCAGGAAGGAAGGGAGGCATGCTCACACACATGCTTGACATCATTCTTGCTAATTTTAACAGGAAACTGAAAGTCTTAAAGGCACCACATTTGAGAAGTTGTTTCACTTTGCTGGCCTTCGATTTTCGGTCAGATAAGTGAAGGGAAAGTAATATTTTTGTATGTCAAGATACTTTGATCTAAAGAAGTGGCTTTTAGAATAGACTGTGTTCTGCATTCCATTACTGTATTTTATTTTTCTTACACTTCAGATGTTTTAGGGCAATGTAAAATGAATCATGCTTCATGCCATTGAGGTGCTGGAGTGTGTCCAAAGAGCAGCGAAGCTGGTGAAAGGACTAGAGCACAAGTGTTAGGAGAAAGGACTGAGGAAGCTGGGAGTGTTTGTCCTGGGGGGAACAAGGCTCAGGGGAGGCCTTATTGCTCTCTACAGCTCCCTGAAAGGAGGGTGTAACCAGGTGGGGATCAGCCTCTTCTCCCAAGCAACCAGTGATAGGACAAGAGGGAATGGCCTCAAGTTGTGCCAGGGGAGGTTTAGATTGGATATTAGGAAACAATTCTCTGAGAGGGTTGTTGTTGGAACAGGCTGCCCAGGGAAGTGGTGGAGTCACTGTGGAATCACAGAACGCTGAGAGGTGAAAGGGACCTTAAAGATCATCCAGTCCCAATGCCCTGCTATGAACAGGGACACCTTCCACTAGACCAGGTTGCTCAAGCCCTTATCCGACCTGGCCTTGAACGCTGCCAGGGTTGGGCATCCACAACTTCCTTGGGGAGTAACAGTTAAGTTACTCTTTTGAGCTATAGACATGAAGTAAAAGGTCAACACGTCAGCCTGACTCCAGCCTGCATTATGTCCTCAGTTATCTTCATGTGTGGGTCCTAGAAGGAAATGACCGTAAATGGGAAAAGTCTTCAATTTCTGCTCTATGCACACCTTGAAACATGTTCCAAAGACTTGGAACAGTGCAAAAGGAAAAACTTGAAAATTTTGAACATTTTTTTTCCTTTTAATTCTTGGTTATCTAAGCGTGCTCAAACATTCCATTATTCACATAGCTTACTCTTTAAAATAACTGAATAAATTTCAGTGTTTTTTAAGTAAGTCTGTTTTGACTACCAGTTCTTTGGTACGGTAATAAGCAAAAAAGGACTGAGTAGTGCACTTAAATTTCTCTTTTGCCTTTTCATCACTGATTTCTACAGTTACCCAGTCTAAATTTATCTTGATCAAACTTACTGCTAGGGTATTAGAACAGGCTGGAAGACTTAAAAAAATTTAAATTTTAAAAGCATATTTAGAAATCTTAAAAAGCAGGAGCATATATTCTTCCAGCTGTTATTTGTGTTCACATTAGTCTTAATCTCAGAATACTTGTACTTAGATTTTCTTCATGATTTTAACTTCTACCAGGAACAGTATTTAATGTCTCCATCTTAAGACATTAGCATTCAAGAAGTGTTTTTATTTCAACATTTCTCTTGGGTGTTTGCTATGGAACTTAGGTTGCCTGAAGGTCATGGTGCTGTTTGTGAAGCAATGTCTTTGTAGGCTTCATTGAACTGTGTAGCCAGTCAGTGATAATACTGTCCCTGGAGGTAGGTATCTTAAAGACTGTAGATGTGACACTTAGGGACACAGTTGGACCATCCAAGTGGTGGACTTGGCAGTACTGAGTTAATGGTTGGACTCAATAATCTCAGAGGCCTTTTCCAACCTAAATAATTCTATGATTCCATGATTGTATGTTATGCTCAAAAGCCAGAGGAGCAATATTTGAGTATGATGGAAATATATGTATGCACAGTCTTACATGTTCTGCTAGGAACTTTTTACATTGGACAGTTGTATTTAAATAAGGGGAATGCTCCTGATTTAATAATAGCACAGAGTTGTTGCTCTCTTCAGTCCATGCTGAATTCTGCATGTAATGGGGATAAATAGTCTTTTCATCTCTGTTTTCCTGTGTGGAAGGGAATGGATAAGTGCTTGCATTAATAATTCTTTTTCTTGTCTTCTTCTGTCTTATATATCAATAAAACTTTTAAAATTAATTTTGGTTACAGTTAAAGCAAAAACTAATAAGTGGAATGTCTGAAAAACTTCCATGAGATGAACTTGAGAGGGAAAAGATTTATTAATTGGTATCTTTCCTGTTCTAAATGTAAGGAGACATTAAACAAGAGACTTACGTATCATATAATGTCAGATCATTTAATTTTCTCTTGAAATGTGTCTAGTTAGTTGGGAGAGACTGCTGTGTAAGGGAAGGCAAATCCTGAAAAGTGATACAAAACTAAAAATCCTGGTGCGCTGGTTTGGCCAAATTTGGAGGAAAATATCCTCTGATAGAAGGCAGGTTACAACCACCCCTCCCCCACCAGGTTTGGGAAAAAAGAAATTTTCCTCGAAGGAAAGTGAAAGAGAGAAAACAACCTATTTATTTAACAAACACACAGGAAAAGGATAATAATGCTAGATAATGAAATCTCTCACTATGGAGAGAAACCTGGGAAAATTTCAGAGTCCTTTTGCAGGTGTGGTGTCTCTCCCCTCTGCAGAGCTGGTTTGGCGTGGGCCCACCTCCGGGCCCTCGGTGGAAAATTCTCATGGTGTGTTCTGATGTTGAAACAGTCCAGAAGAGAAGAAGGGAAAAACCAAAGTCCCAGGAAAACAAAGTTCAACTCTCTGTCTCCTGCCAGAGAAAAAAGGAGCCGAAAAGCTGGCTGAAAAGTACCAAGGGTGTTTTCTCTCCCCTTGCTGCCAGAGCAGAAGGCAGAGGAGTCTGTCTGTGTCCTTGAAACAACTGTTTTGAAAAAGTTCGCTTGGTTTTTTCCCTCTCTTCCTTCTCAGGCTCAGTTTAAAGCCATAGAAAAGGCACAAAGTTAATTTCTGGGCAATAGAGCAGCGATAGGGGATACGCATCATAAAGTCACCCCAAGACACCTGGATACAAACCTTGTTCATCATGTGGAAAATAGTATCTGTGATTTACTTCTAGAAGAGAAAATAAATATAGCTGTGCCCATAAGAACTGCTCTGGGCTGTAACTTGGCTGACTGGTCAGGCATAACTGTACAGAAATGAGCATTATTTGCCACAGAGGGTTTCTTTTATTGATGAACTATCTCTGCCTCCCTCGAAAACCAAGATCAGAGCAGAGCCTGGAACAGAGTCACTATGTAATTGGAACTTGCTGAGAAATGTCGTGCCCGTCGTGTGCTTGGAATGGTAGGCAGAGAATACCATAGCTCCAGGGTAGCAAAGATCACATCCAAGTTTTTCCAGCAACCTAGCCAAACCTGAAGGAGTTTACCCTCCCAGACAATTGGCTCTTGAAAGCCTTCCAATTTCCAACTTTCTTTTCTTTTAATAATCTATGTTAAAGTGTACTGGAACATGATCACAAACATTTGTTCTTGCAAGAATACTGCATGCAGCCGAGAGGCATTTTATTTGTGGTAGGTTAGTTGCTGCTTAGATTAGACATGAAGTACTGCAAAAAGTTACAGCTAGATCTTGTGGTCTGATATTGGTAAATCTTCATGCTGTGATTGTGTGGTGTTTGAATGACATGAGCTGAAACTTCTAGTAATGGATCTCACATCTTGGAAGTTTTAGTGTAAAAGCAGGTGCAGTTACTGTTACTATCCAGTGAAACCAGCCTGTGCAATTCAGTCTTATTTTGGTTTGAAAGTTTTGAAAACCTCTGAACGGAAAGCACCCCGGTGCTTTATTTATTTATCCCAGTGAATTATTTTAATCTCAGTGTTTGGTGCATCCCACGTTTTGGAGACATTGATGTACAGAAATCTCAAATGGAAACTTTACTGCTAGATGTAGTGATAGGGCTTTCCAAATGTAAAGTTGTATCATGCTTCTTTTGCATAAATTATGGTGCTTCAAAATAAAATCTAAGAAAATGGATAATAATGGTGAGAGGATAGCCTTTTTCAATTTTGTTTCTTTGCTCTCTGTTCTATTTTAGTCTTTGTTTTTAGCTTCATTTGACTAGAGAAAGATGAGGGAGATCCTCTTAGCTGAGGTGTCCTTTTAACTCTTACCAACTCCTCAGGGAATGCTAATAACATAATAATATTTAAGGCAGTATTTTCATTACTGTACATGTGGCTAATTGCTGTTAATAGAGGGGAGCAGCCCACCGGAGTAAGAAAGAAGCAGAAAGGCATAAGGTATAATGAAACTTTTGGAATTAATTTCAGCAGTTTTTTCTGGGTTCCGTGTTGGGGAAGCTTATCTCCCTGTCTGTGCCTGGAGAATACTGTTTCTGTTTCTCTTCCCACAGATGACATCAGCCCATTCCTATGGGCGGGTACAGTGAGAGCAGGAGCAACAACTTCACACTTTCTGCCAGCTGGACAAATTACACCTCAGGTGCTGCTGGTGTGCACAAGTGGCCTGGGCTGGGGAGTCACAGCCGTGCTGGTTCCCACCCACATCAGGGCACATGGAAAGCTCTGCATTTGACATCTCCATGAAAGCTGTCCCCTTAGCTCAGGTCACCTGTGCTTCCCTTTGCTCCTGTGGTGATTGTTTTCTCTTCCGCTCTGACAGGCTTCCTGGAAGCGTGTAGGGCTTAGATATTACTCATGGCTTGCATTTGTGTAATTGCTTGATAAGAACCTTTCTGGTGTTTTTGTTGTTTTCCACCCACTACAGGCAGTCACTCTGTAGTGTCAGGCTGTGGGTGGAGAAAGGATGGCAAAGAAGTAAAGCAACTTGTGTAGTGACTGGTCAGCTCAGTTTCCTCTGCAGCTTGCCCTGGACAGGTCTGTTCTTACCTGAAGTCCCTTTAAATAATTTTAAGAAATAATCTTACAGGATGAAGAAACATGGATTAATTTCATTTTTAGGTATATGATAAGTCATTAGTATGGGTCATTACCACTTTCCTTAATGATAATGGTGGCTGTGCAGTGGCAGTGATAGTCTGTGATCCCAGAGACAAAGGTTTTCACCAGGTTATTTCAGAATTGAGTAAGACTGAAACCAGTGGTTTACTCAGTTTAGACTTTATTCTGTTATCAAATCAGCATCAGAGCTTTGGCGGTGCAAACTTACCTGACTTTCATTGTCCAAAAGGAAGGAAATAACATCTTATTTTTCTAACAGAATGAACACATTTTCAGGCCTGCTCTCTGTGCTGCATCCCACGTGCACTGTTAGAAAAGCAGCGACTGTGTTGGTTTTTCCTGTTTGTGTCACGCAGAAGCTTTGATGTGCATTGCTCAGAAGTTAGTTGCTCAGCACCCATCCTTCATTCTCTTGTTGTGCCCTCTCCTATCACAGTAATACTCATGAGCTGAAGAAAGCAGTTGGGTTTTTTGTTAAAGTTTTGCCACAGAAGATTTAGTCTCATCCTTTACTGTTTTTATCTTGCATAATGTACTCTAACCACAAGTTTGAAAATGTACCTCTTTCTGAAGAATTGCAGCAGAGTTGGTGCAGTTTTAGAAAATTTACAGATATGCCACTGGGGTTTGCTGAGCTTTTGTGCTTAATAATTTAAATATTGCTATTTCTGAAGATTTTATAGAACTTAGGCTTGAGGCCCCTGGGATCATCTGATCTGACCTGCATATGAATCATAAGCAAGTAACTTGCATAAGTTATTCTTAAATTGAGCTGAAATACTCATGCTGGACTAAAGCCCAAAGATGTTTGGCTGAAGCAATCTTCTCGAAAGGGAAAACATCAAGATCAGTTGAGTGCATGTTCCTTGGGTGTGGAGCTTCGCTGCCTAATTGTCCTCCCTCTTATCATCCAAGGTCATAATTAAGATCTTTCTTTCTGCTTTCATTTTCCACTGTTTTTGTTATATTGTGTGCTAGGTTAGAAAGAGGTTTCAGTACTTATGAAGTTATATGTGAACTGCAGACACCTAGTTTTTCTTCAGCTAAAGTTTCAACTCAAGCCTCTCATTTGAAAGCATTTTCAGCAGTCTGTCACTCTTGTAGCTCACCTCTACGCTCATCTAAACTTTATTCTTTCTCTTTTTGCTCTTTAAAAAGTGCAAACTGAGGCTGCATCCAGTTTTTTTGGTCTCAGTAATGCTTTTTAAGATCTTGTTTTGAGATTTAAAATCTTGCCTGGGCTTTAGCCCAAGTCCAAAGCCAAACTGTTTTACAGTTCACTTCTTTTTATGGCCATATTTGAATGCAGCTTCTGTAGCTTTAGGAATTAAGTTTCTCACAGTGTATGGGGTGAATCTTGTTGGGGTCTTCTGGTGGTTGCCTTAAACTGCAGCACAGTTACATACCAAATTAAGCTATATGCAAAATCTACTCTTTTTTTTTTTTCTCAGCGATTTTATTTTGATGTGATGCATCAAAATGGCCATTATAATAACTGGTAATTTGGCTGCTGTGAAGCAAATGAGAGAATCCAATCCTAAGTATATTTGCATGCCTTTGTAACTTCTTGTCCAAATCCTCCAGAATTGTGTGAATTCTGTTAGACACATGATCTCTTATTTGAAGTGTATGTGAGTCTGATTTTGCCTTGGCTAACCGAAAATTATGTTTCATTTAAATATGCAACTATCAGTCAATCTATAGATATAGATATGTGCATATGTACATGTATTTATAGACACAAACCTTTGGTTCCTAATCCTTAGAAGACAAGAGCCCTGAAATTTTCATGGGATATCAGACTGTTCAGGTGTTTGCAGGATGTGGGTTATATTTTGAATAACTTAACAGTCCTTCAATAATGAAAAAAAAAAAAAGCCCCAAACAAACTTGGTCTTTGAACTAGGAAAATATATAGAAAAATTCAATTCTCTTTAACTGAAAAGAAAGCTACAGTGAAAGATTTCTGCTTTGGACTATCTATGAGACCGTGGCTTTTTCTTAAAAGCTTGTTTTGTAGTGCTGGGTAACTGTTGGAAGAAGTACCCACTGTTAGTCTTTCATTTGAAGGCTGTGATGTGTTGCAGAGCAGACTGTTAGTAATGGAGAATATTTTTGTGCAGATTTCAAGACTTAAAATTCTGGCTCTCATTTTCCTCTCTTTTGAATAATAATCTATTGCTTGTGTGAGTTTAAATCTCCTTTTATCTTTGACTCTTTCATTATAAAATGGGTAAACCTTTCCTATTATTGCTGGTTTTCATGGTACTTTTTGAATACTAGAAAGAACTGTTAATAACACAAAAGCAGTATGAATATACTATTTTCTTTAGGATGGAATTAACCTTTTTATGGATAATGCCCTTTGGTGATGAGTTACAAGCTTCAGATATTGGTATATCACTTGATCTCTTTCTTCTGTAGCATGGTTTCTAGTGACAAATCAGTTGCCATATTCAAAAAGACATTTGTTTCAAAGTTGAATTAAGACATCTAAGAATGACCAGAGACTAAAATCTTACATGTTGTGAAACTTCATGCATTCTAATACTCCAGTGTGCCAGCAGTGGTGGCCTGGAGTACCGTGGTGCCACAAGTGGCCTATGGGATGCTTGGATTTGCTATGACATTTCCCTGGATGAGCTGGGAGTGGCTGAGTTGCAGGTGCCCACCACACAGTGCTTGCTTCTGCCTGCAAGACCTGTGCTGTTCCTCAGAGGGCAGGGGGAGCCAGCCCCTCTCAGCAGCACCTGTCCCCTTCTGGCCACCGTGTGCCAGGTAGAACAGGCGTTACCTTTCCCCATACCCATGTTCTCCTCCTCTGAGTTTTGTGCAGGCAGTTTGAGAAAGACAGATGGATTTGTTTGGTCGTTGCTGTTGCTGGGGAGGATGTGAGAGAAGGGATGTGGAGAGAGGAGGACGTGTGCTACTCTGTAGGGTTCAGTGGTGGGAAGGAGCCGCAGTTGCTCCCTGGCTGTAGGCTGCTGCCTCTGCCAAGATAGTTAAAAATCCCTGGACTGTCTTGTGCAGCTGCTGAGATGGGGTTTTGCTGGCCTTCTTTCAGCTCCTGTCAGAACAATAACAGTTTATCTGAGAGGCAGTGCTTTTTGGCAGTTCATGCTTTTTTTCAGAAAGACTTTTGAGTGCTCTGTTGGTTTACTGCTTCTAGAAAATAGCACCTTGTAGCACAGGAATCTTCGGGAGATGCGACTTGACTAAGATGTGGCATTTGGTTTTCCTTTCTTTTCAGCCCTGCAAACAAACTGTGAACCTGTACCAGGCTGTTATTATTCCTCAAGCAGATAATTTTCTAGTCTTGAAGGAAAGAAAGAAGTGCTCTTCTGGTTTCCTGTATTTTGCAAGCTGGATTCAGTTTCATAATTGTGATCCTATTTTATTGACTGAATTTGTACTGCTGTACTTTAAAGTATTTGCAGAAAAAATATCTGTAGTGGTTTAAAAAAGAAAAAGCACTCTTTTTTTTTTTTTCTGGTGATGTGTTGTGCTGTTTGATAAAAGACGAAGAGGTTGATAATAGATAATGTATTTTGCATTTTTAAGTGCTGATTACTCTTCACATAACGAAAAGCATCTTGAATTTGGCTTAACAGAAAAACCAGCCTGAATTGGAAAACAGTCTTTACCAGCACTGTCTATCTCAATGGGTGATTTGTTTTTTCTTCTGTATATCTAAATAAGATGCATAAAGGAACATGGAAACATTCTAGTTCATAGTCCTTTGAAGTCAGAAGTCCTAGCATAAGGTGCCATTCCTAGGCTCTTCTCTGAACTTGTCTGTGATTTCTGGGAGAATCAAAATAGTTTTCCCTTGAAATCCCTAGATTCTCTGTCCTTTGTGGCATTGATGATAAGGACAATAGTAATAAGATCATTTGCAACTGAGGAGTTGCACTTCGGCATTTCTGGATTCTTTCTTGCAGAGAGAAGATCAAGTTTTTTCCAGAAGTTATGCCCAGGTTTCCAGCAGCATGTCAGGCTGCTCTTCTCATGGGCTACAGAATGCAAGGAGGTGAAAAGGAAACCAAGAGAGCATAAAAGGGCAAAATACAAATAGGAAGTACATTTGTAAAGAGGTGTGTGGTGAGGAATAAAACACAGGGAAGTGGAAGACCTAGTAAATTATTAAATAAAAGGGAAAGGACAGCTGAGTATGGGCATGGATGCTGAAGGAACAGGGAAAGCTGTAGGTAGAAGAACTTGACCCCGGGACAAAAAGGGTTTGTTTTCTTTTTCCAAGACCTTGGGCTTAATTTCCAGTTTTACTGAGCTTTCACAAGGTTATGAAAAGGGAATAAGAGAATTGTAGAAAGGCTGGGATAATCTTAGTAGATAAACATAACAGTGCTCATATGCAGTCTCACATAAATGCCTGCATCAAATGCAAGGGAATGTGCATTTGGAGATAGAGAGAATGTAAGAGAACTAAGGTTGAAAAAGCCACGCTGGGAGAGCAAGGAAATGCTAAAAAATTATGTACCATTTTAGTAGCATGTTTTCCAGTGGATACAGGCATGTAAGCTTTAGCAAATTGGTAGTGGAGTGGAATTTGGGAACAAATAAATTCAATGTAGTTTAACCTTGATAAGGAAAATAATTCATAGAAGTTTGTATAATGTATGATGGATTTGAATTTGTAACTGGTGAATATCTTTTAGGACTGGTTTGGATTTTTTGTTTTTTGGTTTTTTCTTAGTTGTGGGGTTTTTTTGTTTCTTTTTTTAAATTGTCTCAGCAAAGAGAATGTTAATCTGTGAAAGTTCCAAGTTTTTTTTATCTTGACCATATAAAACACTCTGGCCTAGATTTTACTTGTTTACATTCAGTTGCAATAACTACTTTTTTTTAATCATGTCTAATCTTGGATACCTGTCTATCTGTAGAGGGTTGTGTATTTGTTTGTAATACTTAATTCTTCAACAGTTACATATAACAAGCTGTGTTCCTGTGCCAAGCTGTGGCTTTGGGGCATGGTGGGAAGAAAGTGATGGTAAATGGGAAATTCCTGACTTCTTGTGTACCAACTTCTCAAGCTGCTTTATCTGTTTTAATCCAAAAGCAGTCCTTAGAACTGAAGTCTAATCCCAGAGCTGTGTTGATGCAAATGATTTGCATGCCAAAAAGAACCACTTGTGCAAGGAAGGATAAATAAGTGGGCCTCAAGATGGATTATGTTTTACAGTAGCTTCTTAAGTATATAAACTTGGTGATATTAAAAAGAATGAGAAAATCTGTCTGCCATTGAATAATCACAAATATTTTTTGTGCTGTTCTTTCTTTCCAGATTTGAACATGGAATTCAACCCATCAGATCATCCACGGGCCAGTACGATATTTCTCAGTAAATCACAAACAGATGGTAGGTTACTGAATTTATTACAGTAGTTATCTCTACGCCCTTTGTTGAATGCATGTGATTGATTAATATGTAATTTTCCCCTCTCCCCCAAAAAGAGGCATTTAGAGGCATCATGTTAGAGTTTTAAGTAGTCACACCTTTAGCTAATTGTCCTGTCAGACCAGTAGTACAAATATGGATGAAACGTAATATAATCATCTTTTTTCTAAATCTATAATTTTTTGTGTAACTGTTTCTTAATTTTTTTTTAACTCTGAATATTAGGCTTCTGAAAAATGTACAGAATTCTTTTGAAAATGCCAGTTTATATTAGCTAAGAAGACATTCCATGGTTTTTCTGATATAGATGATAGTGTAAATGAGTTCAGTACTAGATTTTCTTAACAAAATAACTCCCATCCTACCCAAACATTCTCTCTTCGTCTCCTCTCATTAGGGATTTGATATAATCATGTTTGTCTGGAGTTTAGTTGGGTTTTTTTATACATAGACAAAATGATCTCTAAAATTAACATTGAGTAAACAAGACTCCTGATAGAGTTAGTAGAATAGAAGCCATTTACTGTGGCTCTTTTGTTCCCTGTTGGACATGTATGACATGTTGGTTTAGAAATAAATGAATAATGGATGCAAAACACATTATTTTCTAGCAGGACTTTCAAATTAGTTCCTGCATTGTAATTCTGACTGTTCAGTATGAATTTTTTGTCTTCCTTTCTGCTGCCTATAAATGCTGCTTTTGATTTACATAGTAAATTGCAGTGTCAAACACATCACTTGAAAAATAATGTAGTTTTCACTTACTGTGTATTTTTTGCTAGTTTTTGAGCATGACTAGAACAAAGAGGATATACATTTAGGCCCTAATTGAAGAGTTGCTTATGTGAGTACCTCCTTTGACCTTGAGATTGTCCTTCTGAATTCAGCCCTGGTTCTGCCAACGCCTCATTACATGGGTTTGGATGCGATTTACCGTACTAATCTGGTTTGGTAGTCTGTAAAATGAATATGATAATATTTCCATAGTTGTATTATAAAGATTGATGTCTATTTTATAATGGTTTTGTAGTGTGTCTAATCCCATATGGATGCTACTTGTTTCTTGTTACAGCCTGTTGAAAGAAAGGACAAAATAGACCCAAGTCCAACAACTAAAATTTTGACCAGACAGGATGATTATTCTTACTTGTAATAATAGCGGTTAATTTATTGCCATATGGAGTTAATTTTAAGCATTTTATAAAAGTGTTTATACCCATGCTAGAGTTGGTCTATGAAGCTTTGTTCTAGTTTAAGTAATGTGAAGAACATATTTTTGAGTAAGAACAATGAATTTAGTGAAACATTATAGAAATGCTATCAATGGGAGTGTAAGATCTGTTCAGCTGTCCTTGGTACACTGGAAAAAATACAAAGGCTATTTTGCTTGTACAAAAATAAAAAGATTCTGCAAACATTTATCTACTGATGTATTGCCAAGAATTATTGTGTTCTGGTGGGACAGCTCCCAATACTAAGCATTTTGCTTGGCTGTACTTTGGGCCCCTTGTTGAACCAAGAGAGCTGTAGGAGTTACCACACTGTTCAAGGATGTTGCCTAACCAAAATGCAATAACGTGCTTGTTAAAGGGAAAATAGAGGGATTTTTTAGGGCATGTAGGGTTGTAATCTGACAGGTTATTGTAGAATCTAGGGGACCCCCAAGATTTCTTCAGATGATGTAGAAGAGGAGAGCTGAGCTGGCTATGTTGAAAATACCTAACTTGGGCAAATAACTGCTCCATTACTTGAATAGTATTGGGCTGGTAAACCTTCCTGTTGACTGTAAGTGAAAATATTTCTATAGATAAGACCTGTGGACATTTAAAATATACATTACACAATACACAGAAAGTCCAGTGGCATCAGGATTCAGGGTTTCATCCAGGATCTGGCTTTGGCTGTGAGCATACATCTCATGGTTTTACGGTGGGAAATGGCCAAGTCCGTCACTAGGTGCTAGAGTGACTTGGCAATGTTACCTTCAGGCAGTTCTATGTTTGGCTTTCTAGTAGCCCTGTGCTCTTTGAGCCTCACTGACAGTCGTACAGTATTCTCCTGGCATAGGAGCTGTGCTTGACCTTCTTATGATCAACATGCAAGCGGAGAGCAACAAATACAATGAGACAGGATGTGGCATCTCCATTTATTATATGGTCTTTTATTGTCTTTGTTCTGTGAAGCCTGGATGCCATGCTAAGCATGTAGTTAGTCACTGGTCTGAATGAATCCTTAATCACCTGAACATTCAATGAACCTGTAGAAAAGTTAAAGTCACTATAAATATTAATTTGATTCCTAACTAGAGGAGCTTCTCTAAATGTTTCCATATTTTTTGGAAATTTTCTAGGTTCTGAATCATATGTGTGGAATTCTTCCTATTTAGGGAGCTAGTACAGAACATTACCTGTTACATTTTTAACATCTGTGAGTGCTTTATGCAAGATCTCCCTCGTTTGCTGAGCTTGGCCAGGGAGCTGTGGGTGACTGGAAACCCATGTGCTATTTAGTGTGTGGCTGTGGTTAACCCAGGGTTTCCAAACAGCACTCCAGCAAGGTAACTGCCTTTCCTTTATGGTAGCAAGAAGGCAATGTTTGCTCCTCCAGGGTGCTGATAATGGTGTTTCCTGTTGGTGGTTTCCAACTGTGACCCTCTTCTAATTTAGATTTGGCTTTACACATTCAGTGTGTGGGCTAAATTTTGCAGTATCAGTGCAAGGGCTTCAGACAAATAAGATTTTGAAACTTTGTTTATGTAGGCGTATAGAAGTGGAGTAAGCTGGTCTTAAATGTTAACTAGGGCCAGTCTCCTCAATTAAAAGAAAAATAGATGAGTTACCAATAATGGCTGGTAACTCCAACTTCCAAAACGCAGGATGTTCTTATAGTTGTAATCCTCAAGGATTTTGTCTTCAATCCTGATACTGCTAACATTAAAATAAGTCTATAGAAATGCAGTGGAAGTTTTTATTACAGCTGAATGAAAAATTCATATATATGTACATGTACACACAGGTGCCTCTGTGTGTGTGTATTTCCTCACTCTCTTTTAATTTCAGTATACTTTCCTCCTATTGCAGAAGCTCAACAATAACAGTTGAAAGTGCCTGAAGCAATACGAACAGGTCATTGACCTTAGAATGGGGAAAACTAAGACAATTTGGCAGCATCTCAGGCTCCACTTGAAGAGTTGCATTACAACTTTGAAGTTTTAAATTGTTTAAAAAGAAGTAGAAGTTTAATTGTTTAAACTTACTCCAAATCTGTTCAGCTTCACGTCATCAAAACCCCATGCCTGAAATGCGAAATCCTGGAGTTGCAGTTAGGAGTTTATGCTACAAAATGCTGGTTAATTCTAATATGATGGTCTGGCCTGCTGCAGACCATACTGATCTGTGTGAGCAGCAAAGCATTTTTAAACTGACTGAAGCCAAGTGATGGAATTACCTCTTTACAGTCATTTTGCCTTGTGCAATAATTGGCTTCCCCTTGTTTAAAGGGGGGGGTTGTGATTACAAAAGAGAGTGGTTGTGACAGAATGGGTTTCTGCTCTGCCCGATTCCCCACCGGCATGTGTTCTGCAGAGAGTTGAGCCTTACACTATGGCAGAGTGAGCCGGAAGCATAGAAAGAAGCAGCTGCCTTCCTGTAGTGCCTTACCTGAGAGTCCAGGCTAAATGAATTTCTGTTATATGGAGAGATAGGGAAAGGAGGTCAGCATGGTGCTTGCAAAGCTGTGCACAAGAAGTGCTCGAGCAGACAGAAGGGAGGGGTGTATAAATACGTTGACATATTCTTCTGCAGACTGGAAATAGCAAATGGGATTGAGCTGTGAGTGATGTTCGTGCTTTGGGAAATAGAGGATTGTACTTTCACGGGGAATTGAATAAAGGATACAAGGGAAAATACAGAAGAAAAAAACTAAGGGGAATAAAGGTCATTAAAATGGAATTTGGAGTATATGTGCCGGCTGTCTTTGTAGGATTTGAAGAACTTGGGATGGGGTATAATTATTTGTGATTAAAACGCTGTTAAATACTTAACTGTGTTCAAAATTTGACAGTTAATAGGTGTTAACTTTGAGTTATGTACTATATTAGGTTTGCACACAGCTAATCAGAATTGTTTACTGCTTGTATATTACAATATGTGATACTAGACAAGTACTTCGGCTGTTCTCAGAAGTATCTACCATCATTTTGTTGTTTCTCTGTAGATGTCTTATGTGTTTTGCTGGTGATAAATGCAGTGTGTGGAACTTAAGTGTAGTGCAGTGTTTTAGCAAGATTTCAAGCAGTTTAACAATTTACTAGATCATCAGAATTTTTCCACTGTTCCTGTTTAATTGTTTTTTATACAATGTCCATAATTGTGGATCTGAGCATATTCTAAGTGACATGGCTAACATCTGTCATGTGTGATTCTCCTTTCTGCTCCCTGGGAGGAAAATTATGTAAGGATTTTTCAAAGTTTTTTCTTATTTTTTTATTTTCATTTTATGTCTGCATTAAACACAATTATTTCACAGTATTCACACATACAGCCTTGTTTATGTGAGATTGCTTGCTTATAATAAATCACAAATAATGGCTTCTCATCCAACAGGGAATGGACAGGCTATCCCACCATTGTGAACACTCTTATTTTGCTAAGTGCATTGGGTTGCATAGCTTTCAAATCATGGTGCACCGAAGTGCATTTAATCACCTACAGCATGAAGCCATTATTATTTTAATCCTGCAGTTTGATTTATGTGTTAGTTGCCTCCAGACTTGTATCCTAAATGCTGTGGTATTTTCACTGGAACAGAGCTCCGCAGGCTCTCTATGGGGTGAGTTAATTGGGGAAGTGCTTTAAAAAAATGAAATAAGAGTATATTTAATCAGCTGTAATAAACATTTGCCTGACAATTAAGACTTTATACATCTATCTCCCTTGTTGTTGCTATTTACTTTCTGACTATTTTGGCTAATTGTGGCTTTGACTTGCAACCATTGCTTGTGGTGACTGGTCCATATTGACCAAAGAAATACATTTTCATTGCTACATCCAACATGAGTAATAGCTTCAGGCTTGTGCCTTATAGAAGGCAGTGGTGTAATCCATACGGCTTCAGGACTCCTCTGTGGGAGTTAGTGCACAGTAAGCTATGATGAGAATTTGCTAACTCCGTGGTGTAGCTCTTTAGGTGCTTTCATACCTGCAAAGTAGTGTAGGCCACTTTGCAGCAAGGTACCTTGTGTGAAGGCACTGGTGGCTTAAGAGTACCCACACAGAGAACTGGGGAAGAAGGGCCAAGCCACTGCTACCTTGGACTGCAGCTTACTGCATATTAGCTTGCCATGCGGACCAGCACCTGGTGGAGTACCCAAATGGATGAGAGTTTTAAGCCATCACCACACCAGTGAGCATAAATTCCTTTATGCATACAGATATATGTTCCTTCTGTGTTTGCTATATAAATATACTTGCTTAGTGCAAAAGCAGTTATAATGTTGCACATAGATAGTCTCCTGTTCTTTTTATTATAAATGGTGTATAAGAAGCTTAATCGGGAAAAATAGTCATGTAATATTTCTATCATATTTTGTGTTTTTGCAGTGAGAGAAAAACGCAAGAGTCTCTATATAAACCACGTAAGTGAAAATGCCTCGCTATGCAGCTTTCTCCTTGTTGTCTATATTATACAATAAATGAGAGTTATCACACATGATTTCCACATTGCTGAGAGCGTGCTGATGCTCCACATGTCTGTTCTGCATCAGGATCCTGAAGTGTAGGCCTTGACTATTGAGTTAGTGGAACGAGTCTGTTGGTTTGAAGATGGTATCATGCTCACAGTCAGTGTATGTAGGCAACTGGTATCTGGGAAAAAGAGCTGCACACATTGGTATGATTTTTAAAATTACTACAGAAACTCTTGAAACTTTAGATTACATTTGTATGGAAGTTTGCATTGGCAGGGAGCTCTACAGCATTTGATATGTACACAGTTGTTCTGAAGTGCCTGACCAGTGTTGATGCAGTGTAACTGTGGATTCACGTGTGGTGCATGCTCAGTATGAAGACGGGGTTTTGATATGCTTATGTACCCTGGGCATTTTTCACTTCAGTTCTCTTCTGTTTGAACCAAATTCTCAGTGAAGCTGAGAGCAAATACCCTGTAGCCTGCTTTGGGTACAGGACCAGGCTCTTTGCCTCAGTTAGCATTGTTTGTACTGCTGAAGCACCTGGAACCGGTGTGGTTCCAAGTATGTGAAGGCTTGTGCTGAAATATTTGGAGTCATGGCTCTTTAAAATTGAGAAGGGAAAGAACTAATTGTCTACCAAATGCTATTTGCCTTTAAGGTGAATGGGGAGAAGTTCTCAAGTTTTTCTCTATCTGGAAATACAAGCTGTCATTTCATTTTTAAGACACTACAGCTGCTGAAACAAATAGATGTGGTTTATACCCTCTTCATCTCTTTGTGCTGGGGTGAACATTTGCCTAGCTCCAGGTAAACTGGATTGGGGCACAAATGCAGGTGGATTCAGCTGTAAGCTAAAATGGGGCTCCTAATTGTGATTCACTCCAGGGCTCGCACCTGCAGAAAGGGAGGGAGCCATGAGGGCAGGAATGAACTGCTGTGTGGGGTGAGAGGGCAACACTGCTTCATTTGTTGATAGAACTGGTTGGTGTTGAGTATTTCTGAAACTACTGAATGGCTTCCAAAGCAAGGTGAGATTTTCAGTTTCCCAAGAGCTAAGATTCTGAGAAGTCATGAGATAGTGTGGGGCTTACAAAACCCTTAAAGTTGCCCTCTCTGGGTTAGCAGGTGTTCTTGGTCCTCATCTTCTATTTCCCTGCAAAACATTCCCATTTTTGGTAGTGCATGTTAGGGTCGTTTGCAGAGCAGTTGTCTTGTTATAAAATTACTTGGAAAGCCAGTGGACTGGGTTCCTGTAAATTTAATAATGTGTGCTCACTACCAACCATTTCATATGTAAAAATTGTGTTCTGAGTTAGGCAGCCTGTGAGTGGATTCCTCCAGCAGATTAACAAAGATGACTATTACAGATGCTGCTGGAAGCACACTATTAAAAACCCTGGTATAAAGTGTTTTTAGGTTAGGCCAGACATGTTGCAGAAAAGGAAAGGGTGATCATATCACTGAGGAATTGTGTTGTTGGGAGCTCAGTGTAGCAGCATATGTGGTTGATATGCTAAGTGCTGTACCTCTTCTTAATTTCTGTTGTTTCTGTTTTTTCCCCCCCAAGTACCATTCAAAGTATTGGCTGACGTTGCAGTAGTGTGAACTTCCCTCAGTGGTTTACTGCTACCTTAAGTCTGATTTCTTTGTACTTACAAAGTTCTTCTTCTGAATTACAAAGCTAAAAGTAAGCTTCATGAAGCGGAAGTCCTTACCATGGCTTTCTGTCCATCTTTACAAGTCAGTTAAGTTTTTTAGACAATACTCATAGATGAACTGTATTTTCAGGCATGTCCTCTAATATTTAAGTTGTTCCTTCAGCACACCTGTGAGTATTCATTCAGCACCTCCTAAATCTTCAGTGTGCTAAAGCCGGTGCACAAACTGGTGATCATTTTGGAATGGGTAGCTGTGGCTTGTAACTGGAAACTGTGTTTAGGTTTTCAGACTGCAGGGAACCATCGTGGTTTTCCTGGACCACCTTGTTGGCAGAAATTTAAGTTAGATTTAACAGTTAGTTAGATTTAACAGTTGTACGTGACAAATGATGGGTCTTACTTACGTGGTACCTGGCTTTATGACATACCCTATTGATTGATCAGCTCTTTTCCACTGTTTCTCAGTGTGTGCTAACAGGAGCTATTGCTACTCATCTGTTCCCCTGTTGATGTGAAGTGCTGGGTCCCCCTGTCTGATCTGGAGGAAACATGGCAGAGAACATGAATTCTGTAGTGTTCTTTTGTCTTGCTTTTTCAAGAACTCCTCACCACAATGCAGTGCTTTTTTCTTTTGTGGCTTTTCCATGATGTAATTTTGTTGTTGCTGTTGTTTTTCATGCTTATTCTCCTTTTGTGATAAATAACCAACATGTGCAACAAAATACTTTTATCTTTTTTGTGCAGTATCTGCTTAACCGGTTATTTTGCATCCAGAGTTAAATTTCTCCCAAGTGATATGGGGTGGGAGGTAGGGCTGGTTAGAAAGAGAAGTGTCAAAAAAAGCTGTGCTTTGTTTTAACTGCTTACCAAATTTTTTGTAGTAACAGATGAGAATAGTAGTTTATATAAATGCAGTTTTGAAATATTACTTATAAAAAAAAGTAATATTGATTCTTTCTCATTTAAAAATGCACTTTCTTAGCATGATCACTCCACTGTTCTTTTCCTTTCTCACTTGGTTTTGTTTGAAGAATATTTTATTTGGCTGAATAGTTTCCTTTGATCCCCAAACACAAATAGTGGGTTCCTGCTTTGATTTGTTACACTTTGTCAAGGGCTGATAGTTGCCATGTTTCAGATTCACCTTGTCAGTAGGTGTGATGGAAGAAGCCAGCAGCTGTTCTTTTTTTGGGGTGGGGAAAGAATGAGAGGAGGGAGTGACAGAGTGCTATGGAGGAGCTGTCATCTCTCAGTCTTTCCACAGAACTCAAGGAGACAGATGGATGACAGGTTGGGAATGGTGCTGGAAGTTCCCTACCTACAATGTACCTGACCTGTTTGCTTTCTTCCTGCCTGTTTTAATTTCTAAGCAGTTGCAGCAGACTCTGCTTCCCTTTCCCATTGCACTGGCAGTCACTGTTTTTTGTTATGACTTTCATGCTGCCTTGGTGTGCACATGTCTTCTAATCTGCTTAGTCAAGCTGCTGAGAGGAATGAAGATGCAGACTGAGATAGGGGCGTTTCCTTTCTCAGAGAAGAGAGATTGCATCACTATCTCTGCCTGTGCAAGGAAAGCAAACAGGAAGACAGACACGTTTTGTGTATTTACAGGAGGTGGTGGAGAAAGAGTGAATCTTTTGTTATTGTTGCAGTAGCTATTTCTTTTTACTGGGTTTTTTGTAGAGGAAAGGAGTAGGGTGAGGGGAGAAAAAAGGTTGTTTTCTCCTTCAAGTTTTTCTAGAAATCTTCCCTTTCAGACAAGGAGAAAATGCTCTGTTAGCCCAAGTAATTTCTTCTCTTCTAGGCAAGATACACTCTTAAAATGAATCTGTGTTTATGAGCAGTAATACCCTTTAAAAATAAGGGATGTTTTTCGTATATTGGAATATTTCTGAAGGAAGAGAAAGGGTAGGAAAAGGGAAAGAAAATAAAAGGAAGTAATGTCTCACTTTCACATATTTTTTTTATTCTGGAGACTCTCTGCCAGCCTTGTAGCAAAAGCATCCTCTCGTCACTGTCTTTTTTTAGGGATCTCGACATGACTTCCACTCTCCGCTACCTGGCAACTGGGTGTTGAAATTCCATCAGACTAATACTGGTTTTGTCATTCCAAGTAGAAAAGTTAACATCTGTATATAGACCAGAATTTTTTTTTGTCGTCCTGGGGAAAACTTACTGGGCAACACCCATGTCCTGGTCTTTGTAAGTGACCCTGCGGTGACTCGCATCAGGGGAAGCTTCTCCCCAGACACAGTACTGGGGATGTGCAGAGAACACAGGGATCTTTTGCTGTACTTGGTGTGGCAGGAACAATTTCTGTGAGCCTTTCTGCATACTTGGAATGATGTATGGCACTTACTCCTATGTAAGTCCCAGATTTTCTTGTCAGATTGAATGAAGAGGCTGTTCTGCTTCCCTGTTGTAAAACTACTGGACATGTGACTGATAATCAAACACTTTCAACTAGTGATTAACAAGTAAATTAGATACATGCTGAAATGGGAACATAGTCTGAAAAGCAGCTTAATCTGTGAAAGCAAAGCACTACATAAAACGTAAAATGTTGTTTTCAGAGGACTGCCTGAGGCTGGCTATTGTAAAGGCTTATAATTGCTGTCCAAATTCCTTAAGATATTTTAATTGACATTCCTCACTCAAGAGAAGAACAAGATAAACTGGAAGGTAGATTAGAGGCTTTTCAGGTGCTCTTGAAGTTCTCCTAGAGATTCCTTAATGTGGTCTTTGCTCCTCTCCATTGCAAGGTCACAAAGAGGCAGATCTAGAGGGGGCCTTTATAGGCCACCTGGTCCGTTTAGCAGATTCCCTACACTGATGCTATTCCTAATAGATGCAGCTTCAGATTCTTTCCAGGCATCTAGTAAGTTAAAGTTAACAAGTTTTCTTTAATGGCTTACCTAAACTTACAGATTGAAATGTGTTTTTCTAAACTCTTTTAGTCCCTAGTTTCTTTTCCTGTCCTCTAGGGTGAAGAATTTTACCTCTCCTGTCAGCCTCAAGGCACTAAGTTATATGAAGTGATAAACTTTTTTATGGGAAGAAACAAAAGCTGACTTTTGATTTAGAATGAGAACATGCAGGAGAGTTCTTTTGCAAGGGGCTGTGTAATACTTACTTTGCTGGGAATGCAATAAAGTCCCTCTGGTGAAATTGCACAACAGTAGCAATTACACGCTTTGTAAATATAAGCCTTTGAGCTGATTTTAGCATTCAAAGAAGTATTTAATCTTTCATGTTTGTAAAACAGGGTGCTTTATCAGTGGTTAAATAGGACCTGCATGTGCTGCAGAGGAGTTTACCGATGGTTGCTGAGCCCCTCAGGAGCTCAGTGGTTTGCTGACATAGTTTTCTATAGTTGACATGAGTAAGGACAAGCTTTGAGAGCAAAAACCTTGCAAGTACAGATCTAGTCTAAGCTAGACTAGTTTTGGACATTATCAAACATTGGTGAAACTAATTCACTGAGGACAAAGTTGAATCATGAGGAACAAGGGGTATTACTTAAGAGTGGTTGGACTGGATTTTTTTTTTTATTTGTAGTTGTTGGCAGAGGAAGATGAGGCTACAGTGGTACAGTTTCCTATTACTTTTGTTCCAGTGAATATATCTACACCAAAGGTAGACAATTTTTCTGTATTCCCATTATGCAAGATGAAAATAAGTGGAGAGGTTTGCAGAGCTGTGCAGAGAATTGTGTTGCATGGCTTGCTTGATTTTGGAAGCACTTGGTTGACCTGTAAAATCACGTTTCTTCTGTGACAAGCGTTGTCAGAGCTAAATCATGTCCTGAAGCCATAGAAGATCCTCAAGATAGGAACCTCCCTTTTCCAAGTCAGAAGCAGTCCTGGTATTTTTGCTTGCTGTTGTAATTTGGCTTCATGTGCACTTTTACTTGCCAGTTTTGCCTTTTAGCATCTTGGCCAGCCTCTAGTGCCTGGAAGCTAATGGGCAAGTCTGCACAGACAGCTGCAAGCAAGCCTCAGTTTTTCCATGGGGGAAAATATTATTTAATAGTACCTTTTAAAATCATGCACTAACTTACACCTGGTTCGCGGGAAGAAGAGACACTACTGTTATTATTTAGTACAGAAGGTCCGAATTATCTTTTGATGGACAAGTGCAAAAGAACGCTGAAAAAGGCTGAAGCTGCTTTGCCAAACTGGAAGCTAGCTGGCTGAGGGCCGGCAGTGGTACAAAAGCTCTATAGCTTCATTAGGGGAGTGTTGTGCCCAAAGGAACAAATCCTGCTGATCATTGGGGCGGAGAGCCACACTAGTGCTGCTGAAGAGGCCAGAGCTGGCCCTTCTGGTCAATTCTGAGTGTTGGTTTTGGGCAGTATGCACCATCTGTTAGATGTTTCTACACAAAATCCCTCTGAAGTGCTTACTTTAACAAAAGAAATAGCAAGATTTCCTCTTTCCCCACAAATTTAGATTTAATTTCTGAGTGATGCTTCCTGAGATAAATTAACTATTTAGTATAATCTCATTGTAAAAAGTTAGGAATTCATTGTAATTCCTTTCAAAGCAGGTACCTAGAAGCAGTTCTGCAGTGTTTGTGTAATTTTGATGGCAAACTAAGCCATTAGATTTGTGGTAAGATGTTTTTATGTAAACTTCAAGTAAAAACCTGTTGTTCAAACATGTTAAAACACACAGGATTTGGAAAATTGGCAAGTGTCAGGATGAAGCTGGAAAAAAAATAAAGCAGTGATATTTGCTTAGTACTAGCTGTGCAAGGAGAAAAAAATGCTAGTCTCAAGAGCTAGGAACACCTGCATTATTGGAAATACATTGAACCTTGATCTCTTAGGGCTTTTTCTGTAACACATTCAAAAACTTAACAAGTTATAAAGCAGAGTTTTCTGTTCTACATCTTTCCCTGTTAAGAAAGAAATTCCACAAAACACCTATTTCATATCATTGCGATTTATAATGTCAGCATTTCTTACTGAGTGTCTTCGGTTGAAATGAGAAAAATAGCAACTGCTTCTGGAGTAAAGAGCTACAAATACTCTCCACCAAAAGAAATCACCAAATGATAGAAAACTGGTCCAGAATTCATCTCAAGAACTTGTTCAGTCTGGTTTCTTGTCTAGGAGCAGAGGCCTGCGTCTAAGCTGTTCCTGGCATATGTTTGTTTTACCTCTTCTTTACAACTTTCAGTGATGGAGATTCTATCTCTGCTCAAGTCATTTAAGCTATCCCTGCTATTAGAAAAAAGTGGTGGCTTGGGGTTTTTTTGCCATCACCTTCTCTCACACTTTCATGTCCAATCTTAATTTTCCATAGTTTAATACAAGCCTGCTCTTTCTTATCCCATCCACAATGGTCGTGGAGACCAGCGTCCTCTTCTTTGGAACTCCCTTCAACATGACTTAAAGCCAGTATTTTTGCTTTGTTCCTGGAGAAAACCTTTCCAGCCTGGCAGCTTTCCCTTGTAAATCAGGTTTTTCAAATCTCTGATTGATACTACTTCTCTATCCTCCCGAGTTTCTGAAATAAATTCATCTTTCTTGAAATACAGTGTCCAAAACTGGACATAGAATTCCAGCTGAGCAGAGTGGATGGGTGCTCTACCCTGTTGCATACACGGAAACTCTATAAATTCTATTGATGTATTCCTTTTTTTTTTTTAGAAAAATGTCCTCTGCAAGTTAATGTCAGCTGCAAATTCAGTAAAAAATACCTTGATACTGTGATCAAAGTTATTGCTCAGTATTTTATATGGAGTAGACCAGACCTCTGTGGAATGCCCCTTACTTCAACCTTCCAATCTGAAAGTGATCCCTAGGTAACCAGAATATAATTTTCCAAGTAGTTTTTACCTGCCATATTTTCCTTGGTTTGCCCTTTGGGAATTTTATGTGAGATGAAGTTGGAAGTCTCGCTGAAGTTGAGAGGTGCGACATCTACGGAATCTCAGCTTGGGTACAGAAATAGTACTGCAGCTACTCAAAATACGTGTAAAGTGAATCCCACTTCATATCAGTTAGGTGCTTTGAGGTTGTAAATATTTGTAATAGCAGAGGTTGTCAAGGCTCCACATGTGTCCTATGCTCATGTTTGCATATTAAGATTTACATGAGGAGCTGTACCAGTCCATCCTTTTCACCGTGTCAGCCTCATGGTGGGATAGAACCTTAGAAGGAGCTCTTTAGAGGATTTGGCTAATTTCTCCAACAGCTGTATAGTCATTCTCAGCTCTTCTGATTTTTCTTAATTAGAGCCTCTTTGAATTGTCTAAATGGGAGAGTTTTTGTGGTCAGCTGTGATGGATTTGAAATACAAAGGCATTAAGTTCCTGTACAATTTTGGTCACACACTTATCCTTGAAATGGACACAGAAGGGAGTTTGTCTTTTGGACAGTGCTGAATACTGAGCTGATGCTCGGTAACCTCTTTTGTGCTTTGCTAGGATAGAGAAGGTTCCTGTGCAGCATTTTATTGGGGCTCAGAAAAGTCTGTTTGACTGAACTGTGGGACTTCAGGTGTCTCCCAGCTTAGTCAAGACAAAATACTAGACTGAGGGTGTTTTCCAGCAATTTGGAAAAGGCAAAAAATCTGTTACCTGCTGCATCATATGGCTGCAGTTGGACATCAGAGTAGAAGCTGGGAATGTGGATCTCCCGACAGGTCAGTTGTTCACATGGCACAGGTGTGTGTATATTTACCCAAGGGTGTAGGTTTATTCTTGGCACCATTCTTCTGACTGGGAGAGGTGCTCCTTCCTGCCAAGTTGTTGGGAACAGAAAGTGAGGCATGAGACACCACTTATTTTCCTGAAGTGTGAAAAGTTCCAACCTATTGAAGTGTGATGTGGGCTGAAAATCCAAGAAAAGTTCTGTGATGTGGTAGTTTCAGAAATAAGGTGTGTTGCTCTAATTATTGATGTGTGTCAAATGTTAGAGTGCTGTTTACATAAGAATATTTAAATCTGATAGTGGTGTTGCTACAGAGTTGTTTTCTGTTTTTTAATTGTGCTTCCCTTGAATGAATCCAGTATATTTATCTTAAATTTTATCTAAACCTTTAAAACATGTTGACACTTACTATGCAGAAAGAAAACTTTCCATGTGTTGGTTTTTTTTTTTAATAACAACACTGAGATGTCTGTACATCTCCCATTTTTTCCCCAACCACTAGAGTCTCATTTTTGCTGTTTTTAAGTTGCTTTGCCTTTATCATGCCTACGGAAGGTAGTCAACTGACTAATGCAGATATTTAAACTAAACTGTGGTAGAATAAGAGCTATGAATCACCACTCCCCTAGTAGTTCTCTCTGGATGCATCAATGCTAGATAATAAATTTTATGGCATTAATATTCGCAATGCTTCTGATTTTTCTCTTTGTTGCCTTGCTTAACATACAATAGCTTGGAAGGTAGATGGATTGTCAGCTTCCAAAGTACCTTTCCAAAGTCCTGGAGGATTTTTGAAAAGGAGTATTTTTCATTTTCTCAGTAAACCTTTTCACTTCCAAGAAAAGCAGTTCAGCCAACAGTTTCATTGGTCAAGTGAAGGACCTTGATAGAGTTTGTTGGTAAGCTTTCAGATAATTTGAACATAATGTTCCTACAACTGTGACAGCTTCAGATAATGTTGGGATTTTTTTTTCAATTAACAGAAGACTTTGTATGTTTTTTCACTCATAGGTGGGAAATACAGAAAGATGACTTAGATGTGTGTAGGCTTTGCCAGGAGTCTGTCTGTCTGTGTAATGAGTGCTGTTAAGAAGTCAGCTGCCTATGGAAAGTGGAGCGTTACTGAGCTGATGGGTGCTAGCACTGGTAATGATACCTGTTTTGGAAATTGGGCAGGGGAAGATGTGCTGAGGTAGGAGTTACAGGATACTCACTTGCTCTGAGCTAGTAAATACCTGTGAATTCCGATGATGGCATTGACATTGGTCTCTCCACTGAAACATTGGAAACAACATTAATTGTAAGACAAATTAAAATTTCCATGTCGATGTGGCACCTGAATTTTAAACCTATTCTGTTGTGACTTAAATGTGTAATTTGACTGGTCTTAACTTTCCTGACACAGGTTCTTGGTCAAGTTATTTGCTAGTGTAGATGGAATAAGCAAAGATAAAATCAAAGAGGATTAAGGACTGTGATAGCTATTAGGTGATGTGATTAAACTGTTCTCTCTAGCCTGGTGGAGTGCTAGCTACTCTAAACAGCTGAAGGAGATGCCCTTTCAGCAAAAAATGTTCAGAAATAAGTAGTATTGTCAAATGTCAGTTTTTTGGCTGAGTCTTCCAATGTTTTTCTATGGTAGTGCAGAAAAATGATTGAAATATATTGAAAAACATTTCTATTAAGAGATTTTTTTTTTTAAATTTGCTTATATACTTTTCTTCTGTCCTTTGATCAGTTTTCTTCCTTTCTGATAACAATCTATTATTGATGAATTATTTTTTCAGAATTCTCCTTATTAATTTAGTAGTTCTGCTTGAAAGACCTCTTTCCCCTACTTCATTCTGTTAGGAGCTTTTTTGAGGGTATTAAATGTTTTTTTTCTGCAAGCATGGTTTTATATCTGTTGGTAAACCAATCTTCTTTGCTAACACGATTTCTTTTTCACTCTTCCATTTACTCTTTTGGAATGAGGACAGAAATATAGGTCTTGTTCATCTTTGCTTTCCAAGTGTATGTATGTATTTGAGTAAGCCTGCAGAAAAAGTTTTGCATGGTTTCGGGGAAGGAGGGACGCAGGGGATTTGGGACTTGAAAGCATTAGCAAGTCTCAGGCAGGGATTGTTATGACTTTTGCACTGTTAATTATTTCTGAACTTTCTGAACTGCTTCAAAATGTGATCACATTACTGTGTGCGTCATTGTGAGAGACAGAAGTTTCTCTTTTTTAAATTCTTACATTTCCCCCCAAAAATGCTTTGCTATTACATAATTGCCATTGTTCTTTTGCATGTTTTTTATAGCATCCTCCTGGGCAGTTGAGAAGGAAGTACAGTTCCTGCTCCACTATTTTCCTGGATGACAGCACAGTCAGTCAACCAAACCTCAAGTATACCATCAAATGGTGGGTTTTACAATTTATTTATTTTTGCTAGAACTTACATTTTATGTGTGTATTTATGTATACGTATTTCTGAACCATTACTAAGCAAGCTTCAAAGGTTTTAGTTTTTGAAGTAATAAATTTATTTAATTAGTCATGCTCCAGAGTTACTGGGTGATGTCTCAGATGTGCATTTTGAGTTTCACTGGTGCCTTTTTACTTTTGGAGAGAAATGAAATTGGTATTTGTAGGGTATTGTTCTTTATGTTTTGTACAGTAAGGGGAAAATAGAGACCAAATGCTCAGGCATTTAATGCTCTTTATTAATGGTTGCTGATAGCCTCTCTTGCGTTGTCTGTAGGCTGGTTACCTTGGTTTATGCAATTGCAAAAATTTGTTAAGACAGCATCTCTGCTGTAGAGGTGTTTACATGAGAGGCAAATCTATTCCGTCTAACACATCCAAAGGAAGTCGTAATGTTGGTCACTAAGTCCTTAATTTTTCTGTTAAAGGAAAAAGAGGGGTGAGGAGAAAGGTTTTGTAGTGAAATTGGTGCCTGATTCCTCATGAGCCCTTTCTGCCTGGAATGTGGTCTTGCTTTTCTTCAGGTTTCTGTCACTAGTCACTTAAAAATAGTTCTGATTAACACTTGAAAAAGGTTTTTCGGGTCTGAGGTGTTTAGGTTTTTTTCATCCTTGAATTTTATACTCTTCTGCTCTAAAATCCTTTGTATGCAGAGTAAGTGCAGCCTTTTGGGTGGGTTTTGGGTCCCCTTTTGCACGTGAGCTGTCCCTGCTCATGGGAAGAAGAGATGGGTTCAGCTGCAGCAGCCAAGAAGCTTTTTCAGGAGGGTCACTGTGGCCGGCAGCAGCCTTGTGAAGGAGGACACAGAAGGACGAGCTGGTGGTGGGGTGTGTTTGGGAGAGACTCAGGTGCATGGTGGGGGGCAGAGTTGTGGGGAGCAGAAGAGCTGGAAGAGCCAGTGCTGGGATCCAGTGGGAGTCATGCAGGGCTGAGGTCAGGCTGCCAGCCTGGGAAGGCTTGGAAGCTGCAAGGGGTCAGAGGGCTTGAAAAGGGACTACAGAGGGTGAGAAGCTGGACTCTGGCACACAAAGTCTCTGCATCTTCTGTCTGGCTGCACGTAGAACAGGTTGAAGGGTAAGGAGATCGTGGGATTATTGCTTTTGTGGTACGACTTCATTTCTTTCCCCACACCTTGCAGTCTCTGCAGGAAAATGACTATTGCACATAGGTAAATCTAAGAGGGAGGCATTTTGCTCCACTCATTTATCTCTTCTGGGTCGTGTTATGCACTGATGTGTTTAAAATATTACTGTATCCACTGCAGCATCTGTAGCAGGAGGGGTGGCTGGGATAGGGTGATGGAAAGCTCCATAAGCATCATTGCTGCACACTTAGTGCCTGCTGAACCAGCGTGTGAAAGGCAGAATGAAACTTGGGTGAGTTATTCTATTACAGCCCTGAGAGACTTTCAGATTCTGATACAGATTTCTAAATAGTAAATATTTTCTAAACTTAATTTGACGTTTTGTTACAAAGGCAACCATATGGGCACCAAACAGAGCTGTGCACATAGATTCTTGCATCTGCTTTCATAAAGTGAACTGGAGCTGCAAGTGTGTTCCTAGGGGCATAATTTAAAATTAAATTTCAGTGCTAATTCATTTTGTGCATAGCTTTCAGTCAAATCAAATTCATTCATAAATGTGGGTTTTTCTTGTGTTCAGTAATGACTGTGGCCTTTAAATGTCCATGGTACACAGTATCTCTTGATTCCTTGAATATATGTCTATAGAAAAAAGTCAAATTTAAAAAAACATTTATGATTAAAACCTCTAATGCAACCATGTAAAACCTCATACAAATTTAGTAAAATATATTTACTTTCAACTGAGAAAGATACTTTCTACTATATGGCTGTTCAAAAAAAAACCAACCAAACCTGAAATAATTTAAAATTCTACTAATGTTTTATCTCTAACATATTGTTTTCCTAACATTCAGTATATCAGTTTTCATGTAAAAATTCTGGAACAGAATCAGAGAGCAACTGACTGACTCTTAAAAGGTCTTTTAGGGAAAAGAAAAGAGGGGAATTTTGCATCAGTATAAGACATAAGCATCTTACAGTGAATCACTGACGAAACAAATTGTCTGCAAAGAGAATGAGTGAATTCCCTCCTCCATCCTCTTTCCCATTTAGCTTAGATGGGTTTTACGCTGCTGCAGTAAGTAGGGAGAGTGCTGGCTTAGCTTCATCCTTCAGTAAAAATGTATTGTGAATAAAGCATCAGTTGTGAGTTGGAAACTGTAGGATAACCATTAGAATCCATGCTTTAATTTTCTTCCATCTCAAATATGAATGAGATCAGTTAGTTGTGTATGTAATCAAAATCTTAACTTTCTGTGATTATAAGGACACTTTTTGTCTGTGTGCAGAATATAAACAGTTTTGCTTTGGTGTGTGGTTGAGAGTAGGGGAAATGCATAATGCAGTAAGTTATTCCAGGCGTCGTCTTTCCTGAGTTAAAATAAGTAACTTGATGCCATAAAACTGTAGGAGCGTGGTATTTGAGTCTGCTGTTTGAGCAGCTACATAGACACAAGCTGCTGGATTTAAATATACAATCATAAGCCAATGGTGATTAAAACATTTCATGTTAACCTGGCAGCATTAGCAAAACTGAAGAGAATGTCCAGTGCCTGTGATGCTTTGTCTTCAACCTTGGAAGTCAGTAGGAGTTAAACCATTGAGTTTAGTGGAGTAGGGCATTAAATGGAAAGTATGTGCAAGTTGATACATGAAATATGAAGTTTATTGTAAAGTACTTAATTACTAGTAAAAAGCATGGAGTTGGAGTGTGCAAAACAAATACTATAAAATTGTCTGTTTACAGCAGTTTTCCTGGTATCTAAGAGCAAACAAAAGAATATAGGCTGTTGACCATATACTGTTAGTCATGCTTTGTGCTAGGTTTTACATTTATATGTAATATGACAGAAAATATAATGTGACAGTCCTGAGATATTAACTCTGTATTTTTCTTTACAGTGTAGCTCTTGCAATATATTACCACATCAAAAACAGGTATGTGAATAATGGAATCTTGCACTGAAAATACCTTTTATTGAAACAAGTGAACTACTCAAACCCTAAAAATCCATATTCTATTTCTTCCAAAATGTCTTTGGGTAGTAGTTTTCTTAATTGCCATGCTAGTGATAAGAAACACACACATTTTATATATATATATTATTTTAAATAGAAAAATTAAAATTAGAGGATTAACTACCTTAAAAATCTGGAAGTACAGCCCAACATTGAAACGCTCTGATGATTCAGTTTTATGTACATTGGGCACTTCTGCATTGTTGCATATGTTGCAATTTTGTATACAGAAATCTGAGTAGTGTTTCTCAGTTTTATATTTTTAGCTGCACCTTTGTAAAGTTAACTGCGCATATCAGTGATCAGTTAGCTAATGGATTTTGAAATAAAATCCATGAATTATAGAGGAAGAGTTACATTGTGAACAGATGTAATTCAAGACGCCTCGGAAACAGAGTAGGTCCTGGCTTATCTCCTCTGGTGTAGTATGTTTTAGATCTCTGCTCAGTCGAGTTGATTGAAATTGAATAGAAAAAAGGTTCTCTAAAAAGTAACATGGCACATGAATGAGCTTTCTTCATGTTGAATTGTGCTTTCATGTCTTAAATTCCCTGTCCTCATGATATGTCACGGTATCCTAAAATAATATTTCCTGACATTTCTAAGGAGAGATTGCATAAGTATTTTAAGTGACTTTTGTGTCCTTGCTTTTTCAATTAGCCTTTTCAGAGAACTTGGCTTAGATCTTGATTTACCGAACCACTTAGACATTTTTCCTTCTGGACCCTAAGAAGTCTGACTAGTACAAAAGGAATTAGTCATGAGTTTAAAGTTCAGCTGGTACATCATTCAGGACCGTGGTTCGGGTCACTGGAACCCATCACACTTCTTGAAACAAGGCTGACATCCCAAGAGAAACCTTTAAATGTGCACAAGGGCAGAAAGACTTAGGGCTTGATTCCTGCTGAAAGCTCTTAGAAGACTTTCCAAGACATCAGTGGGCCTTGGACTGAAACGTGGCAATATATAAAGTAAAAGTTGGAGTGGAATCTTCTCTCGAACTTTTAATCTCATTTACCAGGAAATAAGGCATGAGTGGTCATGCTTGGATTACTTGCTTATCCATCTGTGGTTCCTTTTTCCCCCTTTTTTCCATGGTCCCTGGATTAGTTTGGTTAACTAGTCAGTCTTTGCTATGCTTGACTAAATAACAGAGATCTCAAAGATAATCAGACTCCAAAGTTTTGTGGAAATAAATTATTAAATGCTCTGCTAAGTACCATGGCAGCTGAGTAAAAGACTTGAGAGAATGGGGCACATTAGAGACTACAAAGGGTAAGAAACCTCAGTAAGAGCTCACAAGTGAGCAGGAAGAATCCAGAGCCAAAGGCATCCAGTATGCCTTCTTTGTGCTGATTGCCATGGAGCTGATCCCTGTCTGCAGTAAATAATGCCCGTTCATGGGCTTGCAGAGGTTGATGTAAATTTGACCTACAGCTGGTAGACGGAGAGGCCAAACCTTTATAAAATAAAGAGTCCTGTGTCAGAATCTTGAAAACACATGCATTCTGACTGTTACCTTCTTGGGAAAGTTGTTATCTGTCCTTTCACTTTTGGAATGGAGAGGTGATTTGTTCAGGAAGCGGATTGCTGCTGCTTTCCCTGGAATGTGCCTGGGGTGGGGAAGTGCTGTGCCTGCACTTGGGACAGAGGGTCCCAGCAGTGATGCTGGAGCCAGGCTGATGTGTTAATGAGCGATGTGAAGCAGCTGTTCGGTCTTGGGTTGTTTCTCATTCAGGAATGGAGGGACAATGTGATAACAGCACTCAGTTGTGCTTGCTGCTGAAACAGCAAGAGCAAAACGTATGTTCTGTTTCCTGCTATTATAGGCAAAAAGGAATTTGTTGATGTATGTGGGAGATTTTTGTTCATTATGGGGGATGGGGAGTATGAAACCACTGTGACTCTTAGACTCAGGGCTCATTTTGACAGAAAATGAGTCAAGCATCTGCTTTTCCTGAGAAGAATTCTTTTTAGACAGTATTTAGTCAGTCCTATTCTCCTGCATAGGAAACTTAAAACAAAATTACTTCCTAGTATTTCAAACTCTCACCAGTCTAATTTTTTGGAGAAGCTATACGTGAAATACAGTATTTCTTCACATGTTTCTTACATTTCATTTGATTGTAACATTCTAGTTATCATTCCTCCCTTTCCCACTGTCTCCTATCATGATTATACTGATCAGTTTTCTGCATGTTTTGTTGTCTTAGCTATTCAACAAGTGATACAAAACGACACCCATCTTGTTTTTGAAGGAATGCATAAGCATTGGTGAATTTACTAAAGAAATAAAATAAAATAAACCCCAGAAAACTAACCATAAAGAATGCTTGGGTAATCAGTAGATGGTCCATTTTTGAAAGCGTACAATGTGAATTGTAGTGAAGACAAAAACCTCTCTAGTGTTTCATTTAAATAGATTTTTGAGGGCAGTCAGATGTGACTTCATAGCATACAGCAGCTACTACCTGAAGAAATAAAACAGGAAATTATTTCTGTTTGCATTGTGAAGTGCCATAGTTTACTGTAGCACACCAATCATGTCAGGGAGACTACTTCTGCATTAAGATACTGGCTTTTTTAGGTGGGTGCAAAAGAGTCTACCCTAAAATCTTTACTGATAGGAATTTTCTAGTAATCACCCCAGTCCAGCGGGGTTTTTTTTTGGTGTTTGTTTTAATTTAGGTACTCCTCATTTTTTTTGTATTTACAAGTGTGTTTATTTCCAGTGTTAGCCTCCATTTCAGTAGAAAAAATGACACCTTCAGATGTTGAGGTTTAAATGTTAGCTGCTAATAAATGCATTTTGCAGACATGAATCCACTGTAAAACTTGCGGTTTGCATGCTCTGAGAGACACGTGCTGCTGAGTAAAGATGGAAAATATATTCAGTGGTTTGTTTCTTAAGAACTGTATGATCAGAGTACGAGGGATGCTAAAAATAAAGATGGGATTGTAATAAGTAGGTCACATGGATGCATCTGTCCAGAAAGTGCCAGTTCTAACTGATACAGTTATGCCCATTGCTTTTGTGTTTGTTGGTGTCCTTGCCAAAGTTACATACAGCAAAAATCTTATATTGCATCCTGGATGTTAGGCTTGTAAAGTTGCATCAACATGCGTGCTGATATTGAGCTCTAGGGATTTCAGAGAAACATCTAATAAACCAATGAATAGGAATATTATTTTGTCTGATTTTTTTTTTTTTGTATGTGCTTCTTTTGGCTTTCAGAAATCATTACTATGATAGGGTTTTCCAAATAAATTAAAAGTGACGTATGTATGTATTAACTAAAACATTACTGTAAAAATAGCATTGCATATTAGTAAACATTTACAGTGTTGGTAATAAAGGAGGAAGAGGAGTTAAGAGATTGCAGGGGTGGACATGATTAAGTTAAAAAAAGGAGAGTTAGCTGTGTTGATTTTATCCCAAGTTTGTGGTAGTAATTCTTAAGCCTCACAGTAACGAGCATAACAGTTTTGTATCTTGGGCTCTTGAGTATCTTGAGTGTTTTAGCATGCTTTGTAATGTGAATTTCATATTACATGAGGGCCTTATGGCAGAATAGGTCCAACTTCTATTTGAAAATCCCATTTCATCAGTGTTTCTAAGCACCCCACAGCATGGGGAGTGTTGGAGTTTTAATGGTGCACTTGTGTCTATGAGGGTTGTGTGCTGTGTGTTCAGATAATGACGGTGCTTTGGTTTTAATACTTTTTAGGGACACAGACGGAAGAATGCTCTTAGATATTTTTGATGAAAACCTTCATCCCCTTTCGGTAAGTTCATCTGCCTCTCCTTCCCTTTCATGTGAACTGTCTTTTTTTTCTGTCTGCTTCGTTTTGTTTCAGTCACCTATTTGGAAGTATTTCTTCCTTAGAAATCCGAAGTGCCACCAGACTATGACAAACATGACCCGGAGCAGAAACAGATTTACCGCTTTGTCCGGACGTTGTTCAGTGCTGCTCAACTGACTGCTGAATGTGCCATTGTCACCCTGGTGAGTGTCTGAGGGATGACATCAGCCATCTGACAGACCCAGTTTTGTTCTCAAAGGTTGGGTTTGTATGATTTCATAGGTCTAGGTATTGCCAGGAAATTTTTTCTCACTATGGAGAGCGAGGAAATTTCTTGATGGGAAGAGATGCCACAGTTCATTTTCATGGGTAGAGTAAGTGATTGAAGAAGAGATTGGGTAACGTGTGACACAAAACCTGGGGTCCTGCCCTCAGGAGTGAGAGTGTTACAGGCCACCACGGTGACTCAGAGTAAATGTAGGTGGCATAGGTGGTCTGAGCATGAGGGAATGTTAAAAGCAGAAAGGCTTCAACTTTCTGGGGGTTTGCTGTGTATCACTGTAGCTCCCAGCAGAGACTTGGGAACAGCTGTAGGTAATTTGATAGCACTAATAAGAATTGACAGGCACATGAAGGATTCAGTGAGTGACTGAGACATGCTGGCTCTCTTCTACTTCCACTATGCTTGTCATGGGAGTGAACAATTGTACTCAAGTCTGAAGTTTAGCTACTTAAAAATAGAACAACACAAAAGAACGTTCAGATTTTCAGCTGGTGTGGATCAGCATAGCAATGTAGATTGAAAGAGCTAAAGTGATCTCCACCAGCTGGGAATTTTGTAATTTTCTTGAAATTTATATCCTGCCAATTCTGACAAGCCTCTTCAGGTTTCAGTCACAATTTTGGCCATGTTCTTCACTCAGAGATTTTAAAATAACAAAATGGTTTTTTACCACTACAACATGTGGTTTCATAACAGCTTAGTTATGCATTTTAGATGGAAGAAGGGGAAATTGGAGAAGGTGGATTTTGAAGTCCAGGCCTACTCATTTCCTCTGTTAATCTATTTCCATTGGCTTCTAAGATTAGTTGGCAGGCTTTTCTCCTTCAGACAGTCAGAATGAATTGTACTAGCCAATAAAGAACAGGAATATGAGAGAAATAGGGCAAGAAACACCCTACAGTGCTCCACCCTTACATTTTGTAGTATTACTCTACCTAGTTGCTTGATGCAGCCATTTTTTTTCTGAAATGACATTTTGCCTGTCTTTTTTATATAGTTGTGCTAAGTGCTTGTCCTTCTTCCTTTTCTTCCTAAGTGTTTTCTGCTGGAGACAAGATAGATTGTGTCAATCAGTATGTTCTTCTGTAATTTAATTAATCCACTGTCAAATACCTTGTTGTGTTTATCTGTTATTCAATCTTAGGTTATTTGATCAATGAGGGCACTGGTTAATAGAAAGGAAGGGTTTTTGTTTTTTTTTTTCTTTTTTTAATAGCATTACCTTTCTGTTACTGCAATATATGGAAAGTTCTTTCCCACAAGTCTTACACAACTACTTCCTTGCTTCTTCTGGTTCTTGTGTGGTTTCCATGCAAGTAACTCTTTTGGTGTGATCTCCAATGAAGTCTAAGTGTTCTTAGTTAATTTGTTACATTGCAGAAGCAGTTTCTATAGCTGTTAGTGCTTGAAAACTTAGGTGACTTGGTTTTTTTTTTTTTTTTACCCAGTACAATGGTAACAGGAAAATGTATTAAATGTATTATAGCCTAGTTCTCAGCACAGCCATGCAGGTGTTTCTGGATAGATTTGGTGCAGGTGATCAGTGTTTACCATTCTGCTATTCTTGCCTGTGTTGTCAGGATAATAACACCTGCCTGACCCCTCTTTTCAGAAACCTTCAGAGTTTTCACATAGTGTTCTATGAGTATGAAATCCTGCTGCTGCTGTTCTCCGTTTCCTCTGTACTTCTAGATCCCATTTCTTTATTTGTTTGTGTCATCAGGAGGGGCCCCAGACACAGATTGTGTTGTTTTTGAAATACTCATATGTGGAAACTAATCTGTGAAAAAGCAATCGACCCTTTCCCCCTTCCCACACTCCTGAAATCTTAATAATGTTGATACTGCTGTTTATGAACCTTGCAAGTGCTTTCAGTTTTGATATCCTGTCTGGAGAAGAAGAGATCAACATTCCCTGCTGGAGCTTATGTTTTGCCATAGTCTGGCTGTCCATCAGAGAGCAATCTGATAGCCCTGTCTGCCACTTGTTCCTCCTGGGAGGGTTGCCAGAAGGCAGGAAGTGTGGGGATCAGAGACATTTTGAACAAGATGCTACAGCCTTATCTTTCTTTCACTCACTCTAATTATTTTTAAACAGTTCTAAGCACCCCATTTTACTGCCCGCATTATTAACATGTTCCAAAGTGTGTGGTTGAATGCACCCACTGTTTGTCTTGGTACATGCATTAACCAGGTAAAAGCAGCAGTAACAATGAGTCTGTAAGCAGTCTGTGTTCAGCACAGGCGCTGAGTAAATGTGAAACTCTAGACTCTGAGATAAGCTGTTCTGCAGCAAAAAGCCACCATTGTGTGGCTTCAAGCACTTAATTAAAATATTTCAATTAAAGCCTCCACAATTACAGCAAAACGAATTTATAATTAAACAAAAAATTTAATTTTCACACAGCCTCCAGAGCTGCCAAGAGATTTCCCATACTGATAGGTGGAAAATTAAAATCTCAGGTTGAAACAATTAAATACTAATTCACATTATTTATTTATAAAACAATACCATAAGAATAAAATTAGTTCTAAGAATTACTTTGCCAATTTAAAGCTTGCAAATAGTGGTTCTAATCGCAGTGAACAGCATAACTGTATTCTGTGGCCTGACTTACTGAGAAGAGTCTCTCTTGCCCCAGAGTATTCCCACCTGTACTAAAACTGAGAAATGCCTGTCTCCTCTTCAGCGTCTCCTCCTGCAGAGGTGCAGAGGTGGGAAGTTGTACTTGTGTTACTCTGCTAATTGGATGGCAAATAAAAATGTGAACAGGAGTGCTAGCCGTACAACCAGGAAAACAATACAGTGTTTGCATGTCAGGAGAATTAAATATTTATGCTTTGTTCTTTTGTTCTGTGAAAACAATCCTATGAACTAGACCTAAAGAGCAGAATGGTCCAAGTTTTCTGCTTTGCCTTGGCACAACTTTCTGAGTTTTTTGCAAATAGGCCAAATTTAAGGCTCTTTTAATATACTTCTGTGTCCATAGTAGTTTCAGAGGGGACGCATTTAGCATTTGCAAATATGCTGGGTCTGTATGCTGTAGGCAGGTCAGATACCGTGATATGTAAATACCTATAGTACATGAGCTGAATTATTCTGAGAAGTTCAGAGGAGTGTGCTTTTGAAATAGCTTACAAAGTTCGTACTGCGACTGAGGGGATTGGATATTGGGGAATTTGAAATTTGAAGTATGTAAGAATAAATTCTCCTTATGAAAAATAGGGATTTAATTAATCCAGCCAGATGTTCCTGAGTTCTTTCTGTATTCTTTGCACACATTTTCCACAACTAGGTAGAGAGACTGCTGAGCTGTGTTGTGCAAATTATTGTATTTGAGGAGAATTTTGTTTTCTGTGTATTTGGAGGAACAGAGAAAGGTTTTTGTTGATTTCCTTTCACTAGGATATTTTTACATTGGAATGCCGGTAAAATACCTCATTAAAAAAGTATATTTCAGTTGATGTATAAAAAATCTAATACTTGTTTAAAAGGAAAGGAAAACACAAAAGGTGTCCAGAGTCCATAGAGACACTTGATCTGCAGAAGTCCTTTTCAGCTGGCCCAGTGTAACTACCAACCTTTATGCAGCTGGTGGAAGATGCAGGTTTCCCTGAAGACCTTGGAGTACAATCCAAAGCAGTGCTTGTTGCCTGGTGTGACCATGAGGCAGCCTGAGCGTGGCTGGGTGTGAGCAAGGCCAGGCAGTGAAGCCGGGCTCTGTCCTGTGTAAGGAACACGTGAGGAGAGTTGTGTGTACCCAGTGTTGTTGGTGTCCACCTTCATCCTGTTCCTCAGGCATTCCTGGGGACGTGGCCAAAGCCCAGCACTTGGCCACATCAGAAGAAGGTCTCCAAGGTGTAGAGAGAAGGTCCCTCAACCTGTGCTGTCGATCCTGAGCCCTTTGGCAGCTGGACATGGCTCAGGGTACACTCTGGAGGAGGCCAGGAGGAACCTGTGGTCTGGGCTCTGGTGGGACAAGGGATCAGATTCTGGCACCTGGTTTTAGGGCTATTCTTATATTTTCACTACAGTCTGATGTACAACACATGAATGATTGTCAGTTAATACTTACACATCTCTTTAGTCAATTCTTGCCTTAGAGTTGCTGGGATATGCACTTAATGAAAAGAGAACATTTAAGGTGGGGGTTGAGAGGGAATTCTTTTTAAATGCAAGAGAAGAGGACATTCGAAGAGTGGGTGTCTGTTTGCTGATGCCTCTTGGGCTCCTGTGTGGGCAAAGAACAAATACTGATCCCAGTTTTAGATTGGAATGTCAATGTTGCCTAACAGTGCGAGTGCATTTTACATGGATTATAGGTATTTGTCTTAAAATAAATAAATTAGGGGGCAAACCTGGAGATGTCTGACTTTTCTCTCAGTTCCATTAGTGCTTCCTATAAATGTCTATAATGGTACTTTGCAGTTGCTCACCTTTTTTCATAGGTCTGTGACTGCTTTTGTTACTTCTTTTCACCATTTGGTCTCACGAAATAAAAATGGGATGAATTTGCAAGGACCACCATGATGTGATGTCCTTTTCCACCAAATGGGTGGCACCAGACCTTTGTAGAACATTTTAAATGCCCAGCTGGGCAATTGCAAACCACGGTTATTTCTGGAGAGTCGTGGTAGGGAACTGGCTGATTGCTTAGAACAGAGCATATGGCAGTTTAGTGATTGGATTAGAGCCGTGATTTGGCTGTGTGAGACCCACTGCCAATTATAATCTTTTCCATAAAGATATCATTTTAATTTCAAAGCATTGTGACACACTGAAGTTTTCTCATTAAAGAGAGATGACTCTGTATTTCTCCATAATATGTTGGATGGAAATATCTTTGTTAGTTACTCTGTGCTGCTGCAACTTACAGTATGGGTTACCTGGTGAGGGAGGGAATGAGGTGTTTGCAAATACAGGTTAATTTGTAGATTCTCAGTTATAGTAATTAAAATAGCAAAGCCACTGTCTCCTTTCTGTCAATGTAAATCAAGTGAGAAATAATTTAAGCCACTAGAGTGTTATTGGTAAAACAGAATTTGACATAAAGCCATATAAAAACCACATGGGAGAAGAGAATGCTTTGCTCTTGCTGCTGCCTCAAAATTCAGAATTATTCTAGTAATGTCAGTGACATTCCTCAGTGATTGCCCTTGGCTTGAATGTGCTGAGACTCCCAGTCAGCTTCCTTGGGGGCAACACGCAACTCCTGACCTCTTCTTGTGGCACCACAGGAAATTCTAATACTGCATACAAATATAATTGCATAATAATTTCGGTTGGAAGGGACTTCTAGGGGTCATGTCTGGTTTGGCCTTTTCTCAAAGCACAACTAGGCTGATCAGGGCCTGACCAGTTGAGTTCTGAGTTTCTCTGAGGATGGAAATTTTGTAACCTCCACAGAAAATCTTCTCCATTGTTTTATGGAAGCCTAAAAAAAGAACGATTTTATTTTTAGTGCTTAGGCTACAACTCCAATGTGATAAGAGGTATCAGTGGAGTATTGGAAGTTAATGTTGAACAGCTTCAAGATGAAGTAACAAAAAGAAGCAAGACTTGTATAAGAACCCCATAGCTTTTTAAAAAATGAGTTGTTTTTGTGATTGTGAAATATTGAAATGAAATTATTTGACACTTTCATATTTGTTATATATCCTCCTGAAACAGGGAAAAAAGAGAAAGAAACCTTCTCCAGTATTTTAATTTTTCTTTCTACTTGAATGTTATATAATGTCCAAAGTCTGCTATAATACCCTCTGAGATGGCAAACATGAGATGCTGTTTCACACTAATTAAAACTGAACTCTTCAGTGCTATCTTTAGTTTTCTGTTTCTTCAAACGATTTATGTTCTGTTGATTGGGATGTTGTGTAACCAACACTCTACTATCCAGGATCATGGGGAGCCTGACGTCTTAGATAACTGGGACAACACTGGATCCTGTGATTAGTTACAATTAAAAACTTGGGAAGACCAGGATGGATTCACCCATCTGCAAATAACCACCCTGGGGATTAGTTCAAGCTCAGCAGTGGCCCTGCTGGAGCAGCACTGCTGGATCTTGGATGCTGTTGCTGATCCTGTTCGTTTGTGCCATGTTACAGTTCTGTGTTTGGATAAAAAAAACCCCCAGGACTAGTGGTTATAATGGATGGCCTCATGCTATTCTCCACCATGCCACTGCAAGTCTGGGTCCTGGGAGTCAAGATCAGAGGCATCCAAACTAGGTCAGCATGGAGTTGTTTCAGGTCTGGCAGATTTAGGAGCTGAAGATACGTGCTGAAACAAATCAGTGCTGTACTTCTGCAGGACCTGAAATGGCTTTGGAAGCCACTGAAATACATTCCTGTGGTGCTACATCTAAGCTAATAAACCTCTCCAGAGTTCATTGAACTTCCAGCCAAGTTGGGATTATCTATACCCATGGAATGGTAGTTTTATTTAATTAGTAGAAATAAATTCTCTTTCATTCAGATAAATGAATTTTTAACAGAGGCAAATCACCAGATTGGCTTCACTTATGATTAAATAATAATTTGCTGATAGTCCAAGTATAAAGGTCAGTCATCGGGAAATCTTGGTGTTAGTCTGTGGGAAGAGATGGAAAATAATAATGTAATATTGCTCTTCTGAAATCTTAACTCTGTGCAGTGTGTCTTCTGATGTGTGCTTAGTTATTAAAATGTCTCCAATGAGGTGCAACTGTTGTCCATCAAAGCTTGTTAGACTGCGAGTCATGTAAAATCAAGTGGTTCATTCCCAAATGCAGAATGTAGACTAATAATGGAGGTACCAGACTCTGAGGTATTGAATTTGTAAATAAAAGTGTATTGACAGACCAATGGCCATTGGCATTTCTCTCAATCAGAATCGTATTTTCATTTCAGCTAGGATTTGAATTATGGTACAAATGAGTTTTGAATATTGTAGCGTTGTTTAGTAACACTGAGTTGTATTTGTTCTTTGCAAGCTGGAAAGAATTCAGAAGGATGTGTTGTTTGACTGAAACCACTGAAAGTTTTTGCTCATGTCACATCAGTAACTTTCATCTGTATAAGTAGTCGTTATCATTCCTTAAAAAAATATCTATATGTGCAGTCATAGAACTAAGTGGGCAATGATAAATGTGATGAAGATGGCTCTTGGATGCTATGAAAGTGTTTGAGCAGAACTAGTTGTTAAGGCAGAATAAATCTGAGTCTCATGGGAATTCAGTTTTTGAAGGTTTAATAGAGAAGTACTGAAAAGTTTTGCCACAAAAGCTTACTTTCAGGCACTGCAAAGGATGAAGCAAATCAAAAAAAGTAACAATGGTGTAACAGCTTCAATTTGTTTTAAGCTTTAGTTCCATTTGTGAGCATGGATACAGCTGTTAAAGGTTGGTGGAGGCAAATAATATTTTAACCTCTAGACAGTGAAAGCTCTTTAGTTCTAGTTCTGTAGAACACCTGCCAAAATAATCAAGAAGAGAGATGGTTAGACTTATGTTTAAAAAAAAAAGAAAAACAACGTTTCTTACAGTGCTTCTTCTGCATTTTTTGTCTTTTGACATAAAAGCTATTTTATTCCAGCATTCTGGGATACGAGTTGTAATATTCTTTTCTATTGTGACCTTTTAAAATTCAGGTTTATTATATGACTTCCTAGCAGCTAATTCTAAAGAAGATGTAGAAAGTGTTTTGCTTTTGAAAATTAGGCCATGGAATTCATTACAAGAGACAAATACACTGAACCACATAGTACACTCAAAATCCCAGTCTGTTTGATACAAAACCCATATTTAAGAAAATGACCCTTGTGTTTAAGACACTGTTCAATGTGTAGACATAATTGCATACAAATGGTATTTCCATATCTCACATTTACCATTACAGGGCCAACATTTTCAGTC
>VZRS01007284.1:315382-368209 GCA_013398055.1 Ifrita kowaldi
TAAATGAGGTGGAGCATGCCTGCCTGTGTGCGTGGGACGACTCACTGGCTTTTGCCAGCAGAAGCAGGTGGTGTTCTCCCACCCGCCATTAGTTTGTTTGGGATGAGTAGCATAGTGATTAACCACCCCACCAGCCTTCCTCTTCAAATGGGCTGAGAGCCACCTGGCCCTTCTCCAAAAGTCTCTCCTGATTCAGCACATCTTTGCATCAGCCAGAAGCACCCCCTGCAGTAGTGAGTGCATGGCAGCCTCTACCTGTCCTACTCTGATGTCCCGTCATGGGCTGTGCCGCACTAGGGCCTTGTATATTGAAATGCTCTGATATGAAACCAGCTCCGTTTGTCAGGAATAATGAACTTTGGCACATTTACATTGGAGACAGAGCTCACATGGCTCTGTGTGTGCTGCTGTTATGAGGCTGCTCTACATCAGCAGGGCGAGAGCTCAAGTATGTACCAGCCTTTCCTCTGCCTTAATTTCCCTATCTGCAATCAGTGGGTTCTCTCTGGGAGAGAGAGATAGGGAGAGCTAGAAGAGAGCCTGTGTGTGTAGCTGAGTGAGCTTGATTAAAAGTTGAAGACCTACACTTACATCTTCCAAAGATACACTGATGATGTCTCAAATCCTAGATTACGCTGAGTTCTCACACTGGCTGAGGACCTTATTAAACTTTTATAAGTGTTTGCTGCAATAAGTCTTGTTCTTTCTCTGTCTTCTCTTACTTGAACACATATACTTAAAACCCAAGACTGAGTCAAGGAGGCCACAGCAAGTGAACAAATAAAATGCTCATTTAAGGCATGTTCAAGAAAGGAGTTGAAAGCTACACTAAGTGCCTTTCTCATGGAGAGCTGTTTATCATCCTCAGTTTTATAGAAAGGTGATAAAGAGCCTTGTTCCAGCAAACAGTGTATCTGGAGTCAAGCCCAAGTTACCAGCAAGGAAGCAAGAGTGATTATTCACAACCCTCACCATGCTGTTGGAAGATGCATCAATATGGTAATGAAGGTGGTGTAGGAATAATGTCTTATCAAGCTCCTATTTAATTTTTAATTCTGATTTCTCAAGTATGTGCTAGTGGGAAAATAGTGGCAAATTTATGCTGCCTTTTTACTGAGGTGTAATTTCATCTGCCATGCACCTTGACGGACTAGAGCGGCTGGCCTGTGCAATACTCAGGATGTTCAGCAAGGCCAACTGGAAGGTCCTGCACGTGGGTCGGGGCAATCCCAAGCACAAAATACAGGCTGGGCAGAGGATGGCTTGAGAGCAGCCCTGCTGAGAACAGCTGGGGGTGTTGATTTGAGGTGGGGGGGAGCTGGACATGGCCTGGCAGTGTGCTCTCGCAGCCCAGAAAGCCAAATGTGTCCCGGGCTGCATCCAAAGCACCGTGGGCAGCAGGTGAGGGATGGGATTCTGTCCCTCTGCTCTGCTCACCTGAGGCCCTTCCTGAGTGCTTCGTACAGTATTGGGATATCCAACATGAGAAGGGCATGGATCAGCTGGAGCAATTCCAGAGGAGGGTGATGAAGCTGATCAGAGGGCTAGAGCACCTCTCCTATGGCAGGCTGAGAGGATTGGTGCTGTTCAGCTTAAAGAAGAGAAGGCACTGGGGATACCTTGCAGCAGCCTTCCAGTACTTAAAGGAGGCTTACAGGAAAGCTGGAGAGGAACTTTTCACAAAGGTTTTTAGTGGTAGGACAAGGGCTATAAATGGCTTTAACTTGAAAGAGGTTAGATTACATGTTAGGAAGAAATGCTTTACTGTGAAGGCAGTGAGGCACTGGAACAGGTTGCCCAGAGAAGTGGATGCCCCGTCCCTGGAAGTGTTCAAGGCCAGGTTGGATGGGGCTCTGAGCAACCTGGTCTAGTGAAAGGTGTTCCTGCCCATGACAGGAGGGTTGAAACTAGATGGCTTTTAAAGCCTAGCCAGACTATTCTATGATCTTGTGTCTTCCCTTGCATTATAATTCTTACCTGTTTGCGTTTTCTTTTCTAAGTGCCTTTGAATTTCAGCCTCCACAAAATCCTCAGTTGCTTTCCTTTTCACTCTCTTTCTTTCTTTTCTCTCTCTTTCTAAGGTAGAGCTGCACAAAAGAAAGGACAAATTTTCTGATTTTTGTATGCTTTATATATCTATAAATGTGGAGTGTTCATTCAATTCACTAAAACTGGATGTGAAAAGTTGAGAATTTAAAAGGTTTGCATTAACAGTAGAGAGTCAAATTCTGCACTGATGTGAAGCAAATTAAGCTCATCTGCTAATTTGAGTGGCATAATGTTACAACTTCCATATGCTCTCTGCTTATGAAGCTCCCTGCATTATTGTATTGCTTTAAAGGAGTTTTTTGAGTCCCAGGGATGCCTCCAGGGAATGCTGTATTTTCGTAATCCAAGGAGCAGATTTGCTTGCAAAGCTGACAGGTTGCTTTGTGCAATATAGAATATAAGGGGCTTGTTTACACAGGCTGCCTGGAAAGCAAAAGACAGCCTTTTACACAGAACCCCCAGGTAGTGCAGACGCTGGGGAGATCCATGTGCCACCTTCTTACTGAGCTTTGTGATTCTGATGTCTCGCACTACCAGGTTTTGTACATCAAAGTCTTTTCAGAATGATCCTCTGAGAAAAAAGTCAAACTTCCATCTTTAGTAATGGGCCTGACACATAATTTGGAATTTTGTGCTTAAATAACAATTTGCATTCCTTAAGAAGGAAAACAAATTTTTGAACAATTACTGGTATTTTGTTTTACAGTATTGTAAGATAATGTTTTCTTCAGCTTTAGGATGGCAGGCAGGGGGAAATCACAGCTAAAGAAGAAATGGTGTGTTTAGGAGTCTGGTGTCTGGCCTCTTGAAATGGGTAATAGGATCAGAAGACAAAGGCCAACTAAAGTGGATTTATCACATCCAATTTTGTGCCTGGCATTAACATGTGTATTCAAAACTACAACTTTTATAATGAAAAGAATCTTGAAAGTAGATTACTGTCCTAGAATTACTGGAATGAGAATAGTTTTCTTTTTCATTTCTGCTTAAGAGCAAAATAGATCAAGTCTTGCTTTTGATGTGTTTCCCCAGGTATATCTTGAAAGACTTTTAACTTATGCAGAGATAGATATTTGTCCAGCAAACTGGAAGCGAATAGTACTGGGGGCAATTCTACTGGCATCTAAAGTTTGGGATGACCAGGCAGTGTGGAATGTGGATTACTGCCAGATCCTGAAGGATATCACGGTCGAAGACATGTGAGTGCCGTTTGTTTATCTTTGTCAATGAATGCCAAGATCTATGTCTGTGAGGGTGACGGGAAGTTCCTTCATAAATTATGTGAAGTTTGTATATTTGTGTTGTGTCTGTACACTGTGAATGCTGATAGATGGCATGAGGCCTGCTTGACAGCTGCTTACATAGAAGACATTAATTATTTTTGTTTTCTGGTTGAAGTGTATTTTGCTAGTGGATATTCATGCACAGTAATGAAAATAGATCTACAGAATATTTAAATGTATGGTTTGACAAAAATCCCCACATCTGGTGAGCCTGCATGTATTCACTTCAGCATCATTTACTGTCATGCTGATTCTCCATACAGATGTAGATGGACATTTAAGGGAGGAAAGGAAATTATCTTAATGACCTTTAGATGATCACCCAGTTATTTATTGCCAGTATTTAAAATTGATGCTTTTGGGTTTTGAGGTTTTTCCCCCGGTATCCTGCAGAAATCGTTTTCAAGATGTTAAAAGTCCAGACAGAATGAGGTTTCCAAAATAAAAGAGGGAGATAAGATGGACAAGAACCAAAATCAGGCTCTTCACATTTCTGTGTGCAATATTATTCCATGCAGAATAATTTACTAATGCTTCCTTAACTATTTGAGTGGAATCTAAGTGATTTTGCAAAGTTTCTTTTTCCCTTGATCCTCTTCTCATGCTTTTTGAATATTCAGTAGCAGTAAGGGTCTCCCTCCATTCACTTCTCCAAGGCAAATCTGGGTGCTTTTAAAGTATTCCTGAAGCTGGGACATGAGCTGAAGTGCTGAACAGCTTGAAGCAGAGTCACAGGTTTGACTGTGCCATATGACAGTATTAATCAGGAATGGTTATAAATGTGAGGTTTGAAATTGTTAATTCTCAGGGCTTTTCTTGAAGGCGGTGTGAAAGGAAACAGAAAAAAGAGGTTATTGTTTCTGACAAACACATGTGATGGTGCTACTGTTAGAAGTTGCACTTGAGCTATATAACACCAATACTCACATGGCAGACCTGTGCTAGCATTGGCCCCTTTCTGCATTGCACATTCCCTAAGCCAAACTGTGATGAGTCCTTGTCCTCAAGGTTTTTAGCTTCTTACCCTGTCCTTAAAAGATTTTAGAGTTCTCACAAAGTGCAAACCCAGAAGCCTTTGGGGAACCTGAGCTCTCTATATGTACTTGGTGATCTACTTCATGGGCTTTGTGTTTAGGGCTCCACGTGAATCCCCCAGCAAAGATTCTGATGCTTATATTCCTGCTGTCATTTTTTCCAAATTTTGTTTTCCTCCTATATGCAGTGTGGTGGATTTTTTTTCCTTTCTTATTTTTCAGGTAGTTGGGACAGTATAGTATGATGATTTTGAAGTGTCTGGCTCTAAGCAAGACAGGGCCTTTCATTGTATTAGTAAGGCAGAAGAAGAGCTCTAGGTCAAAGTCTTCAGTTGGTGTGAATCATTCAGCATAAGTGTATCTTGCAAAACAGCAAGCAGACCTTTCAGGGTTTTATAAGTCAGCATCAGTGCAGTGAACTGTGCCTAAAAGCGAGCAGAGAACTCGGGAGGACTGAAGTGCAGTGGGTACGTGTAGTCAGGTAGGTGCATTACATTGAATTTCTGAGGAGTGGCCCAGGAAAGCACATGCTAAAGCAGTCTGAGGGAGGTGTATGGGGTAAGAAGGATATGGTGGTTAGTTAAATTGTGTAAGTTCAGTAAGAAATAGTTGTGTGTTTTTGTTATTTCTGATCTGTAGCTAATGTGTTGATCCAGGCTTCAGATCTTGGAGGTAGGGGATAGTAAGAATTTGAGATTTTTGAGGGTGCTCTTCAAAAGGGGTACAGCCAATGTCTTCTGCCAGTAAAATAGGCTTTATGTTATCAATTAAAATAGAACTTTAGGCTTAGCTTGCAGAAGGTACAATCTTGGGAGTATAAACGGGCATGTAAAGGTAATATTCTATTTCTATTGATAGATATCTTAAGATGTAACTTTTTTATTTGGATTTTTAAAGTTGGAATCTTCAACAATGTGAATTCAAGCCAAAGACTCCGTATCCAGCTTTTAGTTAGACTTCTAGTGTTAATTAATATTTATCATTATGTAAACATAGAATTTTGGCACAGAGAGAGAGTGAGGATAAGAAAAGACAATGATTATGATGTAAGAATTATATAAGGGTAAAGAGTGAGAAGGAGAAAAATAATTCGGTATTGAAAAACTACTGTACCAGTACTTTTTATCTTACCCTTCCTTTTCTATTGCAAACTGTACAGCTTCTATTTCATATTCCTTGCACACTTACACAGTAGTCAAAATGTAACTTAAAGACAATATAAGCATCAGTCAATGCCCACTGGTAGCACAGCAGCGCAATCACTGGGCGCTTCAGCAAACACTGACAGCTTTCACCACCCATTTATTTTTTTTATTTCTCATATCTTGAAATCACTGCTTTGAATGTATCATATGTCCCTGCATAAGTATTAAGTAGGATATCCAGTTACTGTGCAATTTATGAAAATTTACAGTCCTTAATTTTGTTAGTTGGCTTATGTCTCAAGGTACTTTTTAAATGTATTGGTGTAGGTAATAATGTATTTGTATACCAAAGTTTTACAGGGTGGGAGCTCAAACAGGACCTCTGTTCCTATCAGGTATTTTGACAAACATGTTTGGTTTAAGTGCTGGAAAACGTGATCACCACTGTGAATTTTGGTTGCACGTCTAAGGGAAAAATTGCTTTATTCTGTTCATAAAGATAAGAGCGTAAATTCAGGTTTCCCATGGCTAATTCTAAATGATTGATTATGAAGAACTGCAGGGGGTAAATAAGTTCTCCAGCAATTTATGTGTTAGAGTAATTTGCAGCATTTATGAGAGATGCCTGACAAAATTAGGGTGTGTTGCTGTGTGTGTTGCTGTGGCATAGCTGTGTGTGCAGACCCACCTAGTGGAGGTAAAGCAGAAACTGTGAGAAATTTTTTTCCCTGCTAGGTTTTCTTTCCAAAATTGTGTTAGCTAAACAGATAAAGGTGCCCTTCTACTAGCAACACTTTGTGTCTGGATTTGATTGGCATTGCAGCAGCAGCTGCAAGGTACAGCATCTCTCATATTCCTCATTGGTGTGAGTACGCTGATAGAACTTGGTAGAGAAGGTCAAACCTTAGGCTGGGATAATTGCACCTGGCAAGAATAAAAAACAAACCTGGTTTATGCCATTTGCAATTTAAAGTAAAATTACATTCAGAATGCACGGTCTGAATATGTTTCCATGTTTATCTTCTTCCTACAGGAATGAGCTGGAACGCCAGTTTCTTGAGCTGTTGCAGTTCAATATTAACGTTCCTTCCAGTGTTTATGCCAAGTATTATTTTGATTTGCGTTCCCTGGCAGAAGCGAATAACCTGAGTTTTCCCTTGGAGCCCCTCAGCAGGGACAGGGCATATAAACTTGAGGTAAGACTCTTTAGGTTGCTCTGTGTAAATATATAGGGGGATTTGGAATTTCTGCATTGTTTCTCCCTTCTCCCATCTCTGCCCAGATACCCCCATGGGATATTAGAATATCATGAGCCTGATTTTCATAGTGGTTTCGTTTGTGCTTTGAGTATTCATGGCTGTGGAGATAGCTTTTTGACCCAGTTTGCTTCATAGCTTACCTTGCTTTACATTTCTTTTTCACTTGCAGTTGTCTGTATTGGCCTTGTGAAAGTACCCACAAGTTTTATAGTGACTCTATTCACAGTCTAGTGTCGTTTGTTCATTTGGTTTCTTAAAACTCATTATCCACCTTAAATGACAGAATACTAGCCAGTGTTGCTGAAAATAGCTATTCCATATTCTTGTTATTTGCAAGTGCTCAACTGCACATGGATACAAGTCTGTTATCTCCCATGGTGTTTTTCTCAGTAAAGGGAGAACAGAAACGAGCACACACCTTCAGTGAGTAAGTCATGAATGCTTATGAGACGTGGATATACCATATGCCAGAAGAACTGTTGGATGGTCTGGACCTGTGAGATGCTGGGCACTGTGAATACCACAGCCACGGGGGGAATTTAAATTATCAGCTAACTGTGGGCCCTTTGCAAGACTGCAGTATATTTTATCTGATTTTTCTGATATGTTTCTCAAATATGGGCATTATTGCACTGGGTGCACATTTTGTTACAAATTTTAAAAAATTTCATTAGTTGTTGGCTGCTTTTAACAGCACACCTCTTTAATTACATAACATCTTTGCACTGGAGGTTGTTCGCCTGTGGGTTAGACTGAGCTTAACATGTGCTGAAATTCCTAGTGCTCCTGTAGAACAGGCAGGCAGTTCTATGCACGTTTTGTGGGGGGAAATGGTGCGTGGGAAGGTTAATTGACTTGTTTGTGACACTAATGGGAACTGAAAGTGGTGGAGAAAGAACCAAAGCAAATTTCACTTAAGTTGTATTTCCCATTCTTTCTAAATATTCTTTCTAAATTTCGCAGCTCCAGTGAGAATGCCCTTCTCTGTATGGAGTGTGATCTAAATTTGCATCAGATTTTGTTTCTGTTAAAGAGAATATTAAAAAAAATCCATTTGGATTGTAATCTTACTTGAAAAGAGGTGCTTTACTGAGTTATGGGAGTCTTGATAGTAAGTGCTACCACATATATCAAAATTAAGTGAATTACTTTTTGATTTAGCCCACAGTTTCTTAAAACTGTCAGTCTATATCACACACAATGTATAACAGTAGGTTACAAATGAAAGTAACAATGATTGCTCCTAAAAGCTTAGAAGGAAAGGAAAATAGGAAATGGCTGCAAATACCCAGAGAATACTGGTAATACTTCTGTTCTAGATAAAGAAAAGCCATATTTAAAAGAACTAATGGAATATTTTTTCAATAAATCTATATTATTAAAAATTTCCCCATTGGGCATGCTTTGAGCTGCCAGCAGAAGTTGGCTGTAAATAACCCTGCTAGCCAGAGGATGTCTTCAGGGTAGAGGAAGAGTGTCTGCTGTGAAACCAGCTTGGTCTGCCACCTCTTTGCCTCTATATTTGGTGGCCAGAAGGAAGGGAACTGCCTTGTTGCCTGGCACTACATGGTTGTCATTAGTGTGCCCTTGAAACTACTTGACAGCATAATTTATAGCCCAGTTCCCTGAGCACAGTTAAGCATTTAGCTTGCCAAGAGTTATCAAAATGCATTTGCAGCACTTCTCTAGTCTCTTGTGTGCTGTTCAGACCGGAGTTCTCTGGTTTTAAAACAGTTGCCTGGATTGTCAAGTGGAGTAGATGTAGTACCACACAGGCTGTGATATTTTTGATACTGAGAGAAAAGCTGCAGTCTTTGATGAAAGACAACAGCCTCACAGCAAATGCATTTGTGCAGTGGAAGGATTTACCTTGTGTGATAAACTAAAAAGACCTTGCTCAGTCCTAAGATTAAAGCAACTTACTGGCATTTGAGATCACAAAAGGTGTTGCTTAGAGAAATGGCTATAAGACATTTTTGCTACTTCTGCATTTTAAAGCTGTTTTTTTATATCTAAAGGAGGAGCATTAGATCTGACATGGCAGAGTCTGCATTGCGATTTCTGCAAACATCATGAGATTGACATACTCATGGTAATGAAAAAAACCCACCCCAAAAAGACCAAGGACAAGGCTAGTAAGAAATGTACCTCAGCAAAAGGAAATGCTGGACCAGATCCATCAGCTCAGAGGTGTTACGAGAGATTGCAGTACTTGTTAAAAATTGCATCACTTTCTCAAGCATCTGCAGAGGATGTTTGCTCTTATTTTGTGTTCTCACAACTGACACTTAAGAAGCAGCTTTGTCTTTTGAATAATAAAATGAAAGTAATTTTTTTTTTACCTTTTAATTGTGTCTGGACTAAAGTGTCCTGGATTTGTTATACCAGTCTACCTAGTAGCCAGAAACCATTTTTATGACCCCTTTTGGTTTTTTGTCCTATTCTGTGCAATCAGGCTAGTTAAAAATGGCAAATAAGCTTTCATTAGATCATCCAGTCTGTCCACCTGCCAATGCTGTTTGTTCCAACCAGCGTATGTTATAATGTGTTTTGTTCTTCCTTTTAATTATGTCAAATGTCAAGGCTTCCTTTGCTTTTCCTGAGAACAGTTTTCTAATATGGGAGAATTTTTTCTGCCAAGAAGGTTGTTGGGTGTCCAGCCTTCATCCACTATTTTGTAATTTCCTACTCTTGCACCTGGTTGTTCTCCCATATACTGAGCTAAATATGAGTCAGATTCTCCTCTTGGGATTAACGTGTCTGTCCTATTGCTGCTTGTGATCTTAGCACTGTGCGTGTTTCAAGGTTGGATTTTTTAAGAGCATTCATTAGTGCACTCCTGATTTAACTGACTGTATGTTGTCTGAGAACTTTATTGCTAGGATGGTACTTGAGCACATAGTTCAAACCCTTTGAAATATGTGCTGTTTTGTTGACCCTAAAGAGATACTGTCCCATAGATCAAACAGACAAAAAAGAGGACAAAAATATGTAAGTCGCAAGCAGAGAAGTGTCTTTATATCCCTTCAGCTTCTCAGTTTTGCAATGACTTGATTGCAGTTCTGTGTGTTTTGTATGTTCAGAGTCCTCAAAGCCAGGAAGAAAATGGAGAGCAAAACTCGCCTTTTTTGGTTTTAGGAGTAACCAACTGTGTTTTTTTCATGCTTCGTAAATTAAGGAGAACCACCATCACATTACATTTTCCTCAGAGACAACTCTCCAGATTTCCCTGTTTGTCCCTGCTAAGTTTCCTCTGGTTTGTCAAGTTTTGGAGGGTGTGCAGCACTCACAGTCATGTGCCTTTGTGCATTCCTGGTAGTGAGCCCATAGTCAGCCCTGCTACTTTCCTGCCCTGCACAAATGTGCCTGGAGCCAAAATCTGTACTACTACTTCTACTATTACTACTACTACCACTACTACTACTACTACTACTACTACCACCATTCTCCAACCTCCTTTCTCCTTACTTGTCCCCTCCTCCGGTGATGAAATCTGTAGACGAGTCATATAACTCAGCAGAGGAACTGACTTTAGTTCTATATGCATGGATATAATAGAAGAATATATATGTGTATGCATTCTAGCTGTTACATACATTACAGCCAAGTCCAGCAAAATTTCACATAATGGATTAGTGTTTCTGGTTTTTAAGAATGTTTTGATTTGATGTGAGAAATGATCCCTTGCAACTGTCAAAAATGGGTTTCTTTTTCTAGCAATAAAAGCAACAGAATTATCAGATGATAGAAAGGTGTTTATAGCTATTTTGATTTATTTTAACTGAAGGACAATAATAAATATTTACAATTTTCTGCTTTTGTCTTGTTTCCCCATATGTTATGCTAAAGTTGACTAACTACCTTGCCAAGTAGGCTCCAAATGTCGATTTTGTAACTTACTTGGAAATGAAGAGGCATCTTTAGATACAGAACTGCTTTGCTTTAAATGGCAGTGTGTTTTTTATCCATATGATTCATCAGCATAGCCTAGAGATGCCAGATATTAAGTGCCACTTCCAAGCAACATTTCATTTTGTCTGACCAAGTGCCAGAACAGAAATTTTCCTGTGTCACACAGGCAATTTTGAAGTGATTACCTTCTCTGACTGTTTGGTGCCTAAGGTAATAGTGGATTTGGCAGCCAAAAGAAGCTGAGCTCCACCTCCGTACACCCCTTTGTCATGCCATGCCTTGGCATGTTATTTCATGGATAAACATTTTTAACCTGTCGAATTTTAAATCTGTTTGAATTGCATAAACTCTCTTAGTCCATCAAGTTCCTGGTTAAATGAAATAAAATTTTATTAAGCAGTTTAAAGTGAGTGAAGTTATGGTCTAAAAAGCATGAGTGAATACTTGTGTTATTTTATTCTGTTGGTCTCTTCATGTGCACCATGAAGGAAAATTGTGTTCAAGCGTAGTCTTAACAAAAGGAAATGCAGTTTTCAACTGAAAAGCAGCAGCTGGTCTCTTGGTGGTGGTAGGTTTTATGTTGTTTTGGGGTTTGGGTTGTTTTGTTTTGTTTTGTTTTCTAATTTAATGATGTTTTGTGGATGGCTTGACCAGAGTGTTAGGTGATCCTGCTCTCAGATGAATGAGTTGTGTGCTTCAGCCATACCTGCCTCTGCTCTTTGCAGGACTATTCAAATTAAAGGGCTATTCACTGCTATAACTTGCTGTGCTATAGAAGTAAAGATCAAGAGGGAAAATGATGATCCATGGAGTCAGGCTGTTTAATTATTTGTAATGCCTTGTGTTATAATCAAACACTTCTACTGGTTTTGTTTGTACAGTACTTTTTATTAAATGTCTTATCTTAAGGCACAACTTGAAAGCATTCCTTAGTAAATACAAAATGCTGCTTCAGTTTGTTGTATTTTTTAATTTGACCTTGAGTACTCCTTGCAGTGAGCTTTCTCTGCAGCTCTGCAGTTTGATTGCCAGAGTTAACATCTCTACTGATGCCAACCACAGCCTGTCCCAGCCATATGAACTCTAATAGACAGGCTATTTTAGGGAACAGTATATTCATGCATGTGAGGTCCATAATAAATACTATTTTTAAACTTTGCTAAAAGCAGTAGAAGAAACATCGAACATTAACTCCAGTGTAGCATAAAAGGAGTTGACACTTGAATGATGTTTGTCTCTCTTCAAAAGGATTAAAAATGACTGTGTATTTGTAATGTGAATTAAATTATTCTGAATATGAGTTACATTTCCCTCTGGCCCTATATAAGGTAGCCTGATCACACAGAAATCGTCTGCTTCTGAAAGGTGAATTAACATCAGCTCAGGAGGCAAAGCAGGGCGAGTGTTCTGTAAGGCCATTTTTTAGTAAAGAAAAATATAATTACTACAAGACTTTTTGGGAAATAAAAAATTTAAGAGCCACCCTCTTTTTAAGTTCTCTAAATACTCTTACAGTTTCTATAGTTGTTTTATTAAGTTTTCCACAATTTTTCACGTATGAAATATGATACATCAGTTACCTCGTAGAAATGGGTAAACATTGTCAGCTCCCTCAGTGAGATTTGTGATGGTTCACCTGCAATGAAAAGGGTTGGGATATGCTGAGTCCTTCTGAAGCTGCCGTGTGGGGCAATGCAAGTATTCCTTCCAAGACTAATGAAATGAAAACTAGGATTTGAGGAGACTGTCTTCATGTGTTTTGCTTAATGAAGTGACTTTTTGTAATTCCACCTGTGTGTAGAAATCTGCATTTAGTCTTGCTTTACCCATACAGCCGTGGGCAATGCAGTTGAGGGTTTTTCATCTTTTCTCTTGCAGGCCATTTCTCGCCTGTGTGAAGATAAATACAAGGACTTCAGGAAAGCTGCAAAGAAACGGTCGGTCAGTGCTGACAATCTGACTGTGGTTAGATGGTCCCCTGCAATTATCTCCTAACAGAGGAGACTGGAATATTCCTACGGACGTACTGTTTCATCCATCCATTTTTTTCAGAGTGGGCTGGGGGCGGGGGGATAAAGAAAAAAAGACTTTTGATTTTTTTATTTTTAAATCTGTCAAGCTGCCTTTACAGTGCCTCCCCATTGTGTAGCACACGAGTGAAATACCTAATGGAAGGAGAAATGGAGGAATCGGTGTTCGGGAGAGAAGATCAGCAACAATTATTTTCTCACTTCCACTAACAGCTTTACACTTTTTATGAAGAAACAGCAAATCAGGTGCTTGGAAGAAGAAACAAAAAAATGAAGTAGAGGCAGAAAAATATTTAAGAACTATGCCATTTTCTATTATACTGTACTCATGAAGGGAAATGGCAGCATGAAAAAAAACGTAGTCAGATGGCTGTGCACTAGAGGAATGACGTTGGGAGAGTTCCATCTTAAAGTTTTCTCTTAATATCTTTTTTGTTGTTGTTGTTGTTTTTTTGCATTCCTCATTGCTGCTTCCCAGGATAAATTCTTCCCCTTGCACAGCAGGAAATACGAAGTTTGTATTTACAGTAGCACAAGCCCCTGAATAAATAGTGTTGGGTTTTTTCACTGCACTTTTCTCTGTAACCTGTCTTACTAGCATTATTCTTCTTAATTATTATGCATATGTTACATTTCTTGTATGCCTTTTATTGTATTTTGAAAGAGAGAACTTGACCATAGTGCTGAACCAAAAGTGTGTACAGGGATCAGAAGATCTTCGTAATTTCATGATGTGTTTTATTTATAGTATACTTGGGTGCGTGTGCCTTCCTGAGTTCTTGGAATCATTTATTTTTCCGTAATAGAAAGATACAGTTGTTAAAGTCTTGAGATGATGATGATGATAAGACTTGGGCCAAATCTCTGAAATTTGCAACAGATCTTGTGATCCTTTTTGCAGATTTTCATAGCATTAGAAGTTTAGCAGAATTCATTCATTTTGAGGGAGATTTTTTTTTTTGTATGGCCTGACAAGTTCATTCCTTCACCTCCAGGTCCATTGTTGCAAGCAATATTCTCAATTTTTATATGTTTACTTTAAATCAAAGTGAGTCTGTTTGTATAAAATAAAAAATAATAAAAAAAATTGTTCCAATGAGAAGGCCTGTAGAAGAGCAGAATGGAAATCTTAACAAGGTATCTGTCACAAGGAGATTTAATTTGGAAGCTAAAATCCAAACCCTCATGTTTTTCAGTGTAGGTGCTTATAGAAATTAAAAGTAACCGAACTGTGAATATAATTTCCAACTCGGATTATTAAACTCCTTTGTTGTTATTATTATTTCTGTCTTACTGTGGCTGTTGCCCCCTTGGCAATTGTAAGAACCTTTTGTACAAAATAACTTAGTCAGTATAAGCATATTTGCTTCATAACACCACAGGGTGATGTTTTTTCCCCAGTTTTTTTTTTTTTTTTTGCACAGTTTGGAAAGATACAGCTGCAAGCTCTCAGTTCCCTGAAATCCTGTCCTTGTGACTATCACTGAAGGGAATGGCAGCAGATGTCCCTGATTTGTGCACTACTGTTGTAACCCACAGAGATTCCATGTTTGTTTTGTTAAGCCCTATGGGCTTGTAGCAAACCTGGGGGCCCAGAGATGCACCCCTGACTCCCAGAGTTGCTGATCCGGGGCCTCCAGGCAGGGAGGCACCGACAGGATTGAAGTTGTGAAACCAAGCAGTTTTCTGTTAGCTTTCCAATGTGATTTGTTTAGTTTGAGACATGAAGGCTTTGTCCATAAATTCTCCTGATGTCCTTTGGGCCTTTAAAATAATCTAATTCTCATCACTTCTTGTTGTGCCAATGCATCAGAACTGTGAGTATCCAAGTCCATTTTTCCCTTGAACATGGAATGTAAGGCAAGTGTTTATAACAAATTAAAGCATTTGAAACCTCTTTACAGATAGCATCAAAAGAAACATTTTCAGAGCATTTGAAATTCATCCTTTATAAGTATAAATTTAGGCTTTAAAATATGTAAAATATTTTGATTTATCAACACTTTGCTAAACTATTTTCCATTTAACTTGATATCAGGAATATTAGTTTTATCCATTTCTGGGTGATGGAGATATGAACTTTGGATTATGTAAAGATATCAATGCATCTACTATAATTTTTGTGAAGTTTATTAAACTACTTTAAAGATTGTATAGTCTATTTATTGTATGTATGTACATACAGTCTGATACTTTAAAAAGTGGATTCCGTAAAACCTGGCTCAGTCTTGTTTAGACTATTGAATATCGTTTTAGCCTTGTGCACTGGACTCTACCTCTGTATAGGAGAATTTTCCATATTCTTAATTAGTACTGATTCTGTGATTAACTTGGTTATGTTTCTTGCACTAAGAATTAAAAAAAAATCTGCTGTAAGTGTGGATTTTTTCTTTAGTTCTACCATATGAATCCTCTACGTTTAGACGGATGTTTCTTTCCCTCATGGTTATAGAATAATTCTTTGCTTTTTCTTCTGGTTTGTTCCAGGGTTGCCAAAAAATACAGTACCTGTCAGTAAATCTGAAAAGTGTCTTTTGTTTGCAAGGTATTCTATACCAGGTAATTAAAAATTAATTATTATTTAGGATTATGTTGTGTTTAGTGTAGTTCTTTCAGCATTACTGTATGGAAAATACCATTGCAAAGTTAGAGAATCACCAGAGATGTAAGAAGGGAGGAGAACCATATAGCATTTTAATTAACAGCACAAATACATTGTGTTTTGCTGTAAATGTTTTCTGGATTAAGGTTTTCATTATTGCTTTGGTCACCGGCTCAGAAATGAAAAGGTGTAGGAGATATAATAAACCTGTCCCTTCAAGCATCATTGTCTTAATGAATTATTTTTATATGTTGAGCCAGTGGGCCACTTGTTTGGTCATTTATGCGTTGATAATTGGATCAATATTTGAAAAAGGCATCTTGTAAGGGTTTTAATCATGCATCCGTATGCAGCCCAGAGTTGTTTCCCTAATTCCTCTTTCCACCTGCAGACCTGTTTATATGTGATTTGCTGTATTTAGTTGTTTGTCAGTAACAAATATAATTCTGGCAGACACTGTCATGTGGGACTGAGAGCACTGGAGTCATGGGATAAAGTGCAAAACCAAAACAGTCAAATCACCTGTTTCCACCTTCCACAAACCAAATCGGTTCTTCAAATACACATATTTTATTGCTAAAAACATACAAACTCCCATCCTATAGCATGGTAATGGTTTTGTTTAGTTAGGATTTTTTCTTTCAGAAATTAGCATATGTTGCGTAATTACTGTTTACTTTTAGGTAGTCTGAACTAAGACTTTGTGTTTTAACACCTTTCTCTCCAGCTCCCCTAATGCCAGAAACCTTAGCTATAATACAAAGATTAGAAGTAACAAAAACCTCATCAGAAAAGGGTGATGGTGGCAGATGACAAAATGACATCTGTTAGTGTTGGCTATATATAAAAATAGCACTATGTGGGAGGGGATAGAGGAACTGAAAGAGCAGAAAAAAACCCCAAAATCTTAACACCTGAAGCAACAAATTATTTACAATCAGCCGTAGTTGGTGATGAGCATTTCACTTTCCAGTGACATGTTTAAACTCCTAACTGAGGTGCTGCACTGCAGACTCGCGTTGCTCTCCGCTTCTTGTTGGCCTTCATGTGGAATTCACTCAGCTTAGCTTTTAACGCTTTCCTCACTTCTGTGTAAAACACATTTTTCTGTAATCAGAATTTTTTTACTTGAATTGGCAGTTGTTGACAACATTTGTGTACTCTGCAGTGAAGTTCCCACTCAGTGTCTCTGATGTGTTCTGAGAAATCAGCTCAGCTATAAACACAAACATACCTGTGTGAATGCACCTAGATGTGCATGGAAATGTATCTACACCCAAAGTGCAGTAAGTGTCTTTTTGTTGTTTTTGTCTTTCTTCTATTCAACTGAACTCCATCTTAAGGAAACCACAGAGCTCTTGAGACTCTTTAGCTGCATAAACTAAAGATAATGGTGGAAAATATGTAGCAACCACTGTTCAGAGAAGATGCTTTAAAAAAGGAAACAAGATTTAGAAGAAAAGCTGCTCCTCATAAGGAAAACAGTAATGATAGCAGACATAGATTATGATAGTTTGGATAGTGTGTTTGGATAGTTTAATAGTGTGTGTGTGAACCTTGTGAGATGAATTCTTGTGAGAATCCATGAAAAGTAACAGGTGAATCACAGAATGACAGCATGAAAAGAACTGAATGCACTGAGGGCTTTGAGGCACTGGAAAAGTTGCCCAGAGAAGCTGTGGATGCCCCATCCCTGGAAGCGTTCATGGCAGGAGAATTGGAACTAAATAATCTTTAAGGTCCCTTCCAAATCAAACCTTTCTGTGATTGTATGATTCTAGCCAAGAAAGCCAGACTTGAGTTTATTTCTTTTGCCTGGCCTGGATCACTGGGCTCTTCCCACTAAAGAAAGAAGCAACAGGGTGGCAGATGGGAGAAAGGCAGGTGACAGAGCAGTACAAATAGACTGTATTAATAGACTGTGTTTCTTGTGTTCCTTCTAGAATTATTGGCCTGATGCAATTTGGTGTGAAAAAAGGGTTGTTTTATTCATGCCCTTTACACCATGTGTAGTGTGTTTCAGTATTATCATCAGAGACTTTCAGCTGTTACACGTGGAGATGTTTGGTGAAGATATGCTAAGCAAGCATCTTGGTGTGGTGAAATGTGACTGTATACCTATGAGTTGTCCAGAATCTCTATAAGGAGTTTGTAAAGCTCAAGATGTCAACAGTCTCTACAGATGGAGAGCAGCAAATAACAACAAAATATCAAAAATTGTATTTCATAAAATAGAATTTCTCAATGTACTTACGTCATTTACTTAATGTACTTAATTTAGTTTCAGACTTTTTTCCATGCATCTCTGACACATAGACTGGGGTGCTGTGGTAACTAGTGCAGTAAAACTTTGAAGCTGGAAAATCTCTGGAACTAGCATTGCCACCCCATTGAATTCACTGGCAGTGAAGTGAAGTGAATCTTCAAAAAGCAGATGAAGACTTAGTGACATGAGGGCTTCTCTAAATAGGCATTAGAGTAAGACATCACCTTCATGTAAGAGACTCCACAGCACACTTAAGTATAGAGCTAATTCTTCTCTTAGCTGTAGGTTTTCTTGCTTCACTGCTCTGGGTTTTCATGCTCCTGTATTTTAAATGTTAATGTAAGTTATTCTCCATGGAAACAATGTCTTGGGAACTGGCAGCTGTGATACCCTTGCTGTCTTATGTTTAAACAATACACATCATGCTGTGGCCACATACTTCTCTTTCATGTATTTCAGGCAAATGAAGCATTCTACTGTAGAAAAAGGAGAGGCCAAAAAGATGGGGATTGGTGTGCTGGAAGGGCTATGAGGCACAATTAAGTGTGTATCTTTTTAAAATAATCCAGGAAATAAAGATGGGGAAATACCTTTGTGCCTTCTGTGCCATCAATACCAACAGGCATTGATGATACTTTGAGAAGTGTCATGGTGTTAAATTCCTTGGGCAAAGGGATTAATGGGACAGGATATGCAGAGTGTTTTGCCATAGATCTGAGGAGCAGGAAGACCAGGCTGTACTGAGCAAAATGGTACAGAAGAGCATGTAGAATACATTCACCAAATAATCTTGAACATCAAGCATTAGAATGACAGAACTGTCTTGGTGTCGATGCACAATTGCAGTGTTTGGAAAGTATTGGTGGTCACCTTCCTTACATAATAACATCCTTTTCCTTTTGTGGCCTTCCAGTAAAAGGTCATCCTATGTAGGCAAAAGCTTAGTACACATTGTCAAGTATTAGAATATAATCAGTAATACTTGAATATAATCAGTTGAAGGTGGACTTCACAAAAAAGACTAAAATAAAAAAAGTAGTGAGAGTTCCCATTAAGAACAAAAGCTGCAGGAGGTAACCTGATGTGGCTGTGGGGCTTCATCAGTATGAACATGAAGTAAGGAGAGTCGTCTGCTGTGACAGGTCTCAGGATGTGTCAGTCACACTTCTGAAGTCACAGGGAAGGTGAGAAGAATTGCAGAGAACAACCTCCCCCCCCACCCAGGTGATAACAACCCAACCCTGAGTCCTTTGTAGTTACAGTAGTTCTGCATTAGACCTAGCAGAGTTTTGAACAGAGATGGAAAATTATCTTCCAGCTTACATAGTTGCTTTGCACAAAAGTAAGAAAGGTTTAAATGTGTAAATCACCGCCAGCATTTGTAAAGTTAAATATTTAACTTATTACTGCCAACAGGTACGTACCTTACACTCTGCCATAGGAATGAGTCCCCAGTCTGAATATCTTCTCTACCAATGCTTTATAGGGTACCTATTCTCAGTCTGTCCTCTGAGAAACTAGAGGAATGATTCTTGTAACCTAGGAAAAGAGCTGGGTGTATCTTGGTAATTTCAAATGCTGTCAGGTAAGGTGATCTTCCAGATCTGCCTGATTTAAGGCTTTGGATCAATGGTTCCTTCAGCTGAACAGAAATAAATACTACAAGGCATAAAGCAACAGTACTGACTTCATCTAGAGAAACTGTGGTCATGTCACCCTGACACCGAGCTTCAGCGAACAAAGGACCGGCCTCATTCTTCTGCTTCCCCATTTAATCATGAATCTCAGTGAGAACACTGTCAGTGATTCTGACCTGTGAGAAATCTAGACTGTGAAATCGTTGCTTTTCTGTGATGGCCTGTCATTGTGGTACATCAGAAGGGCTTTTTTTGTTCTGCTCTGTTTTGCTGGCATGTGGCAGAACAAAGTTGTTCTGCCCCTTAAAGTGTGCAAATAGCTGAACCGTATGTTGGCTGAAACTCTGTGCTCAGACATCTGATTCCCAGCTGCGACATTTTCCCTTAACCTTTTCTAAAATAATTTTCTCTTAGAAAAAGGAACCAGGGCAAGCAATCAGTTTTAAATTTTCTCTGAAATATATAGCAAATCAGCATCTTAATTTTTCCATTTCAGATTTTTTTTTTATAATTTCAGAGTTGAGCTAAATTTTCCTGCACATCTCAGTACAAGTATGCACGTGAGCATTTATTTTTGGTTTTAATTGTATTAGATAAGGAATTTCTATGGCAGTTGCTAATAGAAAAAGCAATTATTTAAGATGCTGTTTGAACCTGTTGTTTTCCTCTGAGGAATGTATTTATCTGGATTCTTTGACTTACTAAGAATAGGTAAACCCAGCAATACAAGATTGCAGGTTTTCTCCCTGTCCCCTCCATCCTGTTGTATGAACAATGAAATTTTCACAATTTCCCAATATTTGTAAGAAATTTTACAAATTTACAATACTTTCAGTATAAACTGAGAGTTTCAGAGGACTGGGGATGCACATAACGAAAACTGTAGCTTTGATTTCTAACAATTAGAGAAAAAAAATAGAGCAGCCTCTAGTATCTATCTCCCTCAGCTTTTCTTCTTCACAAAGTGTCCTTAAGAGCAGTTTCAGCATCAACTGTTGCCAAACATCCTGTGTTCTCCTGAATGCAGGGTTGCTCAGGATTTGAACAGAAAGCCCCAGCCCCATCAACCCTTTAAGACCTGAGGTGGGTTCTCAGGGAAGTCAGGCTGAAATGCGATGTAAAATGGTGGGTGATACAGGAGAGTGGGGGACCAGGCTCCCTTGGGGCAGTGGAAAAGTGCCCTTGGGCTGAGTCAGCACCCAAGGCTGAGGAAGTAGGTGAGGAACTCTAGCTTCCCACCCCACAGGTTCCTTACCCTCGTCCTTGCAACCACAAACCTGAGCTTCCACTCTGGGCATTGGAATGATAGAATTCTGTGGATCTACACTGGTTTGTGTTATCAAATGTATATGTACAGGGTGAGTGAAGTTGGGGCTGTGTGACTGGGCAGCCGCAGTGCATCTCTCACCTAACACAGCAGCTGTTAGGTGAGAAATTTGCAGCTGTTTTTCCCTGCATGGATCTCATGCATCAGTCTCCGCATGTTGCCTGGCCTTCCCCTGCGCTGTACCTGTCACCACGGGCTGTGCCAGCACCTTGGGATCTGCCTGCTGGACAGAGCTCCTGGCATTTTTAAGCACACCTAATTGGGCCTCCTCCGTGCTGCAGTAGGTGATATTTGCATTAGCAGCAGTGCCTCTCTTAGATTGCACAGATCATAGATGGTTTGGGTCAGAAGGGAACCTTAAAGATCATCTCACTCCAACCCCCCTGCCATGGGCAGGGACATCTTCCACTAGACCAGGTTGCTCAGGGTCTCTTCCAGCCTGACCTGGTTTTGTTGGTATCTGTGCACATACTTCAGCAGTGTATTTAGTGGGGTTTGTGCATTAAATCAGTGGCCAGGCAAGATGGAAGTCTCATCATTTACACTTGTGTTACAATACGTGCCCTGAGAGCAGAGGCAGAGCTGAACTGAAACACCGAGCTTGCCTAGGCACTCTTAGGGACTTTGGGTTACTTTGTCAACATTAGGAGAGTTGAAACCTCTAAACCTGAGGGATGAATCATATAATTGCTGAAGGCAGGAAGGAACGGTAGGGGGCCACATTACTTGAACTGATAATTGCTGTTGCCTCTCTGAGCATCGCAACCTGGGACAGGAATTCCTGCAGATCAGAAATAGGGGTCTGGGGGATTCTGCCACAGGCCTCTAAAGGGAGCATTACTCAATACATGAGCAGCTGTAACATTAAAGTGAAAAACTTTATCTTCCTGACTCTTTCTGTATGAGAAACCACAGTATCACTGTGGGGGAATGCAGTTTAAGCATGTCCTGAAGCACTCATGCTAAATTTCAAAGATATAAGACCTTCTAAAGTCTGTATTTTTGCATATAAATGAATGTGGCCATTGAAAGAAAGGTCAATCATCTCATATATACATAAATACGACATAACTTCATTTGTAATGTACATAAAAGAATACAGTTTATTCAGGAATGCAGGTATATCATATACCATGATTCCGTTTGGTGATTTATTGGATTGATTCCCCAGAAATGAAAACATGATTGGCAAATTGTGTGGGTTAATGTACTTAAACAACTGTTCTTTGAGGTGTTTCTTTAGAGAGTTTTTGGATAGCCTAAATATTTTCTTCCCCAGGAAGGGAAGTGAAGGTAGCCAAAAGAGAAAGCAGCAAAATGTAAAAAATGGGGGGAAAAAAGAGGAGAAACTGAAATAGTAACAGCAGTTAGGAGGCACAATACAGGTCACAAAGGAATATATCCGTGAATATCTGTGGCCAGTTCAAAGAACTAACACAATTTTTAATAGTGTCAGGAACACAGTAATTGGTAGCAATTTTGTAGATTAGATTGAAGTGGCAAAGTATTGCCACTCATAATGCAGAGGAGGCAGAAAGATTGAGCTAATGGTCCTATTTTGTCTTTGTGTGCTGTGTTCATGCCTTGCCATAGTAATAAAATTTCATTTCTGTTACTGGTACTGAAAGAATTTTCAGTGGAAGCTGTTTGGTATCTTGGAGTGCCAAAATCGCTTTACCCAGGTGTTCTGAAAGGTTTTGCTAAGGCAAAGCTTGGTTGGCTGGAGATATTTCTCAGTTCTTGGGGGGAACTACCTTTGGAAGAAAGCTGAAGGAGAGCAAGTTGAGAAATTATTCTGTGTTTGTGCTGGGCACAGCGAACGGAGAGGCTGAGGTGCAAGTGATGGGTAAGTAAACAGAGCATAATCAGTAATCCCTGCTGTTTCATGGAAAATAGACTGTCAGACTATCACTTAAAAACAAACAGGACCTAAATTGGTGTTCTTCCCCATTTCTGCTGTGGTTTGCCTTCCCAGCAAAATCTTGCTGCTCTCTGCTGTGACCCCAGTAGGATGTTTGCCAGTGCATTTATCCATCGTGTGAGATTTCCCTGCCTCCGGACGACATCGGGAGCTGCTCCGGGCAAGGGAGCAGTCCTGGTGTGTTCCCAGCCTACCTTGGGGATGGGTCCTGTGGGGAAATCCACTCTTGGTCATTCCTGTCTATTTTCCTTTGCTATCTAAAACATCAGAATAAATCCTTCAGGATTCATGTTACCATTTTTAGGTTGTGGAAAAAATTTCCAAGGAATGGATGGGAGTTGGGTGTTGAACTCCTATTAATTTTACTAAGGACTGAACCATTGAGCTGAATTTTATGATGCTTTTCTGTTTAAAATAAAAAATCCTGGTATAGGATAGAATAGAACACAGAGAATATGAATACTATTGCAGTTTAACAAAGGAATTCCTTGTTTACTGCCCAGTATGTGTTGAGTTCATTAGCAATGATTACTAAAAATGGCTCTTGGAAGAAAAGCAGGAACCATGGAAACTGTAGGCAACTGGAATGGTAGGACTGTAATGTAAAGCAAAGGTTTGGGGCAGAGGGCAAATTCAAATCCTGAAATAAAAATTTGGGGTATTTTTTCCTAATGCTGTGGAGGTTGACCTATCTGAATTTTGTTCAAGTTACTTTTTACAAGGCCACACTAAACTTAAACAAACAGACTATTAGCAGGTCACAGTTTAAGGTAAAAGCAAACCTCATAAATCCATAAGGTGATGTGCATCTCATAAAGGTGGGGTGCATAAACTCAATGATGTGTTGTCCTATAAAGGGCCAGATGTACATACATAAGTTGTACATCCTGATATCGATGCCAGAAATCTAGTAATTCTTTTCTCTGGTAAGTTGTGAGTAGCAACTATGAGGAACATTAGTTTTTTCCCTCCATTGTACATTAAACATAGCTGAAGATCAAAATTTCTCATTACGAAAGAGTTTGATAGATGTACACATTCTTTTTAGATAGAAATTCTCTTCTGGATAAGGATTTTATTATGTACAGGATACAGCTTTTATTTATTTAATGCCATATTTTCAAGATGTAGATGAGATTTAATAGAATGTACTTTTTGACTTCTGCATAGAAATGAATTTGACTTGAAAATGACATTTCTTCACATGTGGGAAGAAATCCACACTTGGTACTGCCTGCAGTGGTTCCTGAAGTTTAAGCTGTGTGTGAATTAGAGGGGAAAAAATCCCATTTCTCTTTTCAGCTTCCCTCTCATTTCTGTGTTAGTTTAGCCTTTTCCCCTGTGCTTGGTTTAATGACCACGTAGTTGCAGTGCATCTGTCCATGGTGAAAGAAAAAGCAACGTCAGTGTTCAATAACAGAGACAATAGTATAGGGTTTGTTTCTTAAAATTATCAGCCATGAAATACAAGAAGGTGTAAAGAACTCTTATTTTAAATCTACAGTGGCTGCCTGTATGTTAAATCTAAGATGATAGATTTATTTACTGAAAGCCAGAACCAACACAGTAACCCCTTTTGTTGTGCATGTTGCAATCAGAGATGTTTGCTCTCCACAACTCTAGCAATAGTCATTAGAAAAAAAGTATTAAAGTACTAAATTTAAAGTATAAAAGTATTAAATTTAAAGCATGGTGAGCCAAAGCTATTCTTGCCATATTCTGTTTATTATGAAATCTGTTTCCCAATTACCTAAGGCATTTTTCTTATTTAAACAATTCCCATAGTATCAGCTCACCATGCTTTCTGCCTGCCTGACCATTGCTAGGTGTGGACATGCATGAGGGAAGAAATCCTTAGTGCCAGGTGTTGGGCACTAATAAAACATGAAATCACCTGCTTCGTCATAAAATACAGGATCCTTACACATTCCAAACCTTCAGTTTTGCATTTGGCACTGTGAAGAAAGGTAAGTGTAAAGCTCAGTGTCAAATGTTAAGTGCAAAATTTTAAAAAGAGCTGGAATCTCTCTTACACAAGATCTTTTTTGTGTTACGGTGGAGCAAATTTCAGTAATAATGTCGTGTGCTCATGTAGCTGCCTATTTCAGTGGGAGTTAAGCAGATAATAATGTGCTTTTGAAAATCCAATGGACTCACTTTGTACTTTTACTCCTTAGTAAATTAAATGCTTTTGCAGAAATTTGCCCTGAGCTCCTGAATGAGAATATATTTTCCATTACTTAATTTTCCTTCATATCTGTCTTGAAGTGTTCAAAATTCCTGGTTGAGTAGCTGTGAAGTTGCTGAACCAAAGTCTGAAGAAGAGGTGCTTTTTCCATTTGTCGTCCTCTGAGAAGCAGATTGCCTTTAGAAATATGACCTTTCTGAATATTCAGATATTTAGAATAAGGGGCTCTGCTTGAGACAATGTAGGAGAATGGTCTAAATCCCTAAGAGCATGCAGTAAAACACAGTCTTTTTTTAGATTTACTAAATTAGTAGTAGAGCAGTGAGACAACACAACATGTGTGAGGCACCAAGGCACCAGGCTTAAGTGTCCGAGAGGCCCGAGCTGGTGTGGAAGTCAGCAAGGTCGAGTCCAATCCATATGAGCAGTTAAAAAATGAGCTGAACTTCACTGTTCTGGATGTCCTTCTGGGCTGTTTCAGACACACATGCTTGGGCATTTATGTACATTTGAGCATGTGTGCATGCAGCTCCTCCCTGGGAATGGAAGGCAGGAAGAGATAGGAAAGAGGGAGGCAGATTTGTTGAGAGTTTCTGTTCCTTGCTCTGAACTCTGCCACTTCTGAGGACTGATGGGTTAGAGGCTGAGCAGTGGGGAGTAGGAGCATGTTGTTTAAGCTCCCCACTGAATAGTTCATGATGGAAAACATTCACTTCTCCCCTACCTCAGTGTGTGTAGGCTCAACAGCTGGAGCTGTGATTGCCTTGCCTTCTCCATGTCCAAATAGCTACAGTGGCTGTTCTGGGCACAGGCTGCTTTCAAACGTATTTCCCTGCAGCAGCACCCGAGTGGCAGCTGCACAGAGGTCCCAGGGAATGCAAAGTGTGCAGTGCTGCCTGTGCCTGTGTAAAGCCAAGGGCTTTCCAGACTCCTTGTCTCTGTGTGTGCTGTGAAGATTGGCATGTTTACATACATGTGTGTGTACCACATATGTCTTAAACACAGCATTTGTTCTGGACAGCTTTTCCCACTACTTTGCTATCATCCTTCATATCTAGCTTGTTTCTTTCTCCTACCCTTCTGCTGTATTTCACAAATTTTAAAAATAAGGCCATCAAGATAAATTGCCTTTTGATGTGTACTGTCCCTTCCAAATAGATTCCCTAGCCTCCCCCATATACAAATCACCTCCAGAAGAGCTAGATTTACTGCAAGATTTATCACTAATATATATAATTCTTGCTAGAAAAATTCTAAGTAGATTTTAAAATTAGACTAAAATGTTGGAGATGCATCTGTGTTTTTTTCTTTCATAAATTATGATCTGCCGAAGAACCTGGATTGAAATGTCAGATCCCTTTCTCTGTTAGGAGAGCTGCTATGCTGACCCATTTTGCCTTAACATTAATTAAATTGGTAGAGAGAAGTTGCTTCATGGCCAGATGTTGTGCAGGGTGCAGTCTCCCTTAGTAACTCCCACTTCACTGCACTTAGGTGTCATTAGTGTAGGTCTTGACTGGGTCAGACAGACAGGTTTGGGATTTGCTATGCCAGAGGAATGACTATTTTCTGGGAGTTTTTTGGATGTGTGATGTAGATTGCGGCACCCTTCAGGTGACGGATTTGATCCTGAAGTGACTTCAGGCTAACTCTGCCTTCCCTCTGGATGTCATTCTGAGCCAAGGACTGACTGAAGTGTCTTTGCTTTGTGTGAAGTAAGCTGGGTCTAAGCCTAGGGATGTGGCACAGGTCCACACTGCAGTGAGATGCAGTTCCAGTAGTTCAAAATGTTTCAGTGGGTCTCTCACAGTAATGGAGTCACATCTGTGAGTTTTTGCAAGATCAAGCCCTAGACCTGCGGTAAGGGGTTATAAATGTGAACAGCAGTTGTGAAATTTAAAATAGATTTAATTGTGTCTTCTTATGTTTCATTGTTTGTCTCTGAAAGCTTTCCAGTGGCTTTTAGGGCCCTTCCTAAAATCAGATAGGATGAGGTACTGCTGGGTTTCAAAGTTTAACTTTACCCAATACCATGTCAGTGTTTTCTACCTGCCTCTCTTTTTGACTAGAATGCAGTGCACCTTCACGGATTTGACAACTTTCTAGGCTGGGAAGAGTTGTTTGTGAGATTCTAGACCTGGACCGTGTGTGGAGTGCTGGGGCTGTGCACAGCGAGCCCATCCTCTGATGAGGGAGATGGTGCCAAACCAACGAGTGGCACTGCAGAGCTGAGGCCCTGCTGCTGCTGCATCCATGTCTGTAATATTGCTCTCCCTATTTCCTTACAGTCTTTACAGACCCACAGGGAATACAGGGAACAGGATTTTATGGTGGATATCTTCAGCTATGATGTGGAAAATCTTCAGATGGGAACCGTGGCCTGAAAGATAGTGCTGAGCCAAGGGGTGAGGAAACTAAAGTCTCTGGTTTTGTGGAGACCAAACACTTTATAACAACCACCACAGACTGAAGCCCACACTTGGGCTGATGACAGAGGCTTGGGAAGAGGACACACCACAGAAAGGAGAAGCACTGGATTCAAGTGAGATAGGAGCTGCCTAGAAAAGCTAAAATAAAAAAAAGCTAAAGTTGTCTGAAAAAGCTAAAATATAATTCAAGCTTTCTGACATAGACTGAGCTGCACCGTGACTCTGGAGGGTGCCTGCTTTCTTTTAGAAAAAAAATGGGCCATCCTATCTCAGTGCATCCATGCTGTGGGATCAGATGTTGTTGCCTGGTATAGTTCCTCGGGCAGCAGTCTGGGGGCTTAAATTCCTAGCTGTTATCCCTCTTACACAGATGGTAGAGGTCTCACAGCAACGACAAGCAAGGATATTTTAACTGACAATATTGACAGAGACAATTTATAGTCTATTGTGTGGATGCAGCTGCTGAGCATTCATATCCTGCCACCATCTTGGCATTCCTGACTTTATTTTTGACAAAGGGTGTTTAACTAGGAATACCTTCATATCTCAGTGTAATTCATATCTTGGCCTTTGCATCTTTTCTCTATTGACTTTCTCCAGCTTTCCTTCCTTCCCATACTTCTCACACACACACATATCATTGGTTAAAAAAAAAAGAAAAAGAAAAAGAAAATGTGTCTCTGTCTGTGTGTGTGTGTGTGTGTGAGTAAATGAAGCTAAAACCATCATCTCACACCATAAATAAAACTTGGTAACAGAAGAAATGGCTGTTTGGCAAATATTCTACATAAATCAGTTCTGAAACCAATAAAATTTTCGTATTCACTACTGCAATTAAAAATCTTTTTATGCAGATAACAGAGAAAGGGTTTTTAAGGGCCATCTTTTAAACCCCACTTTTAGGGTTTCCTTAGGGTGGGGCTTACGACATAGAGGATGTTCAGTGTGTTCTGCTAAGGCATTGCAAAGCCTGTGAGCAGAGAGCTGGGGAGAAAATCTTTTTGCAGTTATATTTTTCTGTATAAAACTATTATTTTTACCTTTTATCCAGGTAAGATGTGCCCAGTCATAAAGCTCACTCCAGCTGCAGTGTCCCTGAGTCATGCAGTATCTCCATACAGCTCCCTCTGAGCTCCCCTTGCTCCCCCAGAGCAGTCAGGGGTTGAAGCACACGAGCAGGGCTGCAGTGCCCAGCCGGTGCCTGGGCTGTTGGTGCCCCACCGGTGTCAGGAAATCACTTTTCTCCCTTGCTGTGTCACACAGAGATTCCTTCTTCTGCTGTTTTTGTAGGGATTGCTACTTTTTCCTAAGTTTTCACAGTATGTTTGTCCCTGCCACAGCACAGATTGAAAAGGACAGAGCAACATCCCAAAACTGATTGAACTGTGGGTGGAAAATGTTGGTGAATTATTTACCCCAAGGTAAGTTGGGTGAAAAGTGAGGTGAGGAATGAAAAGTTGAGAGTCTTATTTTCAGCCCTGCTTTTTCCTGGGGTACAGCACAGTGACATGATGCCCAGGATGTGCTGTGCAGTTGCACCTTGCAGTCAAGGAGCACTGACCCCATGGGCATCCTGCTCCAAGGGGAAGCTCCCTCCACCGCTGCTAAGGGCTACTGGGTGTCAGAACACTGGTCAATCAACCCTAACATCTTTTGAGTGATCTCCAAGCAGTTTGAGTGAAGTACCAAGCAGTTTCAGCAGAAAGGACTGATATAAATTAAAAGTAAGTGACTTGTGGCATCTTGAAAACCAGCCCCACTCTCAGGATTTTTATTTTTTAAAGCTTTCCCTGGTTTTCATCTTGCCTGCAGGGAGGCTTGGCCTGCTGGCTGGCTCAGCACACAGAGGAGAGTTTGGTGTGGCTGTGATTGACAGGGCCATGGTGTTCTGTCAGGAACGTTTTGATTTAGAAACCAAGTGGTTTTGGGAAATTTCAATGGGATAGCTTCCAGTGACCTGAAGTTGTCTTTCAAACACAGGGATGCTCATCCTTTTCTATCCTCTTTCCTTCTCTTATTCATCTGCAATTCTTGTGGGGAGACAGAGAGGTCTCTGTTATTTCCTGGTCTATGCTATTTTTTCCTCTCTCCCTGTCTTTCACCACTGAAGTATCTCAGCAATGCCAGGAGGCTGGTATGCCCCGGGAGGGTAAGAATAGTCTACAATGGCAGAGATCACTCCTGTTGTTGTTTGTCCACTTGCAGTTGCCTGGACAGAGGATCCACACAGAGGTAGGAGCAATTGGATCTGACGAACTAGAGCTTTTGCAAGACAACATGTTAAAGCCTGAAGAAGATTTATTCCAATATTCAAAATCAACAGTCCTGTTCAAATCATCACAATAATCTTCATCAACACATTGTTGTGGCTCAGTTCCTCGTTTCTGTCCTTGACCCTTAGCAAAAATTCCTTCCTTTCGTATTTTTTCTTCCCTTTTTTAAACCCCCTTTCTCCCCTGTCTAGGTCTAATCTTCTTTGGAAATGACAAAACTGTTGGGACATCAGGAGCTGGAAGTGTTTTGAACCTGTTCAAACATGGAGCACTGGGACTCGCTGGGATTTTTGATTGTCACACTCAACTATAATGTGACTATTGTAGGTAAGTACTTTGAAAGAGTTCTCTTCTTTCTTTTGCTGCTTCATATCCTGAAGCCACCCAAGTGTCCTACTGATAATCAGCTTTAATTTCAGACTGTGGTTCTGTGATCTGTGCAGTAAGTTGTTTTCTTGATACCTGATAGAAGAGGTTTATGTATTTCTTTTCTCGTTAAACAGATTACTTCTCTCTCTCTCTGACAGATTTTTCCTGAACATTGTGTAAAATATTCTGGCAAGCTTTTCAAATTTGGGTCTTATTGATGTCAGGGCTTCCTGTCAGCTGGAAGAAGGGATCATGGTAAAAACACACAGAAGTAACGCTGAGCTTATACCACATAAAATGAATGTGGAATGTATGCAATAGCATTAGTAACAAATTAAAAAATTCAAAGAAGAGGACAGAAGACCCACTCTCATTAACAGGAAGAAGTTTGTGGTCACTACCATTGTGGTTAATTATCATTGCTTTTCATTTCTTATTTTTATAAACAAATAAGGATCACCTGCATTAAAAAAAACACCAAAAAACAAACCACAGCAAAATGCTGTTGTCTTTTCCTTAGCTAACTGTTTACTGTCTGGTTTTTTTACCCCTATTGTTGAAATAAGATGCTGTTCCTCTTTCATGGGTTACTTTGAGCAAATTGTGAGCCAGATAAAAACTTTCAAGGGCCCTTTAAAGACTCTTTGCCTGCAGCAGTTGCTGTAGTTTGTGCTGTGCACTGCAGGGAGCATCCAGCTGAGCCCCAGCAGGGTTGGTGGAGAGGCTTGTTCTTGTATGTTTAATCAAGATTGAGTCTTTGGGGACGGGGATGCATGGAGGGGTTATCTCTCAAATGTATGTCATACTAAACTACTTCCTAAGGAGCCATTGATTTTCCTGAAGCAGCGCTCCCTATTGTACATGTTCTAATTAAAAATTGATAGTGAAATTGCATGTAGTATTTTGAGCCTAATTAACTAATGAGCTTCAAACACTTTGAGGTCCTCACAGGGAAAAAAATGCTACCTAAGGATGAAACATGGCTTGCTAAAGATGACAGATTCTGTAGAGCTGGTGTTTCCTATTGACCCACACTGTATCAAAAAGTGAGTAACAGTACAGCCTGCCAACAAACACAGGCAGCTGGAAACATAGCAAAACCACCACTACAGCTCAGGTGATTAAAGATAAAATGGAAAGGCCCCAATTTATTTAAGGTTAGATAATATATTATCTTGTCAGGAGCAGCAGTTTCTCTGACGATCTCTCATAAACCTTGCATATTCTTCACCTTTTCCCACTACAGAGTACAGTTTTACTGTTCTAGCCCGTAATCAGTCTACTGGCCACAAATGGTTTTTAGGGGGCACTTGAACTGCATGTTCAGTACCATAACAGGTATCATACAGTGTTGCAGAAATATTTGAATGTTTTAAATTCACACCAACTACTGGGAAATAGCTTCATGGGAAATATAGAAGAAAATTCTCCAAGACAATATCTATAAATAATTGTATAGTTTACAGAAAAATGCTTTGTGATCTAGATTTTTAAAAAGCCTTAATAGTGTGTATTGGTGCTAGTTTGCAGATTGCACACAAAACCTTGTGTGCCTGTAAGATGTGCATTCACTATTAATGACTTGAGCTTTTCAGTACATTTCCCAGCCATTAACTCTGTATAATATACTTCTCTTTAGTCACTGAGTCTTGCTGTTTCTCTGCCTGTGTTTACAATTGGTGTCTTAACAATTCTTTAAAACAGAATTAATCTTATCATGTTTTTATCTTGTGGTTTTTTTCCCTCTTGTAAAGTGTTTTTCTTCCTCTTTTCTTGTAGGGGATTATTAAATTAAATTACTTTTTCAAAACTATATAGGGGACTTGTGACAAGATTCAAAATGAAACATGAGAAATTCAAATGCTAAACTTAACTTCAGATTTCTGTGTGTTTGTACAGAATGCATTTTTAACTTTTGACAATAGAATGGTATATCTTGAAGCCTTCCCATCCTGCCAGGAAAAGGTTTTAGACTTTCATAGGATCATAGAATGGTTTTACAGAAGAGAACTTTAGGTCTGAGTGGAGAAAAGCTGCTCACCGAGGTGAACGAAGGCTGGAAATCATGGCCAAAATGGGGCAACCAAAGAAGCAACAGAGAGAAATGTCTGGGGTACACACGTGCACACACATATGCACATTTGTAGAACATTTTGCATAAGTTTGCTAATAATAAAAATAATAACTAATTAATAGCTTGCTAGTAAATACCATTCTAGACACAATGGAGAGATTTTGTTGGCCATAGTAAACTTTACATACGGTGTCATGGCCAAGACCAAGAACAAATGCTGTGTCATGGAGCAATTTTTTCTATCTAGATGGGTTTCATACTGTGTTACCTGATCTGTGTTATTGAGATAGAACAAAATTCAGGTGCAGGGGTACGAACCCAACAACAAGGGAAAACTGTAAGTTAAATGGGATTGTTTAGTCAGTTTTGATCTCTTTTTATCACAGTGTTTTCATTAGGTTTCAATTGGCATGACTTATTGTATGCTAAGCTCCTACATTATCGAGTCTAGACAAAGATTATGGAATATGTCAGCTACACATTTTCTCTGGATTTTCAGTCCCAGTCAAAAAAAAAGCCAGAGAGGAGCTAATAAGAGGGGAAACTATTTCTTCAAATGCCTTGTGTACAGAAAGCATCGTTGTATTACCTGCCTTCCTTCTCAGGCTCTGACTTTTTCCTACCTTTCCTTCTCTTGTAGGAAAGATCTGGCTGATGTTGATAATTCTGCTGCGGATGGCAGTGGTGGTGTTAGCAGGCTACCCCCTCTACCAGGATGAGCAGGAGCGCTTTGTCTGCAACACCCTGCAGCCAGGGTGCTCCAACGTTTGCTATGACTTGTTCTCTCCTGTATCTCACTTCAGATTCTGGCTCATTCAGACCGTGTCTATCCTGCTGCCTTATGCTGCGTTCAGCGTTTATGTTTTGCACAAGGTAGCCATGTACATTGTGAGAATGCACTGTCTGGTGCAGGGGTGCAAGGGGAACAAGGGTTTATCAAGCCCCAAAGACGTGAAGGAGCTCTGTAGAAGTGCTGTTGTCAAGAGAGTAGATTGTGCTGCAGACAACCTAAGTGTCCTTAATTTTTCAGGGGCATATACCATTCATCTTTTTATTAGAACCCTACTTGAGGTTGCCTTTGCAGCTGTGCAGTATTTTCTTTTTGGATTTTTTGTTCCTGACCGCTTTTCCTGCTACCACTCACCTTGCACAAGCACTGTTGACTGTTACATCTCCCGGCCCACTGAGAAATCCATCATGATGATTTTCATCTGGGGGGTCAGCAGTCTGTCCTTCCTGCTTAGCCTGGCTGATCTCATCTGTGCTCTCCGGAGAATGACAGCAAGAAACCAAAAGAACAAGTTAGTGGCAAACCTCTGCACAGAGAAGGAGTGCATTTTACATCTTCCCACAGTACAGCACAGTAGCTCTTCTCCACCTCAAAATGAAGATGGCCCAGTAGCAAATAGCTGTCAGAGCAGTGATGGCTCCTGCTCACTTCTCTCTGAAGAAGAAGAGGCTGTTCTTCATCGTGAAGGTGTCCCCCAGCAAAGTGCCAGCACTAACCTTAGCAGCAGCAGCAATCAGTGCTGTGTGTCAGGAGAGCTTGCTGTTAAGCAACAGAGCACAGAAGAACCCTTGTGTGCCAGTGACCACCAAGGAACTGTCTGCAGGCAAGTGAGACCCAGACTTCAGCAAGACTTCATTAAAGATACTGCCCTGGCTTTGAGACCTCAGATCAAGTCTCCCCTTGGAGTTTCTTCCTCTGTGGTTCAGAGCAAGCTTTTGGGATTCTACCCTTCAGCTGAGCTAAAAAGCCCTGACGCACAATCAAATTACAGCAGTACTAGCTGCCTAAGGTCAAAAAAGTCAGAATGGGTATAGAAGGCATAGTGAACACTACGCTGTGACCTTGACAGGGCAAATCATTGCATCACTGAAGAGGCTTCAGGGAGTTTCAGCTGAATCCCTTGGCTGTGGTTATGCTGTAGAGACACTCTACAATGCTGTGTACCTCCATTTGAAAAGAAGCAAAAACTTTGGATAAGAGTTTGAAAGATATTATATTAAGGGACATGTTCTCTAGAAAATGTGACATCTTTATGTTTTTCTGCATGTAGATGACTTTAAAAAGCTGTGGACTGTCATTGATGTGGCTGACCTGGTTTTCCAGGAGTATGTGTGAACACTTGTTTACTCCAACCTAGTTTTATTGCAAAAGATGGAGCTTAGCAAATATATGGCTTTTAAACACAGTTGTATGTTGTGTACTGTCAGTAGCTTAATTTATCTCCTCATAGTAAATTCTCAAAGCCCACAGGATATTCAAGAAGAAGACTAGACAGTGAATAAAATAAAAATACTTGTTTTGTAGCAAAGTGTTTATGTGTAAAAACCCCTGGATCTTACTGCTTGAAGGCGATACCTCTCCCAGCTAGCAGTGCCAGGGCAGGACCTTTCTCTGACACTGATGCCAGCTGCAGTCTCACCACATCTGAGATATTCAACTATACCACCTTCCATGACCTAGAGGGGCCTAGAGGAAAGCCAGACAGGGACTTTTTACAAGGGCATGTAGTGATGGGACAAGGAGGGATGGCTTCAAACTGAAGTAGGGTAGGTAGTAGTGAAGTAGGATCAGATACAAGGAAAAAAATTTTTGCTTGAGTATGGTGAGGCAGTGGAAGAGTTTGCCCAGAGAAGCTGTGGATGCCCCATCCCTGGAGGTGTTCAAGGTTAAGTTGGATGGAGCTTTGAGCAACCTGGTTTAGTGGAAAGTGTCTCTGCCTACAGCAGGGGGTTGGAACTAAATAATCTTTAAGGTCCCTTCCAACCCAAACCATTCTATGAACTACAGTAGCCTCCAAAACAGAGTGGCTGCATCCACGTTAGCTGTTGGGCATGGTCCTGTGCTCAAGCATTGCTCAGGAGACAACGAGGAGGTATGAGCCAGAAGGGTGTCAGGGAGTGCTCCAGCAGCTTCCCAGGGACTGAGCAGCAGTGCCCATGCTCTGGCCCCACTGACCGTGCCTTGGTGTAATGTGCTACTGACACGTGTACAGCGTGTTACCTCTCAGCCTTATATAGTCACACTGGGCTCTCAATTTCAGGAGGTGGGAATGAGTCACCTGACCTGTTTTAGGCATTTCTAAAGGTAAGATGAGTCACTTTCTAGATATACCTATTTCTCCCACAATATGATTATCTCAGACCTGGGTTTAGGGAAAACGGTTTCTACCCTGAAAGAAGGATATAGTGGCAATGTCTATATCAAAGTGCTCACTCTCTTTGTGTGACAGACTTCCAATGCTAATAATTTGAAGACATATCTAAATTGAGTAAATCACAGAAGATTTTATTACAGTCATGCTTTGTGCTTTCCTTCAGTGTTAATTCTGTCTCATTTGCATAAGCGTGGTCCAGCACTGCACCACAGCAGTGCTTGAGATGAATTTTCTTTTATCTGCAAGTCAGTGGGGCTTGAAGGTTGCACATACCTTCAGATCATCAGTGGGAGTGGATGTGGAGGAGCATGTACCCATAGAAATGTGCTGGTGGTAGTGTCTTATAAAACAGATTATTCAGAGGGTATCAAGAACTGGTGTTTGTAGATACTGCTTGGAGCTGGAGTAGCCATGGTGCTGTTTAGACCAGGCACAGATCTAGTCTTGCTCTTGGGCTGCCATGTAACAAGTTTCTGTAATAACTCAAGGGCTGGCTCCTGTGTGCAGGACATGAAGGGACAACAGCTTTCACATTCTTCCTTTTGTCTCCTATGGGTGCAGAAGTCTTCCAGACAGTTAGGCTCATTATCTCTGTGTATAATTTCTTGCATGTGTAAGCTAAAGACTAGCAATTATCCCTTCTCTTCTGCACTGCCCCAGAATTAGATGGCTTAATAGATAGACAGAACTGCTCTTGGGGTCAGGAGCAAAGTACTTTGGGATTCTGAGGTAGGCTACAGGTATTTTTAATTACTACCCTCTTAGCAGGGTTTCCTCCTCTATTAGCTCTGTTTGTTTCTTTCATGATGCATGCTTGTTGTGTGATTTGTCATTTCCAGGGTAGAAGCAGCATTAATTATTAAAATTATCATAGGCAGAAAAACATTAAATATTTAAACTTCTCGTCCTCCAAAGCCTCTTTAATGGGGTCTGTGCTGATTACACATGCCGTGACAAAACATTGCAACAATGAAACCTTTTATGATTCATTGCATCTTCTCAGCTGTGAGAAGGAATGCAAGGAACAAATGTGGATCCAGTCTATTGCATACATCCCATAGCATGAGATATAAATAGGGTAGGATAAATAATAAATGCATTGTGGCTGGACACAGTTTGGTTTTTTTGGTTAGAAATTTTTTAATGACTGAAGAGTCTCATTTCAAATTGGAAAGATCCTGTTTGTGTTTGAAACGGAAAGTGAAATTAGTGAACGTCTTCCTTAGTCTGTAGATTTTTCTTATGAGATTGTGGCCTTTGGGTTGTGCTGCTCCTCTGCAAACCTGGTGGTTTTTGGGACTTGTGGATCCATTGACACATAATTCAGAGTCAGTGTAATAGCACTTAATGTGTTTATAAAAACTGTGTATTAAAAGAGAAAAATTTGTAATGGGATTTTCCCTGGGGAGTGAATAGAAACCTCTGGCATCAACAACCTGCTCCTAGGGGGATGACTCGGAGCCTTCTACTACTATTTCTCCAAGTCACATTTATTAATTACAAAGATTGTGTGGATTTGCCAGCAAGAGAAGACCAAGGGAAGAAATGCAAAGGAAGTTTGAACTATTGTGAACTTCCAGAGCTCAAAAAAATAGAAAGTGATGGTTGGGAAGGGCATCCACAATGAGGAGGAGAAAATAGCAAAAAAGATCTGTTTGAAAAAAAAAAAAGTTGATGACCTCTAATTTCTCCTTGTATTCAATATCACTGAATGTGGAGGTGCTGTAGACATGTCTAGATGTCTTAGAGTAAGCAAAAGAACTGATAGATGTGAAGCAAGGAAGCAACAAGATTTTCTGCTGTTTAAACAAAGATTTAGTCTTTTAAAATCAAGTATTGGTTTTGCAAGTCCTTCCAGGATTTATTACATACTCAGAAAAATGCTACAAAAGGTGCTTGTCATGTTTACCAATTTGTCTTTAAATAATTTCTTAACCCATCTACTTCAGAAAAGCATTCCAAAGATGGGTTGAAAGAACAATACTCCTAAAACTGCCCTCAGGGAGCTTTGTCTTGTGCTCCAAGTGCAGGTGTCACTTGCACCCTGGGGTGGCTTTATGGAACAATACATAAGATGTATACATTTCTCATCCAATCTCATATGGTACTGATCATGAGACTATACAGAAAGGAATTGAGCTCCCTGGAAATAAGAGTTGGAACTGAGCAGAAAATATATGATAAAATAGTTCTCACATAAGAAATAAAATTTTCATTGGAAAGTTGTAAAGTATCTTAAAAATGTTGTTTTCTTAGTGTCTTCAATTGCATCATAGCACTTCTCTTGCTAAATAAGTATCTAGTAGGTGCTGGAGACCCAGAATTTTCATGTTTTCTATGCAGTAAAATCAAGTATCGCTGGAGGTTTCTGCAGTATGAGCATGAAGAAAGAAAAAAAAAAATCAATTTTGTTACCCCTAACTAAAATAGATTTTAATTTTTTGCTAAACAATTTTTAAAATTTGTTTTGTTTTGTTTTGTAATATGGAAAAAAATACCAAAATAAAAACAAACTAGTTTAGAAGCCAAGTTTCAGTCAGTTATAATCACTTTATCCTCTTTTTGCACTCTTTAGGTTGGGTCACTTTGATTTACTCTAATCAGCATAACAGAAAGCTGTGGCTCTCTCTTCTCTTGTGAAAGACACTGTAGACAGGTGTCTAGGGAATGTATAATTTCCTGTCAGCAGCAGTTGTTCTTTATGAATATCTCAGTTCAGCCCAGAGTAAGTATTAAATCTGAAGTTAGCAATGTAGAGACATCCTCAATGTATTCTTTCAAGTTATTATCTGCCCTTTCATGATACATCATTTCAATTATTAGCTTTCTAGAAGAAATCCTTAAAGAGCATATTAATTGGACATTATATTATTGTAATGTCATGATTACAATGGAGAACAGATAAATTGTTACTGCTTGTAGTATTTTAGGATAATAAAGAAATACATCTCAAAAAATATGAGAGTAGAGTAGTTGAAAAGGCTGTTCTTTAACTTCTGTCTTTTGAACTGTTTTTAGTAGTCTGATGTTCAGCTGACAGAGAAGTAATTTTACAGCGTAATGTCTCACATTGTAATTGAGTTGCTAAAATGTTCTGCAGATTAGATGGTCTCTGCTCACTCACAGCATGAACTCTTGGCCTGTGAAGCCCAGCAATCCCAGTTCTGAAAAATGAGTTCACCAAGGCAGAAATCTGATCAGAATGTATCAACTGCATCTCTACGTTAAAATTATCCAGCATCCATGTAGATAGATTACAATCACAGTCTGCTTCACTAGTTTTTGATTTCTCCCACTTTACTGTCTGTTTCCTTCCATTTGGTTTGACAGGCAGGATGTCCCAGGCCATCTCCACAACTGTGATTTATTCATGGGAGTGCACACACAGTGCTAAGTCTGAGGACTCTTTTATGATCCTGTGCTGTTCACACCGTGGAAATGCCAGGAGATAGAGAGCTGTCTCTAATCCGGTGTCTGCAGGTAACACTTTATGTTGAGCACTGGATTAGCTTTGAAAAGCTTTCACTGATGAACAATTTATTGAGTGAGGATGATGGCAGGTTTTGAGCTTGTCTTTAGAAACTGAGGTTTAGATTTGGTGCCCTCAATGATGGGAGATTTGGGGTCAGCAATCAGAAGAAATTTCCTTCATTTCTGGCCTTCCTATGTGAGTAACATCTATTTTGCCAATGAGACTTTAGGCACCACAGCATTTTCTGCCACTGAAAATGTTACTTTTAGCAAAGAAATAACAATAATAGAAATAAACAGGAGATTTTGACCTAGCAGAGTCAAATTTTGCATTTTCCCTTGTGACGTCTTGCCTTTTCCTTGCACTGAAGATAGACAATTTTTTTTCTAAGAGAAACCAGGATAAGATGCTTTCAGAGCCCCACTTGTCCTGACAAATTAAACACCCACGTAGACACCCACTCTTTCTGCTCATTTCTCTACGAGTCAGTGTGAGTGATTCTTACTTCTGACAGACCATACACAGTGCAATGAGCTCCTTCTTTCCGACACAAGCTTTAAAGTTCTGTGCTATCTTTGGAGGTCTAGAGGAGATATTCAAAGGTAGGCAGATGAAAAACTCTTATGCATTGGCTAACAAATCCAAGCTCTTTTCTTCTTCAGCAAGCCTCTTTCTAAAGCATTTCCCTGAAACATTAATAAGGAATATCTGTACACATATATAAACACAGTTTACCAGTTGTGATGCGTTGACAGATACCTGTTTGTACAGGTTCACCAGAGTTTCATGTGTAACTTGGTGACTTGATGTAGCCTAATCTTTAAATGACTTGAGAAAACCACAGGATATGCCTTACAGTCCCACTTCTGTCTCCCATCAGTCACTCAGAACTGATCCCACAGAGCACAAACCTTTATGAAATTCACAAGGTGACCCTATATTAAGGAACGGTCCAAACACAGATATTTTTTGTAATGAAGATAGATAGATAGATAGATAGATAGATAGATAGATAGATAGATAGATAGACAGATGTGGTAACAATCCACCTCATGGCCTGGAGTTATGTGAAACATAGAGCTACTTCAATTTAGAATAAATCAATCCTAATTTTCAGAATTTATAGCAATAGACTTTGAAATATGCAGATAAATATGAAACATTTTCTTCAAATTATCCATGTCTGAGAAACATATTCCATGACTTTTGCACAGAAATATTGTCAACCCCTTAGAAAAACAGTCTCGTGTTCCCTATTTAGATAGCACTCTGTACTTCAGCAAAAATCCTTAAAATATTATAGGGGAAAAAAAAGAAAAAAAAAAAAAGGAGTTGATTAAAACATCCAAACAGTTGCTTTATTTGTACATGAGGTTCCTAAAATATTCCTACAAGGCTCACTTCCAGAAACAACTTGGCTCAGCACACTTTATCTTTTGAGAAGTTTCGCCACAAATTAAAAATGAAGGCTTAGGCAAAACATTTAGGCTGTTTATTTCTGTTGACATGCTCCTTGATATCCATCAGTAATATTCGTGTTGTGTAGAACCTGGGATTCAGCCCACCAGAGCCTGGGCACCAGGTCAGCTGAAATATAGTCCCACACTGCTTCTGACACCAAATTCTATACGAATTCTGCCCTGATTTTGGAGTACGTGCAGACATCATAAGAATAGTTCAGCTGGGGCACCCAAACAGAGCTTTCATGTCCCTCCTCTGCATCCCTCAGGCAGCCTGCAGGCCCTGCCAATACAGACTGAACGCCTGGAACACCGAGGACTTCTGCTGATACAGGAGAACACAGTGGATCACTTGAAACTAATCCCACGCTACAGGGTTACATTGAGAAACTGTTGCAAAGCTAAGGCCGGGCACGGCAACTCCTTAATACAATTGGGAGCACGAGTCTGTGGCTGCAAAGTTAAATCTAGCTAAATTTGTTTGGACTGGAGAATCAGCAGGATCTTCCTCAAAAATGGACTATACAAAAAATATCATGAGGGTATGGGTGCCTCAGTCAGCACCTGACAGAAGAGCTCACTCACATCTCAGTGAGCACTGAGCTGTCTTGGTGGAGTGTTCCCTGGAATTCCCGTGTTAGTGTCCGTGTTGGTGCTCACAGGAATTAGTTTGTAAAGAGGAGGTGCTGGTAAGTTCCAGCTACTTCCCATTTTGCCAGTGCCTTTATGTTGGCTCTGCCTTGATGCCGGGTGGGCTCTCATGGTGCAGAAGGCTGTGTTTTTCCAGTGCACCAGCTGCACCCTGTGTCAGGCTGCCCCCGGTGCCAGCGCGCACCTCAAAAAGCAGCATGGTACAGCCTCCACCATCCACTCTGGAGCACCACTTCCATAGTTTTCAGGATCTTTAGCAGTGTTTCCAAAAATGAGGCAGAACTTGGTTAGCAGATTGTCTGCGTTGGCGTGTCTGACTGTACCCAGCCCACCAGCAGAAGCCATACAGCTACTGAGGAGGAAAGATCCTGGTGTGAAGGGTGGCGCAGGAAAGGGGAAAATGTGATAAACATGGTCTTCAGCTGCATACAAAGCATTCCTTGCTTCTTTTCCCTCTTTGCCTGACTTGATCAATCGCCTCCATGTTATGCTAGCACGCTGGGATGAGCTGAGGATCCTTGAGGTAATGGAAGATGCCAGGTTCCATTTTCCAGAAAGGATTCTCTTGCTTTGTCATGGCCTTGGAAGTCACTCTTACACCGGCGGTGTTTTCTGTCCATCCAGAATTGTCTCCCAGTGTTCTTTGTGTCTAACAGAGTTCAGGTGGTGACTTTGGGGAAGGTGGTTCCCATTTGCACCTCACTACCTGGCAACTGGAAGGGAATGCCACCAGTGCTGGTGACAGCAGCAATGACATGTAATGTAGGTTACAGGAAACTGAGGAAAAGCTGCTCTGCTTCCAGCCACGGCCCTTTTGCAGATACGGGGTTGGCTTAATTGACCAGGTTTATAACTGAGAAGAAAACCTTTGCAGAAGCTGCTTCAGACAGTCAGTACAGACCAAGAAGCTTTATTAGCACAAAACCTTACCAGAGACAGGTCTGCGAACGTGAGCATGTTTTGGAAGTTCTGTTATGTGGGTTTTCCCATTAGAATGAGTTTGCCTTGTTAGGACTGTGCCAGCTGTGCGAGCGCTCGGGCAGGCAGCTGTCAGTCGTGCTTGGAGACTGCTCTCAAAGAACACAGGGACCTTTGTCCTTCTCTTGAAGATTTATGTAGCATTTAGGTCCAAACACATGGTGGCGTTAGTCTGAAGAGGTCTGTAGTTAGGAAGCATTTACCTTGGCTATTTTTCTTAAAAAATAAAAGAATTGTGGCTCACCGTTAGGAGCCAAGTTCCCTTAAGCCCTGGTTAGTGCACACCAGGAACCAGAGCCCCATCTGTCAAACGCCCACTGATGGACATGAGGATGGAGAAGTTGTGGGTGTTTTTCTGAGAGTGAGTGCTTCCTCTTGGCTGCCAGTGCTGTGTAAAGATGGAAGCTTTACAGCCCACAGACCTGGTGAGCATCCAAGTCTGGTCCCTGGCCCAGGCTGAACCCCTGTTGCCTTTCTTCTCCCCTCTGCCATAAGATATTGGTGGTGTTGGGCATTTGGAGAGGGTAGGAGGCTTCCACACTGAATATCAGGGCTAGAATAGTTCTCGGATAATGTCTGAAAATGCCAGGTTCAGGTATAAGACCTTCATTCCTCGTAGTTTTGTGCTCTTAGCAGTACTCAGCAAGCTGAGTTAACAAAGATTGTGTTTCAGGAAACATTAGGTTGAATCATGCTACTATTTTATTTGAACATATTTGCTGCTCTCTAGAGGAGCTGATGGAACTTGCAGGATTTAAGGACACGTGGTTATGTACTTTAAGCAGTCCTCAAATTTGGATAAATGGAGAAAACTGCAAAAAGGAGGAAAACCAAACAGCCTCTCTAAAATTTTGTCAGGAAACGAAACAGCAGCAAAATAAAACTTAAAGTAAAGAACAAAGAAGTTAATATGCCACAAAGAGGTAGAAGAAAGCACATAGATATCATTGCACATGAGGGGACTGCCAAAAGAGACAATACTAAAATAACACCTTTTCAATAAATTATGATTATACTGAATAAATTATTGTTATACCAATCGAAGGCCTTGTCAAGAATAACACTTGCCCCTCCAAATCCTTAGCAGACAATGTGCAGAATATTTTTAAGGGGTCAAAGAGGTCAGAGCAGCGGCTGAGAAAAAATCTCTCTACTGTACAATCAAAATTATACATTGTGCCAGCTTGCACAAAGACATGAAAGAACCCAGCAAAAAATGTAAAACTTGAGGAAGCAGCAATTAAAGAACCCATCACCATTAAAATACTGAAATATTGCAACAGAGACGTGACTGATGATAAAAATAATCACCAGCCTCTCTTGGCAGGGTTCATCTCGAGGTTAAGACACCTACACTTTGTCACACAGCTGTGAGGTTGGCGTCCACAGCCCCACCACTCTCTGAGGAGATCTGGTCAAATCCAGATCTGCGTTCCAATAAGTTGCCCACAAAAGTATCCCATGTTATTAGATGTGCCAGAGGGTAACTGAGATACTCACGTGGGTCTTTCAGACATGACAGAAAATTACAGGAGACCCAGGGTCATTTGGAGAGGCAGGTAGAAACTGGATAGGAACCTCCAGGACCACGTGGAGCCCATGTCTGAGTAACTGAATTGAGGCCCACAAGTTACACAGAGAGAACTGATTCTGCTTCCAGGACTTACCTACTACATTTCTAACACTCTATTGACTACAATAAGAGTTCATACAATGTCTTACCTTAAAAAGACCCCTATACTGAGATGCCTGCATTTACACGAGCTGAACCTAGGCCTTCACCTAAACACAGCTCTTGGAGGAAGAGGGGTGGAGGGAGGAGAAAAAAAAGAAAATATGAAAATGTTGAGAAATATTTAAGCAGTGATAACAGCTAGAGAAGTACTACTGTAGAGGTTGTTACCTTTCAACTAATGTGATATTGGTTTTATTCAACAAAAGAGACACAAAAATCTAAGTCAGGAGAACAGTATTGCTGCTGACCTGGAATATCATACGATGCCAAACATTTTCACAGTAGAATTATTTAGAAAGAGAGCAAAAAGACAAAAATCACACTGGTCATACCATTCATAGATTACAAAAAGTCATCTTGCAAGCTATCACTGCAACACTCCAAAATGTTCTAAAATGCCAAAAGAAAAATTGACACTAGAGTCTAACTTTCACAAATACAGTCAATATGGCCACATGGTCAGACACTGCGCTCTTTGAATTCTTGTGTGTGGTGTTGCTAAAGACTTAGTTGAGACAAGTGCATAAGAGAAGTGTTGTATTTCCAGAGGAATATGGTAGGAAATGTAAATACACAGCTGAAGCAATGGTTCTATAGAAACAAAAAGATTGTCCAGTGTTGACAGAGACAGATGATCTCTTAGTATCAGAAAAACACAGTTGCATTGGAATCTGCCACTTCAGCCATTACTTCAAAAGACAAGACATTTAGAGGTAGGCACGTTTCATTTTAGGAGACATTACATAAGAAGTTTGTTCTGCTCAGTGTTGAGTGACCACTGATGGGAAACAAAACCTGGCAGCTGTTTCTTAAAAGCAATTCTCTTTCTTCTCTCAAAGACAGAATATAATATCCTTTAATGTAAAACAACTCAACATTTTCTTTCCAAGGGACTGAAATTATCTATCTAACACCTTATATTCAAAACCTTCCAAAATTTAGTTGGGATGAAACCAACACACCATCTGTAAAAGTTGCTCTATGAACTTTATTTACTTTCAGCTTCCACAGATTGTTCCACAGATTGGCTTTTGGACCTTACAGAAAATTCTATCCAGAATAATTTTCCATTAACTTCTTTTAAGACATGCAGAGATACACAATTTAAAAAGAAATGTTCTTGTCTATTCTATTTTCCCAGAAGGAATTATGTTTGAAAGCACTGTATAAATTCATGGGTTAAATCCTAATTCAGAAAAGCACTCTTGTTCAGAAAAACATTTATGCACATGCTTACTTTGAGTTTCTTATAAAATCTCACTGAAATCAATAGGACTTTGGCATGCACTTAAATAGTCCCTACCACCCTACATGCTTCTGATCCACTTCTATTCAAGAAAGCAATCAAGCACAAGTTTCTGAATCAGGATCTAAAGGTATTCTGTGAAAACCATTTCTATTCCAAGCTCTACTAATAAATTAGGTTTTTTGTGATTTTGCTTTTTTTTCATTAAGAATGTATAATGTGAATGTGCTTTGCTTCATTTTAAGCTGCAAAGGCCCATTTTTTGTACTGCTTGTTAAATCAGATTCTAATGATTCTTTCCCTCATGCAAATCTTTCCTCTCATTCATGGATTGTATTTAAATTCTGCTCAGCTTGTATTCATGATGCCTTGTCAGTGATTTGCATTGCTCTGATGCGTTTGCCCTGGTTGCACCCCTCACTCACTTTGGCTTGAGAACATAGAAGCCATAAATAACTCTTTAGCTGCTAAAAACAACACACACAATTCTTGTACGCTAATGAGCTCGAGGATGGCAGCAATGAAGCTCCGTGTGGGTCTCCGTGGTTTCCTGATCTGGCTATTCCTAATGCCCTGCTCTGTATCCTGGAAAACTGAGATTTTTAAACCTGTTATAGCAAAATATTGCTTCCCGAGAGTTTTGCAAAAAAGTAACTTCAGTTTAAAACCCACGATGATAAATGTGCTTTCTGCCCCACGGGTTTGGAGAGAGAAGGTGGTGCAGCTCCCTGCAGAGTGGCTGCAGCTCTGGATGGCAGCAAGGTACAGAACACACAGTGCCCAAAGCTGCACGCTCTGCAGGGGAAACGTTTCCCCTGCCTTTCCTAAAAGTCAGATTTAATTCTGTTCCCTCCCTACATCTGGACAGAAAGCCAAAGCAAGTAATTTGTTTCATAAGCCAGATGGCTACATTTTCTGATTCACATTGAAAGAGAGCATTTAGATTTCAACCACTGAGAAATGATGAAGGTATCATGTCTCAAACACATTTTGAATCGTCTGTTCATAGCATGAAAACTATTTATTCTAATTTCAGAAGATGGGAAAATGGGGCATTCTAGTTGTAAGTTTGTTTTTGGACAAAAATCAAGTAGAAAAAAATAATTCAAGACTAACACTTTTTTCTGAAGAATGTCGCATGATATTATCAATGACAGAAATTTGGAGGAAAGAACATCTAAGTAATGCATTTAAAGCATACTTGAAAGCATCTAACAAGTCACATATAAGACAAAAGTGATGGGATAACAATCACTTTTTTATGCAGCATATTAAAAAAGTCAGATAGTGTCCAAAAGAAATAGCCCAGCTTTCTCCTTTATAATATATTAGGCATCTACAGGAATGTGGCCACATTTTTCTGACTAAATTTCTATCTTCTTGGAAAGCTGTATTTTAGCAAAGAACACCTTAGTTCAGTATTCTACTCTGCTTGTTGCAGCCGTGGTGACCCCTGCCCAGAGGGTGCAGCAGAGGGTGCAGGGTCAGCGCAGGGAGCGGGGGCTGGCACCGCCCCTCCGCGGCCCCGCCACGCTCCGCGGAGACGAGAAGCTGCGGAAAGGGTGGCAAGCGGGAACTCCGCGGGAGCAGCAGCCGGGGGCTGTGGAAGGGGCTGGCGCTGGAATTCCCGCTGTCCCCAGCGGAGGGCACTGCGGGATGGCGGGCGCCGAGGCCACCGGCCCCTCCCGCATCCCGCTCCCGCCGCGCCTCCGCTGTGCCCGCACAGCCGCTCCTACCGCAGCCCCTCCGCCTGCCGGGTTCCCTGCCCGGTGCAACTACAAAACTGCTGTAAACCTTCTTTTCCATACCTGCCCGCCTTAGGGAATGGGAGGAATGCGTAATTTTCCTCCAGTCTTGTACAAGCCGATTTCGCCTCAGCCCTGCAGCATCCACGGCCCGATCTGGCTCGGGCAGCCTGAAGCGGCAGATTTGGTGTGTGCCTGGCAAACCCGGACACTCCGGGCATGGGGCTGTGGCCTTTGGGGGCTGCTGCGGGGACACTGATGGGGACCGCACAGGTGTGAAAAAGTGCTCTTAAAATGGAGCTGTACTGAGAACACAGAGCAGAGTCAGGAAATCCAGGTTCTTCCCCTAGACTTGCATTTAAGTTTCATTAACCTGGGTATTATTACTGCAATTTCTGCCTGACAAGAAGAAATTTGACTATTAATTCACAAGTGAATGTAAAGTGTTTTGAGATCCCAGATAAGAGACTTGTAGGAGTGAAGAAGTGTTAGCCTTCAAAAAGCTTGGTTCAGCATTTGACCTTAGGTACTAGTTTCTGAGGTGATTTGACTATCCTTAGTCACCTCTGATTATTGCTCCACATTTTAATACCAGACACTAGTTATTTCCATACCACCATAGCATTTATGATGTGTGATCCTTTCTGCTGAACTAGTGAAATTCATATACCTGATTACAGTAATGATGGGCAGTTATAAAAGCTTAAATAAACAGAACTGTCTGAAGATTTCTAATTGAGTTTTCTTAAAGGCTGCCTAGAACTCATCACAGCCACATGCCGGGAGCCTGCCCTGTTTAATGTTTCTTCTTTGGACTGGCATCCTCAGATCTCTGTATTATTCTTAGTCTCATCCTATTGTTTTCAGGGTGACCTTTGTTGCTCAGACTCTTTAATTCTAGGCAGAGATGTGCTATCTTTTCCAAACCATCCAGATTTGGTATGCAGGACAAAAAGAGAGGGAACATGGCCAGGATGGGTGATGACGAGAGATTTGCTCCTCACTCACTTCCCTGCTGGGCCAGAAGCTGCATTGACCATGGTGTGTGGGAGTGGAATTGTGTTCCTGGAGAAACACAGGCCGTGTGGCTCTGGAATGGGGTGCAGGAGCAGGGCATGCTACAGGCAGGTTGGAACAGGCACTTTGGAGACTGGCTGTGATTCCACAAGCTGGTTTGACTAGTCCACACTGAGCTTTCCTCCAGCATGATCTTGACTGCAGGTGGGTTTTCACTTCAGGAGCATCTTTCATCATTTTTCAATGTACATTATTGCTAGTTTTCTCTTCCCTCACATTAGATGGCCTGTCTATCCCATGTCTTTATTGGTTAAGAAGGTTACCTTCCTGTGCAGGTATGTAGTGCTTGTGACATAAGCGTGTTGAGCACAGTCGCTGGGATCAAGAAGTGGTCTTGTATTGAATTTTCATATTTCAAAATAGACCTGCGATTCTTCCAAGCTCTTTCTCAGCTAGTGATTCCTTTTCAAATTTGGGCATTCTGTCTTGTCTCCCAGTACTTGTCTCCCAGTTTCCTCTTGTGAAAAACTGCTGCTGATTTCTACAAGCCACTTTCAGGTGTCTAGAGATGTGTCCTCCTGAGGGAACCTGGAAAAAGCCCGGGCTCTGAAGTTGGGGTGAAGAATGCTGTGGGTAGTGTGTGCTCACCCCTGCTTCCAACTGTCCTACCCCACCTGGGGCAGTTTTAGGACATTTGAAGAACTGTTTAATGGGTGAGCACCCCAATTCTTTAAATATTGTGTAAGAAAGGAGAAAAGACTCCTTGTGTGCCAGTCTTAGCCTTCATAGCCTTCCCACAGAGCCTGGCCACTTTTTTATTATTATAATACATGGAATTTCCTAATTCCTCCCTTTCTTGAAGCTCCTTCCCAACCAAATGATTGATTATCAAAGCTTCAGGGAAGCTTCTCCTGCACAGGGAAAACTTTGGAGCACATTTCCCTCTAGCTCCCAGGGACTGAGCAGGAGGGCCCAGGGGATGTGTGGTGTCCCTCCTGAGGCTCTGCAGCACACCTGCCCTGCTCTGCCTCTGTTTCAGAGGCCCACCAGAAGCTAGGCCAGCTCTCTGGGAGGCTGCAGGGCTTTTCAGTTATTGCAGCAGGAGAAGAAAGATCTGTAAGATTTCGTTTCTGAAGCAGGAACATGTAAAGCAAGGAGGGGTCCTGGAGAAAAAAAAAAACAAAAAAACCCAGCACTCTAAAGGTATTTTGCTTATTAGAGAAGAAAAAAATCCCAAACCATGTTTCTGCTAACTTAGTCACTCGCCTGAACAGAGCAGTTTGGCCCTTCAGCCTTGGGAGGTTCTCAGTTGCCATTATCCAGTTCCCCAAATGCTGTTATGGGTCACATCAGTGACAGCAAAGCTTTCCCTTATCTCTCTGGAGCCAGTGTGTGTGGGTGCTGTCCCTGCCCATGGATGAGCCTATGCCAGCAGGGATGCCGAGGGCACTCCTGCTCTGCAGGCAAGGGCTTGGCCCATGGGTCTCCTTTGGCTACTGCTAGTAGTTCTCTGGCAAATTTATGGAGAAGGCAGTTTGTCATCAGATCTTGAAAATTAACAAGTCATTTCTATCACCTCACCAACACTTTTTGGATCTTCACAGCAAATTTAACCTTAAAGTCTGTTAAATGGCATCCTAATAATGTGAGGTTCATTGTAGCTGTGGATTTTTATTTCTTGTATACCTAAATGCCTTGGTGTTTCTAAATGTTTTTACCCATCTACAAATTTTATGCTGATTGACAAAAATCTGCACTTCTGAGTTAGCTTCTTTAGCTGAATTTCCCCAGGTTTGTGTTTCTAGAGATTTTAATTTTGCCTCGTTTTCATCTGTTTAAACTTTGCATTATTACTCAGTCACTTCCAAAGCAGGCATCTTGTTTACCTGGCCAGCTCTGAGGCTCCTTTTCTGACTAAGTTCACCCGTAGCACCTCTTGGCTCATTCCAGACTAGGTTAAGCCATAGGGCTACTTCCTTCTTTTACTAGAAAGGCTTTTATCATCTCAGCACGAGCAACCTGTACCAGCAGCCTGCAAGAGACCTATCTAAACAAATTCTCAAAGAAGAGTTGTGACTGTACCTCCTCTCTGTCTTCCTTGCTAGACCCCGCTGGAGGGGAAGGAACTCAGATTTTTATCTGCAGAAACTGATTGTGCTACGTGGGGCTTCCCCAGCAGGAAGACCTGACAGCAGGGGAAAGCATCACGTTGATTCAAATGTTTCAACAACCTTGAAAAAACTATTCCCAGCAATACAGGAAAATAGTAAGGCCTTTTCAACCTACAGTTAAGCCAGTATTCTGATGCTGGTCAGTTGGTACATAAATAGGTACCATGCATAAATCCCAGTGGAATTTCCTTTGCATTTAAGAAGTTAAAATTATTTTTCCCATCAAGGAGTTAGGAGCATTTTAAATTACTCCTTTTCATGCTCCTGGTAACTTTGTAGAAGTGGAGTCTATTAAGTTAGGAGATCTTTGAAAGGGACACCGATAATCAAGTCAGTGCTCAATGAAACAAGGTTTTTCCCACAAATCATGACTGATATCTGTGTCATTAGTAGGGTAGCTGCCCATCTCTTATCATGATTGGCAGGTTAATAAGGGACCTGGGGCTATCTTTTCACTGCTAGCACACAACCTAACCAATTGCTTTTAAATGATTGCTAATTTGACAGAATATAAGCAGAAGACGTAAAAATATCTGGAGTAATGTCTAATGCAGTTTTTACTCCTGGTATTCTGAGTGCTCTCATTTTAGAAAACAGATTAGAATGTAGTTAATAGATTTTAAAATTTTTTTGGACACTCAGTTTTTAAAGAAAATCTTGTAGTTGTTCTTTGGTTCAATTAGGACCAAAAGAGAAGGGAGTTTTGTAATGCAATTGTCCTGTAAAGGAAAATGTTTTAAATTGGGGAGATTATGTGAGCAGACCACCTGTAGGGCATTCATAGCTCTTTTCTATAATGCTCCAAGCCATGCCTTGCTGCCTGCAGTCTGGCTAACAATGCAGGGAAAAGCTGTTTAAAAGGCTGTTCTCCCTTTTCCCTCTGGTGTTCACTAACTGTTACAAGTCTTCCTCTTAAAATAAAAAAAAAAAAAGTCCCATGTCCCTTTAATTGAAGAACTTTAAGGCTCCATGGTGGCCAATTGGTCTGCAACAAGAGGAACCAGGCAGCAGGGAAAGAAACTTCAGACTATACATCACGTTTGGTGAAGAGAAAAGATCAAAGTTTTCCCAAACTCAAAAGAAACCAAGTTCCCTACAGATTAACCCTATTCATTTAGCTCCTCTTAAAGGAATGATGTTCTGAGCCACTGGGCAGACAGGTAAAAAGTTCAACAATTGCCAAAGCATTCTTCTGTTAATTCAACAGCCTTCTGCTCAAATAAATTAGCTTACTCCTGACAGAAGAACAATACCTTTTCTCTTGAAAAAGGACCATATTTGATATACAAAAGTTAAGATGTTAGTTTAATCTGTTAAGAAGAGATTGATCTAACAAATCTCAACTCACTGCTCCACCATAGTACATGATCTTTGAATTTAAAACATTAACCTTTTACACTTCAGTATGCATCCCAGGAAAGGCAGGTGCTTACAGAAGTGTAGACAACAGATACGAGAGGCGGGTGTGCACACTCCTAAAATAACACCCATTTTAAAAGGATACTTAACATGCCATGGGAGATGACTCTTTTGTAACGGCTCAGTTTAAAGACACCGTCATCTTTCAAAAAAGGAAAGAAGTATGGTAAGGCACCTCCCAGTTTTGGCAAACACTTTTTCAGAACAACTTGTTGAATGACTTGTTTTCTTGGGTCTACATAGGTCACTTCTTTAACAGGTAATGACTGGAGCATGAAGGTAGTTCATAGTTAATGGAACTACCTAAAGATACAGCAGCTGGAATAACCAGGGCAGGAGTAGGGGAAAAGCTTGAAAAAGTCATTTATCAAAAGTCATTTTATTGACAAAATAGAATACTCATATTTGCTCTTACAGGGGTAGCCTCTAAACTTTTTTACAAAAAAATTTACAGACTGTATAGCTTTGGATATATACATATTTTACACATCTGTACAAGGTAACAAATAATTATATAAATACATCCTTTAATGTAGGAAACCCGTATTTAGCTGGGGTGTATATTTAAGACATGTTTTGATTCAGTCTGTATTGTAAGGCATTTGCCTGGTCATCAACATCCCAAAACCCTGCAGTCCCCGGCAGACTCCCACCTCAGAATGGGGGGAGGAAGACCCTCCCTCCCATGAGTAAAGAGCTGCTGTTAGTCCAGAGTGACTCAGAAGCTGCTGTGCCTTGCCCTCTGCAAGACACGGGTGAGCCTCTACCCTCCTCTGCCAGCAAAATAATAAGCTGGCTCCTTGAAGTACATGCTCCCTGCATATGAATGGAGGGGAAGGAGGAGGGGGCTGGAGCCTGGGGCCTCTGCCAGCTGCATTGTTCTATACAAGCTGTGGCTAATAAGGACCATTAGGGGTTCATTAATGGCACCAAACAGTGAGGGGGCATTTTAGGCAGGCCAGTGTCCCTCATTCCCTAACCTTTGGCCTCTTTCCCCCTCCTCACACTTGAGACAGGGGCATCTGCTTGGGGTAGGAGACAGAGCTGGCAGTGCCTGATCTCCACGTCAGGCCGGTGCTGACATCACTGTAGAGTGAGCCACCACCTCCGGCCCCAAGTCCTCCTGCTGCGGTGATTGCTGCCTGTCCACCTGCTGCTGCCCCTGTGGTCCCAGCCACAGCAGCACCTTTGCTGGCCCAGCAGCAGCGAGTGCAGAGGGCCCTCCAGGACTCCAGGGTCTTGCCAGACCAGACCCAGACACCAGAGGTGATGCCCACTACCAGGCACATGAAGTACTTGAGCATGAAGACGGCATAGTCAGGGCGGCGGGCCTGGTCAGGCTGCTGGTCACGCAGGCAGGGGCAGTTGTGCGTGGCCTCCCAGCGTGGCCGGTTGTGCTGCTCGTAGAAGAGGCAGGCAACCACGCTGGCAGCTGGCACCGTGTAGAGCACAGTGAAGAGTCCCAGGCGTATCATCAGCTTCTCCAGCTTGTGGGTCTTGGTGGGGCCACCCTGCTGCTTGATGACACTGCGGATACGGAAGAGCGAGACGAAGCCAGCGAGCAGGAACATGGAGCCGATGGCCAAGTAGATGAGCAGCGGTGCCAGCACAAAGCCCCGTAAGTTCTCCAGGCTCTGGTTGCCCACGTAGCAGATGCCAGCCACGGGGTCCCCGTCCACAGAACTGAGTGCCAGCACAGCAATGGACTTGACACTGGGGAGCAGCCAGGCGGCCAGGTGGAAATACTGCGCGTAGCCGGCGATGGCCTCGTTGCCCCACTTCATGCCGGCAGCCAGGAACCAGGTGAGGGAGAGGATGACCCACCAGATGGAGCTGGCCATGCCGAAGAAGTAGACGAGGAGGAAGACAACGGTGCACAGCGCCGGGCCGGTGCTCTCGTACCGCACGTGCTCGGCCACCGCCAGCTCCGGCTGCAGCTCGGCCGCACCGCCCGCCGCGCCGCGCCCCCCC
>VZRS01007285.1:288-30264 GCA_013398055.1 Ifrita kowaldi
AAAATAAACCAACCAAAAAGCCAAAACCTTAAAAGAGAAAGGAAGGAAGGAAAGAAAGAAAAGAAAGAAAGGAAAGAAAAAGAAAAAAAATAACTATAACCAACCTTATTTAGCAGACTTTTGTGCAGTTTAATGAATTCTCTTGACCCTTTTCTAGATAGCATGGCTCTCACCACCAGTCCTGGGGCTCCCTCACTAACCAGCTTTGCTCACACTAATCGCAGGCTGAGAAAGTGCTTCAGTTTGACCCTGGAACCAAAAACGTGACATCGCTGCTGCTGGAGGCGAAGGAGCTGGAGGCCAGGGTCATCATCCTCTCTGCCAGGTGAGGCCGTGCTGTCGCGTCCCCTCCCTGCTCTGATTTCCTCTCTCCCGACGCTGCCCAGCGCTGGAGTCGGTGTGGATTTGGGGTTTGACATCCCTCCGAGGAGCCTGAGAGAAACCCCACGTGCAGCCCCCTGTCCCGGGCAGCTGGAGGGTGCTGAGCTGTGCTGGACGTGCTGCTGGCCAGGCAGTGACCATCCCAGCGTGGTGCCCGGCTGTCCTGCAGGAGCGGCCGAGGTTACTGACGGTGTGCCCGGCCCAGCTGGGAGGGAGGGGAGCCTCACGGCCCCCGTGCCCACAGCACGGTGTGCAGATGTGCCGGTGCTCAGCAGCGCTGGGAGCTCTGGGGTCAGCCGAAGCTGAGGGGAAGGTTCCCATTGCATCCAGGGTTTAGCCATTACCCAGGAGAACCAGCAGTCAGAGACACCGAGGATTGTGTCTTCCCCGGCTCTGCCACACCTTTGGGATGTGGAAACGGGGCCACCTGGCAGCTGGAGCCACGTTGCCGTTCCGTTCGTGTCGTTGCAGCGAGGATGACGCGGCCACGGTGTACAGATCAGCAGCCATGCTCAACATGACGGGCTCCGGCTACGTGTGGCTGGTGGGGGAGCGGGAGATCTCGGGCAATGCCCTGCGCTACGCCCCCGATGGTAGGCACCTCCCGAGCTCCCTCCCGCCGCAGCCAGGCTCGGAGGAGCCTGGTGGAGCCGGGGCGAGCGGCCCCTGCCCTCCCCGGGACCCCTGGGGCTGGGGGAACGCGGTGCCGTGGTGGTCCCGAACGGAAGGTCCCGCGCTCTGCTCTCCGCTCCCGCTGCCTGCACGGGGACGCAGCCTTGGCCACGCTGCCACGCCCCGAATCCGTGTCACTGGGGCTTTGCTGTCACTCCCCCCGTGTCACTGGGGCTTTGCTGTCACCTGGGGGAGGCTTGGGCCGTGAGGATGGAGCTCAGGGTGTCCGTGGTACTCGGAGCTGTCCCCAGCAGGACACAGCCAGCCCAGCCTCGCTGCCTGAAGCTCAGGCAACTCCCTACGGCGTCCAAGGGATCCTCAGCCCGCAGCCATGTGCTCGCTGTCCCCAAGCGCTGGGCACGGGGCAGCCGGTGGTCCCGGGAATGCTGACCTGCCTCCCCTGTGCCCGCGGCAGGAGTGATCGGTCTGCAGCTCATCAACGGCAAGAACGAGTCTGCCCACATCAGTGACGCTGTCGCCGTGGTGGCCCAGGCCGTGCACGACTTGTTTGAGAAGGAGAATATCACAGACCCACCGCGGGGCTGCGTGGGCAACACCAACATCTGGAAGACAGGACCCCTTTTTAAGAGGTATTGGGGAAAGGGCCCTGCTGGAGGGAGCAGAGGACCTGCTGGGGGAGAGCTGGAAAAGGTGGGAGCATGTGGAAAAGGTGTAGGAGGACATGGTGGCTTTGTTCAGGGTGTCTGTCACTAAAGCTTTGGGGCATGGGGCACAGGGCTGCCTGGGCTCTCCTGCATGATTTGGATGTGAGAGCTACATCTCTCCTAGAAAACTCTCCCAGGCACGGGCTTAGGCAATGGCACCCAGTTTTTCCTGGCTGTTTAGGCATCATCCTGGTGCCTGGCACCAATTCAGTCCATGTCAACCCATACTACCCTGGGCAGTGCTTAGACAGCTGGGATGTGTGGGCAGGGAATGACTCTAGGAGGAAAAGATTTGGGACTGTGGTCTCCTCCAGTCTGGATCTTAATTCCATGGGCAGAAGTGGGAGAGAGGGGGGTGTTTCTGCCAAATCAAGGTAGGGGGACATTTCTGTCCCATTTTATCTTGGTGCTGCAGACACGTTTCCCGCTGAACATTCCAAGGGCTGTGGCATGAGCCCGGCACTGCCAGCAGGGCTCGGTGGCAAGAGATGTCCATGCATGGGACAGGTTGCCCTTGGCTGCAGCAAATCCTGGTGCTGTGGATGTGGAGGCTGGGGTGTCACAGACGGGAGCATGTGCCTGTGGGGTCCTGCTGCCGGGGCAGGGGGTCAGCAGGTCCTGCATGCGCTTCCAGACCCCAGTCCCTGCATCCCTGTGGGTGCTGGGGCCACAGGGGCTGGGCCTTGGTACAGCAGCCACTCCCTGCAGTCCTGGGCTCTGTTGAGCATGAAACCTGCAAAGCCTGGAGATTGTTTTAGATGCATTTCTGGCTTCCCCTGCAGTGAGTCTTTGGCATGAGAGAGTCAAAGCTGCTCTTCACAAGTGTCTCAGGCAATCCTTGTGTGTTTCCACTGTCATATTTCCAGGGTTTGGGGGCTGGTTCTCCCCTGGTTGGTGTTTGTGTGTTTCTGGGGCACTACCCAGAATGGGAAGGGCAGGTGCCAGGCACAGCACCAGAAGCTGTAGCATGGACACACCTCCCAAGGGACATCCAGAGGAAAGTGTCCTTGGGTGCTGTGGGACAGATAATTCCAGAAGAGAATGGGACTGATCTGGTGGAAAACAAGGGGCAGTGACAGCAGATATGGTAGTGAACACTTCGGAAACTGATTCCATCCACCGGGAGGGGATGACCACAGGGCTGTGAACAGACACCATAGGTAGCCTTGGCTGGACTTCTGCAGGGTAGTGAGCTTATGGCAGGTAACTGAGGGGGAGCATGCCTTGGGAGGTGTCTCAATGGCCACAGCAGGTTTTCTAGGTTGTCCCTACTGTGTTTCTCTCCGTAGGGTGTTGATGTCCTCCAAGTACTCAGAGGGTGTCACTGGGCGGGTGGAGTTCAACGAGGACGGGGACAGGAAATTTGCCAACTACAGCATCATGAACCTGCAGAATCGGAAACTGGTCCAGGTTGGGATTTACAACGGCAGCAATGTACGTACAGGCCTGGGCTGGGCACGAGGGGCTGGGCACGGGGGTGTCCACCCTGGCCTCATGTCCATCTGCTTCCTCTGGGGTCCATTGCAGGTCCTGACCAACGACAGGAAGATCATCTGGCCAGGGGGGGAGACCGAGAAACCTCAAGGCTATCAGATGTCAACCAAGCTGAAGGTAAGAGCAAATGGCATCAGGGGCAGGGCTCCTCAGCCCTCTGCATGCCGGGCAGTGACTTCATCTCTGCCTCCCACCTCCACGGCTGCTCTGCACCTGGCAGCAGCGTTTGCAAGGCCAGGAGAGGCTAGAGGGGAGAAATAGAGAAGGTCCTGTAGGGTGTTCAGAGCACAGCTTTCAGCTGGAGTCAATCTAGATAGGGCGGCAGGCATCCTTGGGCTTGGAAAGAGACAGGTGCGAAGTGGACATGAGAGAAAACAGCAGGGAAAGGGTGGAGGGACAAGGTGTTCACCATTTCTGGGGAGGGCAGCCCAGCTCCCACCACGGGAGTGCAGCTCTGGAAGGAAACAGAGACGAGGGTGTTTGTGCTTCACCTCTCAGATTGTGACCATCCACCAAGAGCCCTTTGTGTATGTGAAGCCCACTCAGGCAGATGGGACGTGCAGGGAGGAATTCACCATCAATGGAGATCCTGTCAAAAAGGTCTTCTGCACTGGACCCAATGAGACCATCCCAGGTAACTCAGTCTGGTGGGGGCTCCCCCAGCCCACCCAGCTGATGAAGACTCCCACAGCAAGAAGGGGTCCCAGGGAGGGTGCTCAGTCACACAGGAGGAGCAGAGGATGGGGCACAGAGAGGTGACAGCACTGCCAGCCCCCAGACAGCCTCACAGCAGTGCTGTGCAGGAACTAGGCACTGGGATCCAGGAGTTTGAGCCCAGCAGATTCTTTCCCACTGTCTCTCTTCTGGATGGGCTCCAGGGCTGCTTGGAGGGATTGCATCCCAGGTTTCTGTCTGCTGACATGTTCCCATTCTCTCTGCCTTGATCTCCAGCAGCAGCAAGGGCCCTGAGGCACATTAGCACGTGCTGCACTGGCACAGCACCAGTCTCAAACTGATACAGAAACTGTGTCAGGATCAGGAGTGAGCACCTGCTGCGGGGTGGGAGCTGCTCAGCAATGCCAGGCTTGCCCAAATCCACCTGAAGGGCATCCCCTTGGCTCGTCACACCTTCCTGTGCACAGCATCCCCCCAGAGTTGTGTCCTGGGCTGTGTTCAGCCTGCTGGGTTCGTGTCAGGACTCCTGCAGCACATGCACCGAGCCCCTCTGTGCCCTGCAGGGGATGGGGAGCACCCACTCTCAGCCCACCTCACTGGGACACAGCAAAGGCACGGGACCCCTTTGTCCCCAGCGTGCCACACCCTCAGGAGATGGAGGCAGTGAGAGGGGGTGGTCAGGCAAATGGCCCTGACGGATAATGTGGTTACATCCCATATGGAGCAGAGCCATGGGGTGGCTGCTCTCGCTGGGGACAGGCACGGATCCTGTGTGGGGTCCCTGGCCAAGGCTGCCCCCGCTCATCCCCGTTCTGTCCCTCCCCAGGCCGTCCCACCGTGGCACTGTGCTGCTACGGCTTCTGCATCGACCTGCTCATCCGCCTGGCAGGGGTGATGAACTTCACCTATGAGGTTCACCTGGTGGCTGATGGTAAATTTGGTACCCAAGAGCGGGTGAGTTTGGGCAGCCTGTGATCTTTCTTTGCCTGTATCGTGTGTAGAAACGCCCCCAGGCCCTTCTGCAGAGCAGGGTGGGGCGGAAGGGCAGTGCAGGGTCCTGGTTGGTGGGGGATGTGTGTCAGGGCAGGGCTCTGACCCTGCCTGGGCTTCCCGGCAGGTGAACAACAGCAACAAGAAGGAGTGGAACGGGATGATGGGGGAGCTGCTGAGCGGCCAGGCAGACATGATTGTGGCTCCCCTCACCATCAACAACGAGCGGGCTCAGTACATTGAGTTCTCCAAGCCCTTCAAGTACCAGGGCCTCACCATCCTCGTGAAGAAGGTATGGTCTGGCTGGGATGTTCTGCAGAACATGGGAGGTGCCCCTGTTCCCCAGACTGCACCGTGCCCAGTTTCCCCAGTGCAGCCCCTGCCAATCCCAGGCTCCAGGCTGCTGGTTTCAGTGCTGGGTCTCATCTGCACCACCCTGATGCCTCCTGTGCAGCCAAGCAGCAGGAGCTCAGGGCAGGGCAGGCCCCTGTGGGTCCCTCCAGGCGGGCAGGGTGCCGGTGTGGCGGGTGCCAGCGCTGTTCCCCTCTCTCCTGTGTGCAGGAAATCCCCCGCAGCACCCTGGACTCGTTCATGCAGCCCTTCCAGAGCACGCTCTGGCTGCTGGTGGGGCTGTCTGTGCACGTGGTGGCAGTGATGTTGTACCTCTTAGACCGATTCAGGTGAGTGCACTTCGGGCCACCCCAGGTCTGGAGGGGACAGGGAGGTGCTCCTGGGAGCTGTCCCCTGGGTCCCTTGCTCGGGCACAGCCCTGCAGCCCTTTGGGGGCTCTCACAGGGACTTAACCCAGCTTCTCTGCCCCAGCAGCCCTGGGCTGAGGCTCCTGGCCCCTCTGGCTGCCTGAGCTGAGGGATAAGGATGTGTGGGGTACCCAGCCCCTGGGGATGTGGGAACACACCTGTCAGGCCAGGGGCTGTACAGATACCTGGACAAGGGGACTGTCAGCCTCTGGGCTCTGAGAGAGTTTCCCCTCGGCCTCCCTTGGCCCTGTGGCAGCTCCTCTGAGGGCAAGAGAACCTGTCCCTGGCTCAGCTCTGTGCCCAGAGGCTTTGGTGGCTGATCTGCAGGGAGCCCTCTGTGCTGCAGTGGGGGAGGCTTGAGCTGGCCAGGGTCAGATGGTCTTTCTGGCCTGGGGAGAGTGTGATGGGACTGGGAGCAGTGTGAGCCAGGCAGGGCTGCAGATCAGCACAGGGGATATGCCAGGCAGTGGGACAGAGCAGGGAGGAGCTGCTTGGGACACAGGCACTGTCTGTGGGAACGAGTGACACAGGGCTGCACCAGGACATGTAGGGCACAGTGGGGAGCCCTGGGAACCAGGGTAAGGGGAATGAGAAGGGTTCTTGGTCTTGTTTTCCAGCCCATTTGGCCGGTTCAAAGTAAACAGTGAGGAGGAGGAGGAAGATGCCCTGACTCTCTCCTCAGCCATGTGGTTCTCCTGGGGAGTCCTGCTGAACTCCGGCATTGGAGAAGGTGAGTCCCAGTCACAGCGGGATTGCTCTGCCCTGCAGCCCTGGCTCTGGGCTCGGGGGGAAGCCCCTGCCCTCCTCCACAGCCTCCCCCTCTCACATGCTCCCTGTGGGACCTCGTTCCCTGAGCCCTCCCTGCAGCAGGCTGGCAGGAGGTTTGGGGATGCTGAGGGTGGCACATTTGTGGCAGTTGGCACATTTGAGTCCTGCCACCCCCAGCAGCGGTGATGTGACACAGGGCAGGGAGGCTTGGGCTGGATCCCCTGCCCAGGATCACGCACCCTCTCAGGTGGGACACAGCTTGCCCTGCGAGGAGCTGGAGGGTTTTTTGGTTGGGGCAGTGCAGAAGCTCCCTGCGCAGCTGCTGGCACAGCAGGTGGATGGTGCACATCTGCAGCTGCCGTCGGGTTCCTGTGCACTGACACGGCTTTGGCAGCCAAGCCAAAGCGCTCGCGGTGCCGCTCTGATCTCTCCTCTCCCCCTGCAGGTGCTCCCCGGAGTTTCTCTGCCCGTATCCTCGGCATGGTGTGGGCTGGCTTTGCTATGATCATCGTGGCTTCATACACTGCCAACCTGGCAGCCTTCCTGGTGTTAGACCGACCTGAGGAGAGGATCACAGGCATTAACGACCCCCGGGTAATGACCCCTCGCTTGCTTTCCCCTTTCCTTGGGCACCGAACGTGGCTCGTGGTTCCCAGAGCCCTGTGATCTGTGCTGGGGGGGCCAGACCCGGGTAGCTCTCCTTGGGCTGGTGCTGGTCAGTCTGAGCCCCTGCCCTGGGCGGGAAGGGGCAGACACGGGCAGGGATCAGCAGGGAAACAACCTGTCCAGAAATAGCCCGTCTGCAGTGAAACTGCCTGCCAGTTCCTGGAGAGCTTCCTCCAACCAGCGAGGAAACGATTCATTATGGATGAGTTATAACTAATGAAATTGTCCCTGCGGTGCAGTCAATACTCTCCACATGCCTCAAATCCATTTCCTGCTCTGGCAAGGACACAGCCACAGCTCATCAGCCCGGGCACGCAGGAATGTGCCCTGCAGCAGCACTGACCCACAGCGTCCCACGCCCTGCTGTGTGCCCTGCCACGGCACTGCCAGCTCCGCAGGCACCCTCCTGCTCCCTCAGTGCCACCCTGTCCCTGTCCCGCAGCATCCCCTGCCCCAGCACCACGGTCCCAGGGCGTCCATTGCCCCGTGGCATCCCCTGAGGAGATCAAGGTCTTCTCCAGGGAACAGGTCCCCGAAGGAGATAGGAAATTAGGAAGCGCAGCCTTGGGGTGAGAACGTTTTGCTGATGAAGGACAGAAACAACAGGAGCCCTGCCCTTGCCTTTCAGCTGCGCAACCCCTCGGACAAGTTCATCTACGCCACGGTGAAGCAGAGCTCCGTGGACATCTACTTCCGACGGCAGGTGGAGCTGAGCACCATGTACAGGCACATGGAGAAGCACAACTACGAGAGCGCTGCCGAAGCCATCCAGGCAGTGAGGGACAAGTGAGTAGGGCCAGCACCTCGCGTGGCCAGGCTGGGGAGGGCTTCAGGGAGCTGCAGCTGGGTGGAGCAAGCAGGGCAAAGCTGGGAGGAGCTGCGGTCAAAGCGTGGCTTGATGGGACCTCCCAGCTGGGGCCGGGTGGCATCTGCCCGGGTCTCTGGGTGGGCAGCACAAGGTCTGCGTGGGGAATGGCACAGTGGGAGCCCTGGCCCTGGCCATGGCCTCCCTTTCTGGCCTCTTTTCTTCATTCAGTGCAAGGCTGGGTGGCTTCTGTGTTTAAATCAGGGCTGGGAGCGCCCTCGCTGTTCCACGGTGGCTGCAGACCAGCTGGGCTGCCCAGCCTGACCTGTCCATCCTCTCTTTGTGTCCAGCAAGCTCCACGCCTTCATCTGGGACTCGGCGGTGCTGGAGTTCGAGGCCTCCCAGAAGTGTGACCTGGTGACGACGGGGGAGCTCTTCTTCCGCTCCGGCTTCGGGATCGGGATGCGCAAGGACAGCCCCTGGAAGCAGAACGTCTCCCTGGCCATCCTCAAGTCCGTACACGGCTCTTGGCGTGGGGCTTGCCCCGAATGCTGTGTGTGTTGGCACTCAAGTAGCCCCGTGCCAGGCACTGCCAGCCACCCTCCAGACCCCTCCGCAGGGACAGGGGCGCTGGGGGCTCCGTTCCCTCCTGACAAAGGGGACATTGAGGGACTGGGATGGGCACCCACAGCCTCATCTCTGGCTCGCAGGGCTGGGGCAGCAGCAGGGAACCGGAGGGAGGGCGGAGCAGGGCAGGGAGCAGAGCCCTGGTCAGCCAGGAGTGTCGGCAGAGCTGGCAGAGAGCAGCGGGGCCATCCAGCACAGGTCTCTGTGAGCAGGGTGTGGGTGCTGCCATCTCCCCACTGCTCCCTCAGGGCTCAGCCTGTCCAACAGCACTGCCCTGCCCTGGCTCGGTCACCCAGGGGGTTTTCTTTCAATGCTGGCTATTCCTGTTGCACAGGGTCCCTGCTCTGGGTCCAAGGCTTTTACAGCAGCACTGATCTGCAGTGTGGGGTCACAAGCCAGTCTGATATTATGGGTAAAAAGGGATTTCCTTCCTTGCGTTACTTTGGAAATGCCACACCTACTGCAGACAGAGAAATGTCACGATGGAGGAACAGGCAGCTGGGAAGCAGCAAGTGAAGGGAGGGAGACATGGGAGATTCATTTTAGGAGAGAAGTGGTCAGGAACTACAAGAGTCCTGCCCGAGATGCAGAGGTGAAAGGCCTGAGAGAGAATGGGCAGGATGTTGAAGACAGGCAGGACCCAGGGTGATGTAGGGAGGCACAAACCCTGTCTGTGGGATTGTCTTAACAGAGGGATGGGTGGCAGCAGGACAGATGGGATTTGGAGCAAGCCTGAAGAGGCCACAGGAGTCCTCAGTGTCCTCCTGGGAGAGGATGGGGAAGCCCAGGGCTATAGGTGGCCCAGGAAGGTGGTGAGGGTGTACCAGGAGCAAGAGGGAGGAAAGTGCAGTGATCCTGGGGTGGGATGTGTTCTCTGTGCCCACCCCATCCCCACGAGGTGTTCAGGTGGAAATGGGCACTGTGAGGACACGGCTCCCGAGCTGTGACACCGAGCTGTGACACCGAGCTGTGACACCGAGCTGCTGGGGTGTCCCAGGCCTCACTGTGCACGGGAGGGACCACCCAGCAGCAGTGCCCTGACCTCGAGGGTGCTGGGGGTCACCAGAAAGGGCTGCATGGGGTCCAGCATTGCCTGAGCTCCAAGCGGCCCTGGCAGGTGGAGGAACCGTGCAGGAGGGAACTGGGAGATGCGGTTCATGTCCACTCCCTGCAGCCTTCTCCAAGAGCTCTCTGAGCACTGCCAGCTCCACCCTTCCTGGGGAACATGCCCTCCTCATGGCTTACACGTGGCTCTTTAGGCAGCAGGCGCTGCCCAGAGCTGCCGTGGGGCAGTGGGTGCCTGCTCACAGTGCTGTACGTGGTTCTGTGTGTGTGGGTGAGCCGTGGCAGCCCTGCAGCCAGCCCACACACACTCTGCAAAGGCCACACGTGCCCAGGGGTGCACACACGCAGCCAGCACACCCTTGGCTCCTGTGTTTGTGGGCTGCAGAGCCTTAGGACAGAGGGCACGAAGGCACACAGCATGCGTGCCCCAGCTGCCTGTGGCAGTCCCCAGTGACTACCCTGTGCTGTCTCCTTGTGCTTCCAGGTCCCATGAGAACGGCTTCATGGAGGATTTGGACAAGACTTGGGTGAGGTATCAAGAGTGTGATTCCCGTAGCAATGCCCCAGCAACACTCACCTTTGAAAATATGGCAGGTTTGTTCTGCAAACCTCTTTCTCCCCCTTCGCTGGGTAACCCGCTTTTTCTCAAGACATTCTCCTCTCCGGGGCTCTCCTCTCAGGCCAAATCTCTGCTGCTTCTGGGTTTGTGCTTTCCTGGTGCTGGGAGGCTGCTGAGGTGGGCTCCGTTCCCACCTCGTTGCAAACAAAGCTTCCCCCACCATCCCTGGGTGCCCTTCTCCCAGGTGGGGCTGCCCTGGTGCGGGCACTGCCCCCCTCCCTCTGCCCTGGCCAAGCTGAGCCTGTCGCGGAGCAGTCAGAGCTGTCACCAATGCAGAAAGGGGAGCAGCACCTCGGGGTGTTCCCGAGGTGAACCCTGCTGCAGGAGGGGGCTGGAGGCGAGGGGCAGCCCCAGTCCTGAGGAGCCCTGGGCAGGAGCAGGACAGGGATAATCGATACAGAGGGGTTTTCATCTTGCAAAGACTGTGAGAACCCCCAGCCAGGCTCTCCCTCTGCACTGAGGTGGTGCTGCCGGTCCTACACCCAGACCATGCAGGGATGAGGGATGAGGGGTGTTGGACGGGACCCCGTCCTCACCAGCACTGCTGGCTGGGTTACAGGCATGGAGAAAGGGGGCATTTTGCTCCATCTCCTCAGACACCACTCCAAAAACGTCAGCCCCGAGGGTTGCAGGCATCCAAGGGCAGCACAGGGCTCTGTGCATGGCTGTGCTTCCTGACGAGCCAAACTGGAGCACCGGGGCTGGGTCCTGGTGCAGACAACCCCGTGGTCCTGGGGATGGGGTCTGCCCTGGGGCTTGCCGTGCCTGTTCCGAGCTGCATCTCAGTGCCCTGTGCCCCACGAGAGCTGGCACCGACACCCCTCAGGTGCCCAGGCTGTGTTCCCCTCCCGGCCCTCCAGGACTGCGGGGGGATGGCGGGGGGACCCCGGGTTGGCAGATGCTCCCATTGCTGAGCATGATGCAGAAGAAATGAGGGGTCATGTTGCAATTTCCACTGCCCCCTGTAACTTTCCTGCTTATTTCAGGTGTGTTTATGCTGGTGGCTGGAGGTATTGTTGCCGGGATATTTTTAATATTCATAGAGATAGCTTACAAAAGGCATAAGGACGCGCGGAGGAAGCAGATGCAGCTGGCGTTTGCGGCCGTTAATGTGTGGAGGAAAAACCTGCAGGTAGGACAAACCGTTTTTAGAGCAAATCTCCACCAGGTGCGTTTTCCATTCCTTCACCAAAGCAGTGAATGCAGAGCTGTGGATTAGCATGGGGCCCTCTGTCCCCCACCCCACCCCCAGCAGCTCCAGTTGGGTGTTACTGGGTGCCTGTTAAGATGTAGGGGAGTGTCCCTGCCTTGTCCCCGGGAGCTGCCCCTGGCCGATGCTGTCTGTCCCAGCACAGCTCCGACAGGGCAGAGGCCCGGCCCAAACGCCCCCAGTGGAGCTCGGGATGGGGACTTTGCTCTGCTGGGGACCGTGTGCCGGAGCCACACCTTGCCCTGGCTGGGCAGCAGTGCCAGCACGGCTCCTTCGCAGGTTCTGCCCTGCTGCCCAGCTCCGGCTGCGCTCACCAGCAGATGGGAGGGTCAGCCCACTGCCACTGACCATCCCTGCCCGGTGCTCAGGTGGAGGAATGCTCCAGGGATAGTTTCCATCACCTCCCCTTCCCTGCCTGCTCCCCGACAGCGCGGTAGCCCTCGCCATACCCAGGGCCGACTCCCGAAAGAGGTGGTGCGTGCTCTTGTCCTTTGGAGACAAGGACATTCCCCCACACAGGAGCCAGCAGTGCCGGTCCCTGTCAGTGCCAAGGCTCCCTCAGGCTCCTTCCATGGGGCCGTTGTTCTCCCAGGCTTCTCCCGTTCCTGGAACATCTCTGTGCCGCTCAGGCAGGGAAGCCCAGGAGGGTCAGGGGTGCCTGGCAGTGACACCGAGCCATGGGCACATCCGTGGGCCACCAGCCTCACACTTCCCTTACCCTGCTGCTTTTGGGGCTGAGCCCCACAGTGCCCCTGACCCCAGTGTAGGGCAGCTGGAGGCTGAGTTGCCCGGGCTGGTTTTTCCCTTGGGGAAGCACAGCGGCGTTCAAAGAGCAGGAGCTCCTTTAGGTGACTAAAGGACACTGCCGCTCGGAGCAGAGCCAGCGCAGGAAAGAGAGAGAAGGAGGCTCGGGGACCCCGTGAGGAGCCCGGCCGGGGCCCCGGGGAGCAGCACTGGCTGGGGCTGCGGGGGGGCTGCCGGGTGGAGCAGCGAGGGGAGCACGAGGCCGGGCTGCTGTATCCTGAGAGCTCGCTGGGTTCAGTTCACCGGAAAGAGTCTCGGAAACGCCATTTCTCAATTTTTTTTTTTCCTTTTTTTCCTTCTTTTTCCTTTGCTTCCAAAAAGCAGCAGCACCGAGGGGGTTAAGGCTGCTGGGACAGAGCACACTAGTCGCACTGCCATTTTTCACTTGCCAACCTTCTAGAAAATACTGCACTGGGTCCTTGGGCAGAGTCTGTGGGACTGTGAGCAAAGCATGCTGCCCTGTGGGGGTAAACAGCCTCATGGTAAAGAGCCGTTTGACATTGTAAGACTTTTCCACAGGAGGAAACGTCAGAGCACTAGTATCTGGTACATTGCTAGAAGGTAGGCAAGTGGAAAGATTTATTTGTTAAAACAAACAAACAAAAATAATGGTTTTTGGGATCACAGTTTTGCCATGGCTATTTCCTGAGATGCCATGGAAGAAAAAGACATTTCATTCCATTCATCTTGCTTTCCTTTCCGTTTGTGCATGTCCGCAAAAGAGAGAACTGAGAAGGAGGAGCAAATGTATCCCCGAGCATGCTCTACGCACCAGCGGGATACATTTTGGTTACCCCCGTGCGGTAGCAGAGCCAGACCTGGTCACTCCGTCCCCCGTCGGAAAGGTCACACTCATTGGCACGAAAGCAATTGGGGAGGACTCGTTGCCAGCGCCCGGCGCCGAGCGCGGCCGGGCCCCCCGGCCCGCGGCCCCCGCACCATGGCGGCTGGTGCTCCCAGCCTGCGCCAACCAGGTCCGACTCGCTAACTCCAACGCCTACATTTTTCAGTTCTGTTTCTCTTTGAGTTCATCCCGACCCGACGACATCATGGCACTAACGCTTTGCTTCCTCCCTTTCTTTTCCTTTGTATTTTTTCTTTTTTTTAATTTTCTTTTTCTTCCAGTTTCCTTTTTGTTTTTTAGCCTGTTTTACTTTGGAAAACAAACCAAACCACCACCAACAACCACGTTCGGCTTTGCACAACTGCATCATTTGAATTTTTGAACACATTTTTTTTACAGAATATTCATACAATGACTTCTCTTTCAATGCAGTCCTCTCTCTCTCTTGTGGCACTAGGATTCAGCCTCAGAAAAGGCCCTGAGCACTTTTTTTTTTAGTGGTAGGTGCAGCATCTCACGTCTCGGTCCAGGCTAGCGGTGGAAGCGAGGGGCAGGGCGCCAGGCAGAGCATCCCCAGGAAGCGAGGTCAGCTGTGCCGGCCTGGCTGCAGACACCAGGAGAGCAGGGCTGCCTCCCAGAGGGGTTCCCAGCGCTCCAGACGCGAGGCCGGCCCCCCGTAGCCGTAGCAGTGTGGTGGCTGTGCCGTAGCCGCGGGGCACGGAGGCCCTTGGAGGACTGGGAGTGGCAGAACACCTCCAGTAGCTTTCTCACCTAAATGAAGGCCATGACACGGGGCAGTATTCAAATAGATTTAGAGTTTCCAACAACACACTAGAGATCTAATTACTTATACATATTCATTTTAGGATAGAAAAAGTGGTAGAGCAGAACCTGACCCTAAAAAGAAAGCCACTTTTAGGTCCATCACCTCCACCCTGGCCTCCAGCTTCAAGAGACGTAGGTCCTCCAAGGATACGGTAAGAGGAAGAAGAACAATTCTGCCCTCTCTCTTTCTCTCTCTTTCTCTCTTCTGCCATCCCATCGACTGCCACACACCCATCCCGAAGCTGCCAGTGTACATGCATAGCTCATGTTCGTCACCAGTCAGTCAGTCAGTCAGTGAGTCAGTCATCCCGTGTACCTGAAAGGATGCTGGGATCCTGGAGGGCAGGCAGGAGGTGGCTTGGAGTCCTGTGATGAGTTGGGAGATGCAACCAAGTTTTTGTTTTGTTTTTTTGTTTTCTTTTTGCCTGGATGATTTCTGATGTTCCTCTCTGTGCTTCGCTCACCTTACCGGTGCTGACCTCTTGAAACTGATGACATTTTTTCTTTATCTTTTTTTTTTTTTCTGTTCCTAAGTGTTCCTGTACCTGTTTGTCATTGTATGCCTAAAAACAATCACCCCGATTTAATTTGGGCACCGTGTCACCTCACCAAGAGCCATGCGTGTCACACTCTCTACATGTGATTTTTGTTTGTGACAATTAGCATTCGGAATAGTCCTCGCACAGGAGTGACAGCTGTCTCTGGTTATCGTCAGCAGTAATGCAGCTCTAGAAAAGAGATGAAAAGGCTCCAAAGAGGAGGTTGTTAAAGACCCAGCCTTGGTTCAAACTTGTGTTTTCCGCTGCTCTCACATAACCAGAGAAAATTTCCAAATTGCTGCCTCTAAAGCCAGCTGTTTCCAAATGTGCAAATGTGTCTGCTCGTGCTGGAGCTTCAGACACTTCAGCGTCAGGTTGGGCTGTTGGTCTGTCGGACTGAGCCGTGTCCCTCTGCATGTCGCCGTCTGTTGTATGACACTCTGCACTGTGGCTACTCTGTTGTCTCGTGTGGCAGCGCCCGCTGCGTTTTGCTGCCCGACCTCCTGGCGCGACGGGCTTGCCAAAATCCCCTCCCCGGGGCGACCGGCGGGTTTGTGCCCGGGGTTGCTCAGAGCAGGTCCCCGCCAGGCTGCCCGAGGCGCAGCGGGGACAGGGGGACGGTGGCAGCGGGGGAGATGTGGCCCCCGTGGCGGGGCGGCCCGTCCCCAGCCGCAGCTCGGCGCCTCGGGGACAGCATGTGGTACCGCAGGGGTCTCGGGGCCACGGCTCTGTGTGAGAATGGAGGAGGCTGCCTTTGACACCAGCGCAGGCTCCGTACCAAGAAGCTCCTGGAGCACCCCTGGAACATGGCCCTGGGGACAGCTGAGCCCTCGGCCGGGCTCGACTGCCACCATCTCACACAAAGTGCTCCTCTCACTGTCACCACGAAGCCTGGAAGTCATGGGGGGGACACCCACACTCTTCCCACTCATCCTCCGTGCCCCACGGGGAAGACGGGCATCCCTGTCATCTCCTGAGCTGCCTCCAAGCCCCCTGGGTGGCACCTTGTCCCAGTGGTGCCCCATGTCTGGGGTCCCCTCTCCCTACTGCTGCACCCCCTGAGCAGCTCTGCAGGGAGGGCACAGGTTGTGTCTTTGTGGCCTGAGCCATGACCGGGGCAGAGGAAGCAGAGATGGGGTGGGTGGTGCAGGGGGTGGTGCAAAAGTGAGGAGGAGGAGGAGGAACAGGGACAAGTGGAATGCACAGAAAAAAGAGGGGAGAAAAATTGGCAGAAAGATCTGCGTGTCCTGAGTAGACCCCCATGTTCTGTTGTGTTTGAACTGCTCCACGAGTAGGAAACCCGGGGTGCTGTCCTGGGAGAGAAGAATCATGCTGGAGCCCTGGGCACCTGGGGGAACCAGTGCCACCGGTGGGCAGAGGAGAGGGGGAGAACCCAGAAAAACGGGGCAGATGGTGTGTGGCACCCCGGTACCTCCCACACTGCTCCTTCTTCAGGGAAGCGTCCTGGTCCTGATCCTGCTCCATGGTGTGGCCTCCATCCTACACCAACCAGCCCACAGCCGTCTCTGCCCCATGCCAGGAGCACCCCAATGCCTGGAGCTGGCTAGGTCCAGGGCCCACCTGCCCCACAGGTCCCATGGATGGGCATGGAGCTGTTCTCTCCCCTTCCCACACCCGCTGGGGTCCAGCACAACACAGGGCTCCCCATGTTTGGGTCTGATCATGCTCTTCCTGGCACATTGTTTATGGGCGAGTTGTGGAGGGAGATGACCCCTCTCATGCCAGAAGAGGGTCCCCACTTTGGGGGCAGCTGCATGGTCAGTGATTCCCCACTGCTCAGAAGCCGGTCACAGTGCTCTGCCTGCCACGGGGTGCCGTGGCCAGGGTCCCACGACACGTTCCCCAGGGACTGGGCTAGCTGGGTCAAGAACAGGCCAATGGGGTGAACATCCAAGCCAACGTGGCCATCTTGGAGGCTAGCAGCTATTGCAGGAGGTCCGTGGTGGAGCGAGCTTTGTGGTGATGTTGGGCAGACCTGCTGGTTGCTCTGCGGGGTGAGCAGCCAGCGGGAGGGGGGTGCTGCCACCAGCCCATGTCACAGCCTGTGCTTGGTGACCTCCGTTCCGTGCAGCAGCCCTGGCTCAGAGACCCCAACACCCTCCTGCTGGAAGGCCCCACGAGTCCGTAGCATGCTGGGGCACGTTGCCTGGGGTCCTTGTAAAGACGAGAAAGCAGCGAGGTGCTCTGTTTCATGATGCTCAGCAGAGCCGCGGGCCCACACCAGGTCTTAGATGGGCAAGGCTGGAGAGCCCATGGGGCTGGAAGGCCAGGCTGACCCCAGCCCCACGAGCTCTCCTGGCTAGCGAGTGAAAGACGCAGACCTGGTGGCCTTGCTTCTTTCCTTTCCGTTGTCGGGAGTTTTAAAAATGGATTCTGCTCTGCAGCCCTGCAGAATGGTCCCTCAGGAGTGCCAGAGAGACAGGCTGGCACCATGGAGCCAAGACAGCCCTGGGAAGCTTCCACCCCACTCTGAACGTCCTAGCGCCCACCATCACCCGAGCTGCACAGCCTCTCCGCGGCACATCATCCCCACCGCCCCAGGAGGAGATGCATGTGTTCCCCATAGGCAGCTCCTGCAACTCGAGTAGCACTGGCAGAGCTGACGTGTCCATCCATCGCAGCCACCCACGATACTGCAACCCCACAGACGCCATGTGAGACGCATAAACCACACAGACACCTCCGAGCCGGCACATTGCGTACAGACACGTATCGAGGTGCACAGGTCCCTTAGCCCCCCGCATCGCCAGCCCCCGCAGAGCCACACTGCCAGCCCCAGGCACAGCTGACACACGTCCCACGGCACCGCCCCGCCAGGGCCGGCGCCGGCGGCGCTGGAGCCCCGCGGCCGTGGGGATGGTGCCAGAGCTGGGCGAGAACCGAGGGGCTTCCTGGAAAAGGTCACCTTTTCAGTGAAGGATCAGCTGTCCCAAAGCCAAACGCTTCTTGGCTGAGAAAGAGCCTAGTTTTTGGCCCAAAAGAACCAAAAGTAGGTCAAAGACAACTTTTTCTTTTTTTTCTTTTTTTCTTTTTTTTTTTTTTTTTGCCCAAAGGGAAGTTGATATTTTCTACAGCAAGATCGCATTTAGCTGGAATCCTAATTTTTAATTGAAAAAAAACCCCACAACAACAAACCAAAATTCTTCCAGAAAATCTTCCACCAGCCAGGGACTACCATATGAGCCCAGTTAGGTTGAAGTCATTTTTAAAGACATTAAGTTCTTGTCTATATTTTCTTCCTGGTTGTCATTTAAAGTTTTTGGTGCCTTCACTTCACTTCCATACCTTAACATGTTTGAGTCTCTTCTACAGTTAATATTGATTAATTTCTTGGCTTTATAATGTTTGGTTTGGGGATTATTGCACCATCCCTGTAACATAATTTACCCTAAATTACTGATATGTGCTTCTAGCATTAATCCTACTTTAACATAGTTTTGATATGACCGTTTTCTTGCTTTTTTTTCCTTTTCCTTTTTTATTTTAATTTTAATTTTTATTATTAAAAATTGCATGCATGAACTTTACACAAAAAAAAAAAAAAGTAAATGAGAATGTTACCCTGTGATAACTCTGTGATTGGAGGAGATATGCTTTCAAATCAAAAGCCATGCTCTTGTATTTTAATTTTTCTGGCCAGATTGCCCATTTCGCTTGGTTGTTTTAGCGTTTCCCACCCCCAGAGCTGTGCAGAGAGGCCAGAAGGCCCCAGCCTGCCCTGCTACACCACCTCAGCAGCCACACGTGCACCAAGGCACACGCACTCACACAGGCACACTCCGCTTCTTCCACCCCCCTCGCATCAGGCAGGATGTTTAACAAAGGACCTTTCTTCTACCCATTCATTTTTGTATCTCCAGTTCCTCCTTCTCCTCCACCAGTGAGTCACCAGCCACCAGCCTCTCCCCTTTCCCAGTCACCTCCTCGCTGCGGGAGTCAAGCCCCATCCCATGAGCACGCACCTCCCGGCAGCTCTGCCACGGAAACGTTGCTTTTAGCCGGAATCCAAATTTTTCACCAGGAGGGGGTGGCTGCACCCGATTTTGGGAGAGAGGGGTGTTTTTTGGTGGGCTGATGAATAGCCACAAAAAGCTCCCCCCAGGGCGGCAGAGTGACACCAGGATGGCCTCGGCCGCTCTCTGTGCCGACGGGTGATGGCCGAGCTGTTGCCCCTTAGCAAAGCAAGGCCGTGGCCAGGAATTCCCAGAGGCTCCATTGGAATCTTAGCCAGTGCCCTGAGCGGCAGAACGACCCCGTGAGAGGCTCCCTGGGTGTCAGCGCGTCCCCAGCACGGTACCGGAGAGGCGGGAGCGCGCTGGCTCCCGGCCCGGCCCCAGCAGCTCCCACCCAGGGGTCCCGGGGAAGCACGAGGCTGGGCTGGGCAGGGCAGCCCCAAGGACCCCACGCAAGGCTCGGGGGACCCCAGCCCTGGCCTGGCAGGAGGCAGGGTGTGCAGCACACAGGGTAGCCACAGTGCCAGAGCTGCCGGCAGCGCCGCAGAGGCCACGGCCGCCATCGGCCAAAGCAGGGCGGGTGAGATCCGTCACCGAGGAGCCCCCCCCGGAGCCCCTCAAAACATCGGCCCTCCTGGGCAGGGCGGTGCAAGGGCTGGGAAGATGTCACTGGAGAGGGTCTGTGCTGCAGTATGTGAGACCCACAGAGACCCTTTCCTGCCCTGGCACCGGATCAGGACCCCAGGGAGCAGCGCAGGATGCTCCGGGCTGCCCGCTCCCACAGCGGGGCTGGACAGGGCTTCCAGGTCAGGTTTGGAGTTAGGAGAGTGGAGCTGGGAGAGGAAGGGAGTATGGAAGGAGGAAGGGAGGAGATAACTGCCCAGCGGTAAATTCCTGCCTGGGGAGAAAGGACATTTTTTTTCTCGCCCGCTGATGGGAATTTCTGCTGTCCCCCCGCTTGCTGATGGGACTGCAGCAGGGGAGGGCTCTCCCATGGTCTCTCCCATGCCAAACCCCACCATCCACAAGGAGCTCCGAACCCCAAGTCCAGGCCACATCCCCAACACAGGCCGTATTTCCACATTAGCGACCAACGCCACACTTTATCACAAGCCAACCACACCACACATCTCACCTGCATGAAAGGACAGTCACGGCAGGGTCATTCAAGCAAGGAGGTGAAATGCCCTGGCCTCAAAGCACAGCTTGATCTGGCACCAGAGAGGTGCCAAAACCCAGCCAGACCCTCCAAACACAGGTTCAGGCGTGGGCTGGGCTGATGAGTCACAGGCTTTGTTTTGTAGCCCTCCCAGAGCAGAGAGGGCCTGGCTCAGCGGGTGACGTGGCAGCCACGCTCCGCACAAGCTGCACCACGCTCCTGGTGTCCCCTCTGCCCAGCTCCAGGCTGCTTGGAGAGTGTCTGCAACGACCTCTGCACAGGCGTGGATGGCGCTGGGAAGGGGACCTCAGCCAGCAGCAGCTTTGGGGGCGTTGCATCACCCCCAAGAGATATCCTGTAGGGACGCATGGGATATGAGTAGCAGCGGGGACAAGTGCCAGAGCTGCCTAACACTTCTTTCTCCTTGTCTGTCTATTTGTGTGTTGCAGCAGTATCACCCCACCGACATCACTGGCCAGCTCAACCTCTCCGACCCCTCAGTCAGCACTGTGGTGTGACCTTCTCCCCAAGGGCCATCAGTCCTTGCCCAACACAGTAGGAAGGCACAGCCAGGACTGCCTTTCAAGGGACACTGATGGGTTCTTCCGGGTGAGATGGGAGGAAAGCATCCTTCATCCATACACAGTGACTCCATTGTATATCTCCCTCCCTTCCTAGGCCTGCTGCCATGCTCGTGCCCCAGCAAGCACGGCAGGACCAGGACAAGGTTTGGACTTCACTGTACAGAGATTATTGCTTCCAAACAGTGCCACGATAATCAGAATTGCCACTGACTGGCTCCGTGCAAGGGGAAAGGACTGCGGAAGGCACGCGGTGCCTGCTCTCCCAGGGTAGCAGGGAAGAGCTGGTGCCAGACCACAAACACGTGCTCAACCTCGCAGGCTGCAGCCTTCTGAGCACACACAGCCCCTCAGACGTGTGCTCCACGTCTCCCACCACCCGGAGGGCTCCAGCGATGTGCTCACGGTCCTGAGCAGCCGGAGCAGCCAGCTCCTGGTGCGGCAGGTTGGGCACACGTCCCTGCTGAGCCGAGCGACCCTCACGCCTGCCGCAGGAGCTGGAAGATGTGTGCTCTGCTCCTTGCAGGGGATGGACCTAATTCCCTTCCCTCCCATCGGCCCGTGGCTGTGACTCAGTTCCCGTCCGTGGTCCGGCTGCAGCAGGAGAGCTCCCGCCCTGCAGCCCCCGCCCCTGTGCTAATCCCGGTGCTCCGGAGCCCTGGAGTGCCGCCAGCCAAGATCCCGGCTCCCACCTCTCCTGCACAGAAGACATCCCCAGGACCTGGCCACGGCCAGCATGTAGCACTCACACAGCAGCTCTCCTGGCCAGGAATTCTCCACGGGAAATGGCTCTGGATGGTTGCACTGACCTCTACCCCAGCTCCACACTGCCTCAGCACCAGCAATGCAAGGAGAGATGCTGCTGGCTGGTCACGGCTGGCTGCGGTGCTGCAGCGGCCGCCCAGCCTGCCTGCACTGCCGGGGCCCCACGGCCAGCGCTGGCGGCTCCCCTGCCACCCTCACCTGCGGTCCAAGCTTGCCAGCAGCTCCCGCGGCAGCCCCGAAGCCCCGGCTCACGGCGCTGCATCTGCCTGAACCTGGAGACGTGGAAAGCAGATCCCAGTCCGGGAGAAGGGAACCGAACGAGCCAGGCTGACGCCGTCCCTCCCCGCACCTTCCTCCCCTCGAGCCCGCACGCCCACCCTGAGCACCCTCCCGGGGGCTCTGACAGCGGGGCGGGCACAGGGCACCGGGGCAGCGGCTGGCACAGCCCGGCTGGGGATGAGCAGCACGGGCACGGGCAGCATCACATCCCGTCTCCTGCCGACATGGAACACCCACCTGCAACGTGGTACCGAGCCCCAGCGGCACAAACTGCCTTCTCCCCGCCCCAGGCTGCCCCCGCGGGCAGGATTTTCACATGGCAGCTGAGGTCTGTGAGCATCGCCCCACCGACTGCTGTGGCTCCATCAAGTTCATCTAGCTCCAGCTGAGAAATCGGACCCATTCTACTTTATACGTCAATGTTACATTAATACCGAGTTTTTGCAAGAGCTCAGTAAAGTCTAGACTGGATCATGAAGTGGTTTATTCCAGAGCTGTGTGCCTCTTTCTGTCTCTGACTTCTGGCAAGGCTGGCAGGGAGCCCTGTGGTGAATCAGAGCCTCACCCAGCCCTGCTGCAGGGTCTGCAAACAGTGGAGGGACAGGAAGGGATGGAGAAACCAGCAGAGAGAAAGGCCAGGGGCTGTAGGGGAGACTGGGAGGGAAAGGGCACCCCCATTCTGGGACACCCAGGGGACAGCCAGGGTGGGGCACAGGCCTTGCAGCGAGGGGATGGGGAAGGTCTGGAACTGACCCAACACCAGCACCATGGCAGCTGGCCCTGTCCCACCTCCATCCTGGGGAACACTGTCCCCTGTCACTGCTGGGCTCCCCAACTCCTGGGGGCCAGTGTGGGGCCTGGCCAGTGAGGCCAGCCTTCGGGAACAGAGGCACGGAGCGGCTCCTGGGCCGCACCAAAAGGCAAATGGTGACTCCTGGCATGGTCTGAAAGGCACCAAGAGGAATATGGTGAGTCCTGGCATGCACACAGGGGCTCCCAGGCTGCACCTAAAGGCACAGTGAAGCATATGGGGCATCCTAAATACACCCTGAGGGGCCTGGGCAGCACAGGGGGCAGGACGAGGGGAGAAGGATCACCTGGATGCCCCCAGGAAGGGGATACGCACATCTGAGGATGGCCTTGGGGAGCCTCCCAAAACACTGAGAGCACCTGCGGTCAGCCCGTGCCCTGCAGGGAGCTGGTCTGGAGGCTGCTCCCCCCTGGCAGAGGCAGCTTGGCACCACCCTGGGGGACTCTGAGAAAATCCAAAGCGATTCCAGGAACAGAACTTCCTCTCACGGTCCACAGGGATGTGTTTACAGCAGGTGGGTGCAGGCACCTGGAGACGGGCAGGGTTGGAGCCCAGCCTGCCCAGAGCTGAGCCTGGCTGAGCTGCCTCAGTGCACCCTGCAGATGCGGGGTCTCCTCCAGCAGTGGGATTCCCGGCGCAGGCCGTGGTAGAACACTATGAGGGACCCCATGAAGGTGCAGAAGAAGATGCTGGCGAGGAAGGAGAAGGGCCCAATGATGAAGAAGGCGATGTAGTGCTGGGAGGAGAGCGAGGTCTCCTGGCATTGCCTGAAGGACTCATCCCCAAAGGCCATGATCGGATACTTGTTCAGCTGCTCCGGAACTCTGCACAGGAGCAATCTCTTCTCTGGAAGAGAAAAGCAGTGCTGGAGGGCACACAGGGCAACTGGGAAAGGCAGGTGCCAAGGACAGGGGGGATGGCAGGTCTGTGTGTGACAGATGGCACCAGGGCAGGAGGTCAGGGGCCAGGGTCACCAAGATCACCCGTGTCAGGATACAAAGAAGGGGAACTGTGAGGTTCAGGACTCATCTGCATGGGATGGGATGGGATGGGATAAGGACAGGTTCTGGGGAACCTCACCCCCAGGGCACTGACCACCCAAGCCCTCAGCCAGCTGGCAGCCAGGGTGCTGGGCCCTGCCTCGGCCCTGGCAGGGTGACCAGCCAGCGTGGAGCGGGCGGGGGGCTTGGGGTCACAGCCCTCTGGGCACTCACCTCGCACTTTCTCCCTGTTGTGGCTGAGCCAGCGCCAGAGGGGCAGGATGCCGCAGCTGCACACCCAGGGGTTGTCCTGCAGCAGAAGTGCTCGGAGTTGGGGCAAGGCGCCCAGCACCCCAGGCTCCAGCTCCCCCAGCCTGTTGCTGCCCAGGTTGAGCGTGCCCAGGCTGGTGAGGGGCAGGAAGGTCTCGGGGGCCAGCACGGTGAGGAGGTTGTGGCTGAGGTCCAGCTCCTGCAGCACCCCGAGCCCCAGCAGCGCCTGGCCGTGGATGAGCTCCAGGCGGTTGTGGGCCAGGCTGAGCAGCCGCAGCCCCGGCAGCGCAGGGAAGGAGCGCGGCCCCAGCACGGTGATGAAGTTGTAGCCGAGCCACAGGCTGCTGGTGTTGGTCGGGAGGCTCCAGGGCACTTCGCGGAGGCCCCGCTCGCTGCAGTCCACCTCTGCCGGGGCGCAGCGGCAGGCGGCCGGGCAGGCTGGCGAGGGCGGAGGGCACAGGAGCAGCAGCAGGGCCAGCACGGGGCCGGGCACCCTCCGGCAGCCCATGGCCGCCCCCTGAGGCACAGAGGGCTCCCTGACCCGCTGTGCTGGGATTGCCCCACGGACAGGTTCCCTAGAGCCCCACGCCTCGCCCTGCCCCGTGCCCCCAGCTGAGCCCGGCGGGGCTGGCCGGCGGTGCTGGGCAGCGCTCGGCTCCCTGGAGCCACTCACATTCATTCCCCCGCTCACCCGGCTGCAAACTTGCATCGGGCTCCGCTCCCGGACCCGGTTTTCCTTGGGGTGGAGCTGCACTTTTTCCAGCAAATATTTTTGCAATGATGATGCTTGCCCTGCAAGGTGTGGAACCGTGCCCACGTCCCTCCCTCCACCAGGCACCGCTCCAGCCAGGTAAGCAGCCAGTTCTGCGTGGCCTGGGATTAACTTCTTGTGTGTGCTGCAGGCTGGAGAGCTGGAAATCAGCAAATCCAGATCCATCCCTAAGCCTCCATCCCCGCCAGGGGCATCCCCCATAGGCAGGGAGCGTACAGCCAGGTACAGAGGGGTGTGTGGGCCCAGGACCCCCATAAGTGGCTGGGTTACTGGGACAACGCATAACTGGGACAAAAATTATATAATTTGCATGTCTTACCTCATCTTATGTGCTGTCCCACCATCCCCAGGGGTCCTCAGTGGGGAGCTGTGCTGGGAGCCATGGCCCACCCTGCTGAGCCCAGCCCTTGGCCGAGCCCTGTGTGCCCCTGGCAGGAGACCAGCAGCCATGCCAAAGTGAGGAGGGCTGGGACAAGATCTCATGGGCCCCCCTCCTCCTTCCCAGAAGGGACACACGTCTGTGTGCACACAGAGGGTGACCCAGGAGCCCCCCCATGAGAAGCATGGCAAAGGTGAGCTTGCTGGGCTGCAGCCACCCTGAACTGGTTTGCCCTCACCCCGGCATGGCAGTGCCAGTTCCGTGGGGCTCAAAGTCTGCCCCCACCCTGTTTACACCCACTCCGCTTCAAAGCCACCCAGAGCCTGGCCGCTGAGGGCTGGGGAGGAGGGGTGTCACCTCCCAGTGCCACTGCCCCTGGCAGAGCTCAGTGGGGACTGGGGAACCCGGGGACACGGCTGGCAGCACCTCGTCCCACTCACAGCCAGAGTGGGGGCCTGGAGCAGGGGCACTGTCCCCGCTCACATCCATCAGGACCCCGGTGGCCACGGTCCCGGAGGAATCCCTGTCACTCTGCCCCACGGCCAAGGCGCTGGAGAGGCAGCACGGCAGGGCACAGCTGCACCCCAGGCCAAGGCCAGGATGTTCCCAAATCTGGGACAGAAGCAGCAGGCAGAGGGTTTATTAATAGCATCCGGAGGAGCTTTGGTTTGTTTATCTATCCTGCAGCAAACTCGGTTTGCTGCATTAATCCCCATCTGGAAATAATTCAGAGGAATCCTCCAGCCCAGCCCAGCCCCAGGGCAAGGGCACAAACCCGCTGCCATGTGGAGCTGCAGCCCCAGCTCATCCCATCCGCAGCCACAGGCCAGGTGGAGACCTGCATTTGGAGGGAGCCCTGTCCCAAAGTGCTCTTCCTCCCCAGGAGATGCATTGCCCGCTGTAGGGGGACACCCACGGAGGAACAAAGCAAGGGACGAGCTCCCACAGTGGTTCTGGTGCTGGGGGGAGGCAAAGACGCAGGGGGTGTGGGACAGGGAGCAGTGGGTTTGGTCACCCAGCACTGTTGGAAAGCTGGGACCCAGAGGTGCTGGGCTGAGCACAGAGCTGCACAGAGCCAGGCCTGGGGGAGGGATGGGCCCTTCCCACACTCTTCCCACCACCCACCGTTGAGTTTTTGGGGAGAAATAGAGATAGAGGGGAAGGTGCATCAGGACTCAGCAATAGCTGTTATCCACTCCTTGAAGGCTTTAATTTCTTGCATGTTCCCAGGTAATTAAAGGTCCAAGGCAGGACTCACACGGGATTTCTGAACCACACCACACTTCTGTCTGCCCTGGGGCACCCCAGGTTAATTCTGGGAACATCTCAGCTGGGACTTTTTTATGGCAGGTGACACCAAGTGGCAGAATTGTGCATGAGCTCTGTGCAGGGCTGGGTGCTGTCCAGCCCCGGCTCCCAGCACAGGGAACATCCCAGCACCAGGACTTGCCCAGGAGACACAAGGTCCCTGCCAGCCCCAGGGAGGCACAGGCTGGGGTCCCGCTGAGCCCTGAGGGGGTTCCTGGTGCTGGGGTATTGCAAGAGCTCATCAACCACATGGAAAACAGAGGCAGAAAATGGGCCCTGAGGAAGAACCACAAGAGCTGCCCAGGCAACAGCAAGCCCTGCCCAAGAACTGTTTCGGTGCCACCCTGTGCACCCCAGTGTGCCCTGTGTGGCCCCTGTTAACCCAGACCAGCTGCCTGGGCTCTTGTCCTCGCACCCCGCTGTGGGGTCAGGCAGGGGAAGCAGGGAACGGCTGCAGAAACAGCAGCAGGGCTTGTGTGTGCCTGTGAGTGAGGAAAGGGTCAGGCACAAAAAGCCAAACCTGGCAGGAGCCACAGAGCACGAGGCCAAGCAGGAGCTTCCCGGAGCTCAGCTCTCCTCCCACACCGGAGCAATGTAGCTGCAGCAATGTCGGAGGTTTCCCAACAACTCTGCCATCCTCACTTTCACCGTCCTGCTCTCCCAATGCCAAAATTCCTCCTGCAAGTGGCCAGCAGAGCAAACACTCCCAGCACAGCAATCCGGCAGGGCAGGCCACTTCTCCCCCGACCCGCCCCGGGCCAGCCCCAGGCTTGCCAACAAACCTGACCAGGATGTGCAGCCCAGCAGGGCCCAGAGTGTCTGTAACAGACGTGGAGCTCTCAAGGCGCTGGACGCTCCCCACGGCAGTGCCACGCCCCTGTCCCCTGCCCGGGGACAGTCCTTGCTGCAGAGCCACAAGCACGGGGGAACGGAGCATGAGCCAGTCCGTGCTCAGGGACCAGGGAACGCCCAGACCAGGTTTCTGAGCAGTCAGCAGGGCAGATGGGCAGGATGAAGGGGTGGGAGCCTCCTCATCCCCCGCTGCTGCACCCCAAATCCCGACGGGATGCACAGCAAGCCCTGCCCAGGCTGACGCCCTTCCTAAGCCGCCAGCACAGCCCCACCACCGCAGTCCACACGTGGGTCTGAGGCATGGCATAGGTCCCCAAAAGTAGTCCCAGGCTGTCCCCGGGAGCTCAGCCGCCCTGGCAGCCGCAGCTCAGCTCTCCAAGGCCGCGGTCACCCCGCAGCACAGGCACAGCCGGCAGCAGCCGCGCCGGGGGAACAGCGCCGGGGGCAGCGGCTCCTGGCACAGCCCCGCCGGCTGCTGGGTCACCGCCTGCGCCTTGCAGGAGCTCTTGGCGGGCAGCGCGGGCGGGGACCTGCCGGCCACCCGCGGCTGCTCCTTGTCCGCCTTGACGGCCAGGAAGGTGGCCAGGTCGAGGTCGAGCATGGTGACCCCGCCGCGCGGCGTGGGCGTGTTCTGGCGGCACTGCGGGCACGGGATCCAGCGCTGCTCGTTGGTGACGGCGTCCAGGCGCTTCAGGCAGGCCTGGCAGAAGGTGTGGCCGCAGTAGAGGCGCCGCGGCAGCCGCACGCCCAGGTCGTAGGAGGAGTAGCAGATGATGCACTCGACGCGCTGGCTGCCCCGGCTCGGGGTGCGCGAGTGCGCCCCGACACACGGCCCCACATCCTCGGCCCGGGGGCTGCCACCGGCCTGGGACATGCTGGGGAGGGGGCGAGAGGAGGCGTCAGGCCATGGCTGGGGAGGGGGCACAGGGGTGGGATGTCACCTCCGAGCGCACCCGGCATGTGGGAGAGACGGGGAGCAGTCCCCGTGGTGGTTCCCAAGAGCAGCAGGATCCCTGCCCGACATCCCTGCCCGACATCCCTGCCTGCCCCGGGACCAAGAAAATATCCAAGAGCAGGACGCTGCCACTGCAGTGGGCTGTTCCTGCATCCACGGGGGATGTGTTTTTCCCAGCGGGAGCTCTGGCCAGACCTCAGCAGCCTGCTCAGGGTATGGTCTGGGACTGGGGGGAGCACGGGGTGAGGTGGCTGGGTGGGCCAGGAACAGCACCCGGGGACCAGGCAGTGGCACAGCCCTGCTCCTCCCCAGCCACAGGCGGGCTGGCACAGCTGAGGGCAGCAGAGGCTGGGCACAAAGGCTCCTGGGGAGGGGTCTGAGGGGGTCCACCCTCCTCTCGGGTGGGGTCTGGTAGCCACCAGCACATTTGCAAACTTCTGCTGGAGACCACCAAGACTCTGTTCCCTCTCCTTAGGTGACCTCAAGTGTTTTGGTGCACACGGGTACCCCTCTCCTCCCCTCCTCCCAATTCCCCCGTCCCTACCTGTCCTGTGATGCTGCCCAGGGCCTCAGGGTTGGTGGCAGAAGAGCTGTGCTGTCCCGGGGGGCTGTGGCAGTCCCGTGGGGAGCATCAGGGGGCTGAGCTGCCAGCAGCTCCCCAGCCAGGTCCCTGTGGCTGCCCGTGGCCGTGGTAGTGGGCAGGGGCTCACCTTTCAGGGACAGGTGCTATTGGATCTGCTGCAGGGAAGCCAAGCCCGGCAGATTGGGTTACAAGCACCTGGCTAACAAAGACCTCTGAAATCTAAGCCCAGGAATGGTCATTAACCATCAGCCTGTGCTTCATTAACAGAAGGAGCTGTCCCTGTGAGGCCGAGGAGCTCCGGGCTCCACCGTGGGCAGAGGGCTTGGACGTCATCCGGACCTGGGCAGCAGCAACAGAATCTTCCACGTTCTGGGCCACCCTTCACAGCCAAGGACATTTGGGCAGACGTCGGCCAGCGGAGACCCCGTCACACTGCAGCCACACATCCCCAGGTGGCCCGGGCTGCGGGGACAGCTGGGACAGGAGCGGGAGGGCACGGTGGGGCGGCAGGGCTGGGACTGGTGCGGGGACACCCGGGCTCTGGCCGGGTTTGGGCTGGCAGTGCCCACGCGTGGGGTGGTGCTCCCACCGGGAGCCTAAGGGTGACATGTCCATGACCTTCCCCGTGGGCTGCGGGCTCTGGCCTTGGGAGCTGAGCTACCAATGCTCAGCATCGGGCTGGGGGCACCCCACGGGGACACCTGCGAGGTTCATGGCAGTGCACGGCCCGGGGGAGGTGACAGCGCCAGGCAAGTGCCGAACTGTCCCCGCAGCAAGGTCCCAGCCTGGCATGGAGGGTGCTGCAGACTGAAGAGGCGAGTGTGGTAGGGGGACAGATCCTGGGCCCAGGATCCTGGAGGAGAAAAGCCCATCCTGGAGGCGGGGCAGGACGGCCAGGACAGCCGGCAGCATTCCTGCATGGAGCAGGAGAGGGCAGCAGCTCCCACTGCAGGCGGGAGCAGGCAGAGCTCTCCCGTGCTGCCTCCTCCGTTGCTGGGCACCCCAGCTCAGCACAGGCAGGGCTTGGGGCAAGGGGAGCACTTGGTGACAGGGGCTGTGCATCTGCCATGCTGTCACCAAGGGCACCATGAGCCCTGCCAAAATCCCACCTGGATCCAGGAACAGGGAATCATGGAATTGTTAAAGCTAGAAAATATCCTTAAAATCTTCAAGTCCGATGTCAACCCAGCACCACCACCATGTTCACCACTAACCCACGTCCCCAAGTGCCACTTCCACACATTTTTTGAACACTTTCAGGGATGGTGACTCCTCCACGGCCCTGGGCAGCCCGTGCTTTACAACCTTTTCAGTGAAGGCATTTTTCATAATATCAAATCTAATAACATCCTCTGGCACAACCTAGGGCCGTTTCCTCTCGTCCTGTCACTTGTTAGTTGGGAACAGAGACCAATCTTCACCTCACTACAGCTCCTTTCAGGGAGCTGTGCGGAGCGATAAGGTCTCCCCTCAGGGAAGGCAGATCTGCAATCAGCAGCGACACACATGGATGGGAAACGCGTTTTCCTGTTCCCAGGGCGCATCCCCGGGCGCTACAGGGACCTTCGGCACAAACCAAAAGGGAGCGGCACCCTCGGGGAGAGCAAAGGTCTGAGCGGGATGAGCCGGAGCCCTGCACCACCACCCACGCCCCAGAGGCGGGAGGTGACGGTCACCCAGCACAACCCTCCGCACCCCTGGGCACCTTGGCGAGACGAACACACCCGGGGAGCACCCCTGGGCCTCAACACCCAGCTGCCCGGGTCACCAGAGCCCTGCCGCAGTCTGGGGCAGCCCGCACCCTCCCCTGCTCACCCCCCGTTTCCTGCCGCTCCAGTTTAATCATTGCCCGGCTGGCTGGCAGGCTGTGCCCGGCCGCTCCCCCCGTGTTTGCCATCGCC
>VZRS01007286.1:0-10769 GCA_013398055.1 Ifrita kowaldi
AGCACCATGGCCTCCGAGAGCGAGGCGCAGCGGGCGCTGCAGTATGAGCAGACCTTGGTGAGTACCGGGGGCACCGGGGTGGCACAGGATGCGACGGGGCGCGATAGAGCACCGGGGGGTTTTGGGGGTCTGGAGGTGCTGCCCTGCTCAGGTCGGCAGAACTCCGCGGTGCCCTGTTTGGGGTGCTGTCTCCTGTTTGGGGTGTCACTCCCAGGCCCCCCGGCTGTGGAGGAGCCCAGCTGAGCCCCCACCCCCAGGGCAGGACTTCTGCACACACCTCACCACCCCCTGCCAACAACCCTCATCACTGGGAAGGGATGCCCACCCTGTGGGGGCTCCCAGAGGGGCCAGCCGGGCACGCTCCTCTTCCCCGCACGGCACGTCTCCAGCCCTCTGCCCCGAGATAACGTATCTCCCCCGCCCGCAACCTTAGCCCCATGTTTACAACTCCTTTTCCTCCGAGGCCTCCCCACTGGCACCAGGGTGTCCCGTTGTCCTGGGGTGTCCTCCTTCCCCGCTGTGTCCCCAGTCACTCCATTGCTCTCCACTGCCCGCGGCCCCCCAACACCACGGGCAAAGGTGCTTTTCCCTGGCCTCTACTTGGGACGGTGCCCAAAGCGGACGGTACTTTGCCCTGGCAAAGGCATTCGAACAGGCAGGGCCAGGGAGGTGTGCAGGGAAGCAGGGACTGCGTGGCCACAGAGCTGTCGTGCCCACAGCTGCCCAAGACAGTCTGAGCAGGTTGCTGTGCGCGGGGCGGGCCCTGCTGAGCCTTACCCACCCAGCATGGGCACACGGGGCAGCGTCAGGGCACTGCCGATCTGTATTCCCTCTGCATTGCCTTTCCCAGCACCCAAACCCTTCTTCTGGCGGTGCCCCTCAGTGCTCACCCCAAGCCGCCCCCGCCCCGCCGCTGTCAGGTGGCTGCAGGACACCAGCTGGCCATGGGAACCCCGGCTGTGCCGTCATCTCCACGACCTCATTGACCGCACGGTTCTTCCCGTCAGGGCTGAGTCAGGGAGCAGTCGGGGGCAGGAACAGGGGCGAGCTGTGGCGGTGCCTCTCCCCGCCGCCGGCTCTGGATGGCCCCCCTGGGCGCCCTGGTCACGGTGGCTGAGCAGAGAGGCCATCCCAGCCGGGCACCACGGGGCGGAGGAGCCCGAGGACAGCGCGTGAGGGGAGAGGCACGCTGGGCTGGCATCAGGGCAGCCGTGCTTGGCACCAACAGACTTTGCCCTCCTTTTCTTTGGGCAGGGTAGCACCCATGCCCCGAGTGCTCCGTGGTGCCCATCCCCATGGCCTCTGGGCTCAGTGAGCCTCATGAAAGCACCTGGGGCTCATGGGTGAGGCTGGGTGCGGGCTCCCATCCCATAGCCTCACACCTGAGTTCTGGGAGCTGCCTGGGCACATGCTGGGCTGGAGGAGTGCCCAGCCCTCCCCAATGCATCTGAGCCACCACCAGCTCCTGCCAGCACCTGCCAGGAGGGTCAGAATCCAGCTGGAGCCTGGCATGGGTTGGTCTGAGCTGGACAGCCTGGAGACAGCTCTTGCTGCCTGTGCCCACAGCCAAGCCATCACAGCCAGGCTGCAGGGTTGTGCCCAGCCATGCCCAAAGGTCTCTGTCCCTACCATAGGCACTTCCCCTCCCCAGATTTCACCAGCCCTGGGATGCCATGGCTCTTACGGCCCCAGACCTAAAGGTCTCCCCAGGCATCCCACCCTGGGGTCCCCATGCTGGACAGGTGTCCGTAGGAACACCTGGCATGCCGAGGGTGCAGGGGTGCACATCAGCCCCAGTGTGCCCCACATGCCAGGCTGTCATGGCAGGGAGCAAAAGGCCCCGTGGGGGGGATTAAGCTTGACAAACTGCCCTTGTTCATTGCAGAGCTGCTCAGGGCGATTAGAGCCTGGCTAAGACGGGCAGCGTGACACAAACCCCCTGGCCTCTGCCTGCCCACTGCCAGCCCAGAGGACCCCCCACTCCCTTGCCTTTAATATCTCCCCTTGGGGAAATTTGGGGAGAAAGGTTGGCTGGCATCGGCCGTGAGGAGGTGGGCACCACTGCCAAGCAAGCTCAGTGCTATGGGACAGGCTGGCACGGGGACACGGCAGCACCAGATGCCAGTGCCTGCCCCAGGCACAGCATCGCCCGGGCACAGCAGGCGCCATGGGCTGGCAGTGCCCAAGGGGCTGTGGCACAGCCGGTGCCTGCAGCACAGGAGCCCAGGACCAACACAGTGGCCTTGGCCCGTGCCCGTGTCCCCGAGTGCCCCCCGCCAGCCCCCCCTGTGCCCGCTCCCTGCCTGCCCGGCACTGTGATTGTTCAGCTGCTTCACGGCAGAGGCCGGAGTCCCGGGGCTGTTTGTGTTTCAAAAGGCCTTTGTGGAAAAATAACCGAAGCGGAGGAGGAGGAGGAGGAGGAAGGAGAGAGCCCACCACTGGCCCTCACAGCCATGCCAGGGCTGTGGGCACAGTAGCTGTGGCTGCTTAGCACTGGGTACCCATGGGGGTCCCACATCCTGCCTGTGGGGCTGTGGCATGGGGAAGAGGGGTGGCATGGGGTGGGCACAGGGTGGCCGGTGGCAGCGGGGTGGCACAGCCCCTTTGCTCGTGTCCCTGTTGTTGCAAGTGGGGTGAGCTCCAAAGTGAGGCAGAGGGGGGGCAAATCCTACCACCCCCAACCAGGCTGGAGCCTCTGGGACTGGGCATCCCATCGTGTGCCCCAACACCTGGTGGGGCAGTGTGGCAGCACCTGGCACAGCCCCAAGAGGTAGACATAGAGCTGGTTTGGGGAGCACTCAGCCTGGGGGTGCTCCCATCTTGGTTTGGGCTGGCCATGGGTCAGCAGTGGGGCCAGGCAGGCAAGTGCTTGGCAGGGTGACAGCACTCCTGGGGTGCCGGCCCATTTCATCTTCCAGAGCAAACAAGCTTTTTCCGAAGGGAGCCTTTGAAAGCAAGACCCCGTGCGGGGCCGGGGTCCTCCTCTGGCAGCCGATGCTGGATTTGGCCCCTCAAGGTGGTCGTGCCCTTCCCCCCAGCTCTTTTCCAGAGGGCAAGGAGCCACTGAGCCCATGCTGAGCAGGAGTTTGGGGGAAAATCCGTGCCAGGATAGGGTCAGCAGTGGAAATTAGTTCACCCTTCTCTCCCTGCTTACCTCCCCACCCTCCCTCTCGCTGCTGGGCACAACCTGGGTATTAGACAGCAGAGAATCCACCCGGCGCCGCTCTGGCTGCTTTCTGCTCTCTACCAAAGGGACCTGGGCAGGAGCGCTGCCTCGTGAGAAGCGCACCTCCACGCCGTCCCCACGGGGAGCTGTCATGTGCCAGCAGGCCAGGGGGCTGTGAACGGGACCCGGGCATCCGGGGTGGGCACTGCTGCCAGCAGCCGGGGCTGGGCTGCCCACGTGNGCTTGGCATTCAGGTCGTGCGGGGGGGAGTGAGGCGGAAACCAAGCAACCGAGTCCTTGGCAGTGCCCGCCAGCGCGGGACAAATGCCCCCGGCTCAGTGGGGAAGACAGGCACAAAGAGCTCCTGGCCAGCACAAGGGGCACTGCCAGGGCCACCCCCTGCCAGGGCCAGGCCACGTGCCGCAGCCAGGCAGGAGGCACCTGAGGAAAAAGGGGTGATCTCTATGTGGGCACAGAGTCACTCGCACCCCTTTGATCCCTAACCTCCTCTTCACAGCCCAGGGACCGCCCTGGGCCTGATGTTGTGCCCCCCCCTCTCCTGGAACTGGGGGTACATCCTGTCCCTCACTGTCCTCCTGCCTCTCTGCTGCCAGCTGAGACCAGCCAGCTCGTGTCACATGTGACCTGCCAAGGCTGCTTTTGGGGGGGTATCCCAGCCCTCATTGCTCTTAGCAATGTCAGGGTGTGGTGCCTGCAGAGCGCCAGCACAACCCCAATACCAGACCTCAGAGAGTCTCCTGGCCAAGCTGGCCACGGTCCCATCACTGGAGGCCCTTCCCCACCCTCCACCAGCCCAGTCCGGTGCCTGGGGCACTTGGGCAGGGCCAGAGACTGGTACCGACATTTCAGCTACCTGCTTTGGGCACGTGGGCAAAACAATCACCATCGATCCACACTCACCTTATCTACCTGGCTCCTTCCCACGCCCCGAGGGCAGCCGGGCACTCCCACAGGCATCTCCACCCCTTTGCTTTGGGATGCCATGCCAGTTCCCTCACCTGGCGGACCATGCCAGCATGCCCACTGCTCCCCTGACTCAGTTTCTCCACTTGCGTGCAGGAGCTGGGGTACCAGCCGCCCTGACACCCCTGCCTACTCCTTCTTCCCCAGATGTATGGGCGTTACACGCAGGACTTGGGCACCTTTGCCAAGGATGAGGCGGCCCGGCTGCGGCTGCAGGAGGGGGACACCCCCCGGCCCCGCCGCCCCTCCGAGCTGCTGGAGTACACCCAGGGCCGCTGTGCCCCCTGTCGTGGTAAGGGTCACTGGGACACGGACACGGGTGGGCACAGCCCCACGGCGGCACAGTCTGGACACGGTTGCCCACCCCGCCACGGTGGTGTGGGTAGAGTTTCTCTGGCTGTCATGGGACACCGGCGCCGAGGACAATGCCACCTGCCCGCCGGGCAGCAGGGACACAATGGCCCGAAATAGCCAGGCACGCTGCAGGGACTGGGGGCCCCCAGCCCCTCTACCTGGGGCCATGCCAGGGAGGCTGTGCTGGTGGGAGGTGCATGCCTGGTGGTGCCGTGTGCGACTGTGCACAGTCAGCTGGCTGTGACAGCTGGACACAGCGGTGCTCCTGCACCAGACAGTACCAGCAGTGCTGGGTCAGTGCTGCTGGTTGTGAGCATTTGTGTTGCTGCCAGCCTGGCTCTGTCACCTCAGTGTGCCCATCCCTGGGGCATCCAGCCCTGAACCTGCCCTTGTGTCCACAGTCTGTGCCTTGCAGTGCCAGCGGTTCCTCATCTCCAAGGTGGGCGAGGACTGGGTCTTCCTCATACTGCTGGGGCTGGTCATGGCGCTGGTCAGCTGGGCCATGGATTTCGCCATCGCCACGTGTCTCCAAGGTAAGCAGTGGGTTCCTGGGGCCATGGCAGGGCTGGGAGTGGCCGTGCCATAGGGCCATGCCATGTGCCTCGCCACCCACCACCCATCTGACTGGCTGTTCCCACAGCTCAGAAGTGGATGTACGGGGGCCTGGACACCAACGTGCTGCTGCAGTACATGGCCTGGGTCACCTACCCCACTGTGCTCATCACCTTCTCAGCTGGCTTCACCCAGATCCTTGCCCCCCAGGCCGTGGGTAGGGCATCAGGGGGCTGCCTGCACTCTAAACAGGGTGTCCACCCCCTGGGGCTGTGCCTTGGGAGCTGCCTGGGTGTCTTCCTGGAGGTCCTGGGGGTCTTTCTAGGGATATGGGCTGGTCTTCAGAGGATCTCCTGGGGACTGTGGTTTGGATGTCATCCTGAGCTATGGGGCTGGGGGTCTTCTAAGGCCTATGAGAGGGGTCTTCTAAGGCCTATGAGAGGGGTCTTCTAAGGCCTATGAGAGAGGTCTTCAGAGAGTGTCCTCTGAGTTAAGGGGTGGATGTCCTCCTGGGCTATGAGGCTAGCAGGCTTGGGGGTCTTCCTAGGGCTAAGATCTGATCTTCAGAGGGTCTCCTGGGGACTAAGAGATTGGGGTCCCCATGGGGCTACGGGTTGAGCTGTGCCTACATAATCATGGGGCTGTTCCTGCTAACTGAACTGTGGGAAGTGGTGTCTCTGGGATCTTCCTGTGGCAGTGGGGTGTGGCAGAGCATCAAGGATTACCCCCCAGAACCATGGGGTAGTGTCCCCCCTTCATGGCTGTTGGTCAAGGCCGTCCCCATGTCACCAGGCTCAGGGATCCCCGAGATGAAGACCATCCTGCGGGGCGTCGTGCTGAAGGAGTACCTCACCCTCAAGACCTTTGTGGCCAAGGTGATCGGACTGACATGTGCCCTGGGCAGCGGCATGCCCCTGGGCAAAGAGGTGAGGGCAGTGCCTGGGGCAGGGTGAGCAGGGGGCCAGGGAGTGAGGTTGAGGGCAATGTCCTCAGTCATCCTGTTGTCCTCTCAGGGTCCCTTTGTCCACATTGCCAGCATGTGCGCAGCCCTGCTCAGCCGCTTCCTCTCCCTCTTCGGGGGCTTCTATGAGGTGAGCAAGGCAGGCTGGCCCCAGGAGGATCAACCTGTGCCCACCAGCAGGTTTGGCAGTGCAGAGGGTTGGGGGGGCAGTGCCCACTCACTCCTGTCTCCCTCACAGAATGAGGCAAGAAACATTGAAATGCTGGCAGCTGCCTGTGCCGTCGGTGTTGGCTGCTGCTTCGCCGCCCCCATCGGAGGTAGGGTCACCCCGGGCCCCCCCACACCCCCCACACCTCCTGCCCAGGCAGCAGGGTCCACCTGGTGAGGCAAGCAGGACCCCCAGAACAGCTGGCATGGGAGAGGGCAGTGCTGCTCAGCAGGGAGGAGCGGGCACCATCCTCCCAGATGTGTAACGTCTGCTCTTGTCCTCTCCCCTGCCGCCCTGCGCTCCAGGGAGCTCCCCATTCCAGTCCCGCTGAGCCCTGCCCGTAGGTTGGTGATGTGTCTGACTCTTTCCTTGCCCTTTGCCTGCTGCCCTACTTGTCTGTCTGTCCATCTGTGTGCACCTCACTCCATTCCAGTGCCACCCTTCATGTCGCTGCCCACATCCCTGCGCTACCCTCTCACTCGTGCAGACTCGTGCTTGGCCCACTGTGCCGCATCCACTGCGCCCAGCTCGGACCAGCCATGTGCTTTGCCAAGGAAGCCCTCGAACTGCCCTGTAGTGTGTCCATGGGGCAGCCAGACCCCCATGGGCTGTGCACGAGTGTGGACTCAGGGTGGGAAGCATGCCAGGCACTGGGGCCTGCCTTTCTCCACCTCCCTTGTGCACTTCCCCCCAATGCCAGGCGTCCTCTTCAGCATCGAGGTCACCTCCACTTTCTTTGCCGTCCGCAACTACTGGCGTGGCTTCTTCGCTGCCACCTTCAGCGCCTTCATCTTCCGTGTCCTTGCCGTCTGGAACAAGGATGAAGGTACCTCAGGCAGGGTGAGGGCACAGGGGTCGCCTGCCCAGCCCTACTGACCCCCGCCATCCCCCAGAGACAATCACGGCACTGTTCAAAACCCGCTTCCGCCTCGACTTCCCCTTCGACCTGCAGGAGCTGCCTGCCTTTGCCGTCATCGGGTGAGTGCGGCCATCCCAGCACCCATCCTATGGCCCCAGGGGTGGCAGTGGCAGCGCTGGTGGTGCTGGTGGTGGCAGCAGGACACCTCTTCCCTTGGCTCTGCCCAGGATCGCCAGCGGCTTCGGGGGCGCACTCTTTGTCTACCTCAACCGCAAGATCGTGCAGTTCATGCGCCGCCAGAAGACCATCAACCGCTTCCTCATGAAGAAGTAGGTGCCCAGCAGTCCCCAGCAGCGGGGTGGTGGAGCTGGGGCTACACCAAAATCACCCCCTGCCCTGTGCCGCCCTGCTAGGCGCCTGCTCTTCCCAGCCCTGGTGACGCTGATCATCTCCACGCTGACCTTTCCGCCCGGCTTTGGACAGTTCATGGCTGGCCAGGTACCTGCCGTGGGGTGACACACAGGTCCCCACCCCAGGGCCACCACGAGCCCCAGCTGACCCCTGCCCATCACCAGCTCACCCAGAAGGACACCCTGGTGACGCTCTTTGACAACCAGACGTGGGCCAAGCAGGGGTTCAGTGATGAGTTCGAATACTTGGGCATCCTGGAGGCCTGGCGCCATCCCCGCTCCAACGTCTTTGTCACACTTGTTGTCTTCATCCTCATGAAGGTGGGTGCCTACTGTCCCTGTCATCCCCAAGGTACCATCAGGAGGTTATGGAGAGGATTTCTTGGATGCCACCAGGGAGATGCCAGATTGTTTTCAGAAAGGTGGCACCAGAAGGCATTGGGTGGCTGCTCTGAGAGTCCACCAAGGTGTTTGCTGGGTGGTGCTGGCATGCCATCAAAGAGACCTTGGCTGGGAGCCACCAAGGTGCCACCAGGGAGGTGCTGGCTGCTTGCTCCTGGGTGCTACCAGGGAGGTACTGGCCAGATGCCACCAAGTGCCACCAGGGACGAGCTGGCAGGGTGCCCCTGGGAGGAGCCCATGCCCCATGGCAGGGTGTGGTGCCCACGTGCTGCTCCACAGCACCCAGCTGAGGGTCACAGCAGGGGCAGAAGGCAGGGCTGGGTCAGGGAGGGCAACTAATGGGTGTCTGCCCCACAGTTCTGGATGTCAGCCTTGGCCACTACCATCCCAGTGCCATGTGGAGCCTTCATGCCTGTCTTCGTCATTGGTGAGTCCCTGTACCCTTCGTGGGCACAGGGGGAGGAGGGAGCCACCTCGCAGCCCACACTGGGCACCTGTGGGTGCCTCCAGGTGTCCCCTTCCCTGGCAGCATCAGGCAGAGGAGAGGGCGTGAGGCTGGGCCGGGTGCCAGGAGAGCCCTGTGCCCGATCCCAGCCCCTCTCTTTGGGCAGGGGCAGCCTTTGGGCGCCTGGTGGGGGAGAGCATGGCAGCCTGGTTCCCTGACGGCATCCACACAGATAGCAACATCTACCGCATCGTGCCGGGGGGCTACGCCGTGGTGGGTAAGCACCGAGCTGGAATGGGGACACCATGGTGGGCATCATTTGGAGATGCTGCCGCACAGCTGAGGCGATGATCCCCGGAACTGGGAGTGATGCCACCACTGGGGACGGCCCCGGATGGTCCCAAGGGCTCTGGATATGGTGGATGCCCTAGAGGGGGGAACCCAGGGTGGGGACATAGCCTGGTGGGAAATACCTGACAGCCCCGCTCCCCGTGTCTCCTGGGGGTGGCCGCAGGGGCGGCCGCACTGTCGGGTGCTGTCACCCACACGGTGTCCACGGCCGTCATCGTCTTCGAGCTGACGGGGCAGATCTCGCACATCCTGCCTGTCATGATCGCTGTCATCCTGGCCAATGCCGTGGCCCAGAGCCTCCAGCCCTCCCTCTACGACAGCATCATCCGCATCAAGAAGCTTCCCTACCTCCCTGAGCTGGGCTGGGGCCACCACGAGTGAGTTTGTGTCCCTTGCCCCAACCCCAAACCCCTCACAAAGCACAAGGGGAGGGGATAGCATCACTCTGAGGCCACTGTTCCCCTCCCTGGGCAGGAAGTACAACGTGCGGGTGGAGGACATCATGGTGCGGGATATCCGCTACGTCACCCTCAACTGCAAGTACCGGGACCTGCAGCAGGTCCTGCACAGCACCAAGATGAAGAACCTGCCACTGGTGGAGTCAGCTGGTGAGACACAGGCAGGGGCTCTGCCGGCATCCACAGCTGCCGTGGAGTATGCCAGGATGGGGGGTGGGTGGCAGAGGGAACATCAGGAGCCAGTGTGGCCCCTTGCTGTGTCTGGCAGAGTCCATGATCCTACTGGGCTCCATCGAGCGGACGCAGGTGGGGGCCCTGCTCAGCAACCAGCTCAGTCCCCACCGCCGGCTCCTGACCTTGCGGCAGAAGGTGCTGTCCGAGGATGGGCACCGGCTCTCCGATTCCAGCATCCGCTTCCAGGTGAGGGATGCAACTATCTTGGGGGATGCCCGGTCAAGGTGCCCCCCATCACCATCACCCTACCACCCTATACCCCACAGATCAACACAGAGACCTCCTCGGGCTCCCCTGCCCGCCCCGCACTGCGCAAGCCCCTGAAGCCGGCACTGAAGCGGGTGCCCAGCAGCCCGGCCGACAGCCCCCCAGGTGAGTCTGCATGTGGCCCGCCTGGCCCCCCTGTGTCCCCCCACTGACACCCCCTCTCCACCCGCAGCTGGCACCGCTGACCACACTGGCATCGCCCTTAAGAGCCTCTTCTGTGCCAACACCTCCACAGAGCCCACTGAGGTGAGAGCCTGGCCCTGCCCATCCCTTCCCATCCCTGCCTGGCCTTGCCTGGCCCTGCCCAGCCCTGCCTGGTCTTGCCAGGTCCCTCCCAGCCCTGCCCAGCCCTGAACGACCTTGCCTGGTCCCTCCCAGCCCTGCCCAGCTCTGCCCTTTCTTGTCACATCCCTTGCCATCATTTTCTATCCCATTCCACCCCATCCCATTCCTACCCATGCCATGTCATGCATCCCATCCCATTCCTGCCCATATCTCCCCATCCCATATCTCCCCATCCCATCCCATCCCATCCCACTCCCTAATCTCTGTCTCTCCTGTGGGCCAGGCCCAGGCCGCAGCCTATCCCAAGGCCAAACGCGTCCGCATTTCCATTGTGGTAAGCTGCAGCCAATCGCAGCCTGGGCACAGCTCCTCCCAGCCAATCAGAGCCTGGCAGGAGTTCTCTCAACCAATCAGGGGCCTGGCAAGATTGTGCTTGGCCAATCACGTTGGGCCTATGTCTGTGCAGTCCATCTTGGATGGTTACGATTCCGTCCAGCTGATCCTGGTGTGCATCGCCCCTGTCCCAAACCTTCCCAGGAACTGGGGCACGGAGCCTCCCAGCAATCACAGCCACGGGATCTGTCCCACTTTGCTCAGCCAATCATGGCACACCTTGCATTCTCTCCACCAATCACAAGCTTGGCTTGTCCCACTGTGACCAATCAGGGTGTGACCAATGTCCTGTCAATCAATCACGTTGCCTGACCTGCCCATGTGCTGGCTGTACCCTGCCTGTTCCCTGCCTGTATCCTGCCTGTACCCTGCCTGTGTGTGCTGCCTACACCCTCGCCATTCCCTGCCCATACCCTGCCTGCATGTGCTGCCTACACCCT
>VZRS01007286.1:19620-30784 GCA_013398055.1 Ifrita kowaldi
GAGAGGGGGAGGCGGGAAGAAGAGGAGGAGGAAAAGGAGGAGAATGTGCGGGAGGAAGGCTGAGAAAGAGGAGGCCGAGGGGGGGAAGGATGAGGGAGAGGGAGGAAGGGGAGAACGGGGGAAAGGGAGGCCGGGAGGAAGAGGAGGAAGGGGAGATGAGGAGAGAGGTGAAGGGGGGATGAAGGCAGCCGGGGAGGATGAAGGAAGAGGGGGGCTGAAGGAAGAGGAAGAGGGGGACGGAGGAAGAGGAGGGGGCGCGGAGAGGAGGAGGATGGACGGAGGAAGAGGAGGGGGTTCAGGAGGAGGGGAAGAAGGCCGGGCACCGCGGAGAGCGCCGTGCCAGCACCGCGGACAGCGCCGCCCCGCCCGGCCCCGGTGCACCCCCCGGGGGGTGGGGAACAAGGGCTGGGACCCTGCAGAAACAGTGCACCCCTCAGCCCCAGGCCTGCCTGCCCCTACCCTCCCCCGAGGGTTTGGTGGTGCGGGAGGGAGCACACAGCCTCCCACCGCCATGGAACTGGGGTGGGGACAGGTGGGTGCAGGCTTTGGCATATCACGTCTGACAGCAACGTCCCCTGCAGGAGATGCAGGCCAGCGCTGATGGGTCAGCCTGTGTTCATTCTGAAACCTACTGATGGCAATTAATGCTGTGGTACCTTTTCCCTGGCACAGGAGGGCACTGCTGGGGTGCCACCCTCTCTCTCCCTTGGCAAGCAGGTTACCCAAACAGCTCAAAGGGCCTCCCTCCCTTGTTACTCACTCACTCATTCCCAGTCAGGGGGGGAGTTCCTGCCCAGTCCCCAACCCCAGGCCTTTCCCTGCCAACTGCTTCCTAGCATTAGTGATGCCAGGGCTGCAGCTCAGACAGATCAGCCTCTAATCTGGGGAACAGCCTCTGGTTAATTATTCTGTACCCTCTGGGCCATGGCCAGGGTGACTCAGCAAGAGGCAGCCCAAGGCAGCAAAGACTGGACTCCAGCCCCAAGGGGGACCAGCCTCTGTTGCCAGCAGGGATACCCCACAGGGGAACCCCAGCAGCAACCAGCTGTGCCCCATCTCCACTCCAACTGCAAGACAAGGCAGGAGGGGGCTGATAGAAAAATGCCCTCCCACACTGGAAGGCATAGAGGGAACCTGGCACACATCTCCCATCTCCTGTCCTGAGGAGACCACGCAGGTTCCACCACTCATGCCTGTGGGAAAAGGGACATTTGGGGACATGAGGGCTCTGCTCCACAGCCAGGCAGCTGGCAGGGCTGTCTGTTCCATCACCAGAGACCCTGTGCCAGGCATTGCCAGCAAGAGGAGTCCAGGGGGCCTGGCTCCAGGCACATCCAACCCCCTTGCCACCCTTCCAGCCCTGGACTGAGGGTACCTACCTGCCTTGCGGTGACAGGGGAGGCTGGTCCTTGCCCATGCTCAAGGCTGGCACACCCACACCAGCCCAGGCACAAGGGACATGGGAAGGGGGGGGCGGCAACAGCGGCACACGGGGCATTATTTAGCAATGTTCTTTTATTTCCAGTTTTAAGGTGAAAAGATGCCTTTAAATCTTCAATTAAATACTCCATAAAGAAAAAAAAAAAAAGGCAAAAAAAAAAATTATTTACAAATTCACGTGACCAGTAATTGAATCCTTGTTTTAATAATTACACATGCGGCTCGTCACATCCGGCGCTCTATAAATACAGGGGACGCGGATGAGGGGGCCGCCCTGTCACTTGCCCAATTGTGGCCTTAAACGTTTGGGAGGAGGATGGGGGCTTTTGGGGTGTTGGAGGGGACTCAGCCTGGCCCAGAGAGAAGGGGCCACCCCCCCCCTCCTCCCCGGCACCCTCCCCAGGTGTCAGAGCAGGAGCTGGGGGGGGAATGATTTATATTTAAAATTTAAAAACCATAGAGGGGAGGGGGTCCAGGCAGTGATGGAGGAATAGAGAGAGGACAGGGGAGGGGGAGAAATCACGCTCCTGTCCCCAAACCAAATTTAATAAGTTTATATATATATAATCTCTCTATATTTCATCAAGAAGGGGGGAGGAGAAAGAGGAGGAGGGAGAGGAGGGGAGAGATATGTCCCCATCCCATCCCCCCCTCTCCATGACGAATCCGGGGGTGCTCTGCCCCACTCCCAGAGACCCGGTGTGCCTGCGCTGGGAGGGGGGCGAGGAGGGTCCCCAAGGGGACCCATGGCAGCCACCGCCTCAGTCAGCATCTGTTTATTATCATCATGACAAACTCGTACAGGCCTTACAAACAGAACCAGGACAGAGGAAGAAGAGAGAGGAGAACTGAAAAAAAGAGAGAGGGGGGCTGCAAGGGGCACAGCAGGTCCCTCAGCCCTGGCATTAGCAAGTCCATGGGGGCCAGGGGTGGGAAGGGATGGAGTCACTCCACAGGGTGCCCCGCTCTCTCTCCCCCTTCCTCCTCCTCCTCCTCCTCACAGCTGCTCAGTTGTTGTCCGACTCGTCCTCAGCTTCCCGGAGCCAGGTGAAAAAGGCTGTCACCGATTTGAGTGCCACCCCTTTGCCCTGCTGCTCGGCTGGGTCCTTGCTGGACTCCCACTTGTAGAAAGCCTCCTCCTTGATGACATCCTCATCGTAGAGGGCATCAAAGAACATCCGCAGCAGGTCTGGGGTGGGGGGACAAAGGGGAACCTCTGCTATTTTCCAGCCACCAGCCTCCAGGGGGTGGGGACACATTTGCCACCCCCTCCTCAGCCCACCCGCACCCACGATACTCACTGGGAGGCTGGTCCAACTTCACCACCAAGGCTTGCAGGGCGTAGAGTGCCTGGAGCTCCTTCTGCTCATCCCGCAGGTACTTCTGGAGCAGCTTGGCTTGGTTGCGGATGACCATGGCGTCCACGCGGTACGGGTTCTCAACTGCAGGGCACGGGGTGTGAGAGGGGCAGCGTGGGCAGGGGAACCCCCACCACTCCCACCTCACCCTGGTACTCACAGACAATGGCCAAGTGGCACACAGACGTCATCAGGGCCCTGATAAACGTGTTGGACGAGACCTGCTGCTCACTCAGGTTGGCCTGGAGGGGGGAGGGTAAAGGACTGTGAGGTGGAGAGGAAGCCGGGAGGGAGCCTCCAGACACTGAGGTGCTGTGCCCCCACCCTCACACCTCAATCCAGTCATATATTCTTTGGTTGTTCGGGTTCTCCTTCAGCAGTTTGTCCATTTGCTTGCACAGCTCCTCTGAGGTCAGCTCCTTGCGGCTTGGCATGTCTGAGCTGTCCCCCATCGTGTACTCCAATTTCTGGGGAAGCAGGCAGAGAGAGCTGTTAAAGGCAGTACAGTGGAGCACCACTCTCACACTGCCCAAGGTCCACCCATGGCCCACCTCTGCCCCTCGCTGCCACCAAGTCCCCACCTGCTCTGTGACAAATTTGTTGACATCCTGGTCCTCAGGCAGGAATTCCTTCCAGCTCAGGCCCCCATCCCGCCACAGCTTTCCTGCTGTCTTCTGGCCCTGCGGGACAGTCAGCCGTCATCAGCACGCCATGCCCTCCATCTCCAGGGAGGGAGATACTGTGGCTTGGCCGTGCCAGCCCCATGACCCAGACACTGGAAGGGATGTCCCTCACCAGCCTCTCTGGTGGCAGGGGGGTTCAATCCCCACATGGCCACCTGGCACCCAAGCAGGATGCCAGTCCTTGAGACAGCAGCCAGTAGCCACACAAGCCCCATGCACTTACCATGCCCTTGCACAATAAGCCCAGCACCTCAACCAGCAGCGTAGTGGCCTTCCCAATGGGCACCAGGGGCTTTGTGATCTCCCTGTGGGGCACAAGAGACCCGGGTGAACTACCTGTCCCCATGAGGCCCCCTGTGCCAGCCCTGCTGAGGAGCACAGCCCTCACCTAAACAGCTCCTCCATGGGGATGCCTTCCTCTTGCAGGATGGGGGTGATGAGCTCAGCCAGGTACAGCCAGATGTGTGGGATGTCAATCTCCATGTCCTCTGCGATCTCCAAGATCTCCCGCAGCCTGAAGAGCAGAGGGAGCTGTTGGGATCCAGCAGTCCCCATGCACTTGGCTAGGAGGGACCTCAGGACACATCTCAGTGCTGAGTCCTGCTCAAGGCAGGGCTAAATTCAAAGCCAGGCTGCCCCGGCCCCTCACCCTTTGTAGTACTGCTCCTTGGAGAGCGTGCCTGCCTTCACCAGCTGGCAGAGCAGGGCTCCCATGTGCTCGCGGGAGATGGTGCTCCTCTCCAGCGTGGACTCAATGCCATTTTGCACAAAGATGTAGAGCGAGGAGGGGCTGCCCAGCTCCTGCACGCACTGCAGGGCCTCCTGCAGGGAAAAGGGGGGTCAGTATTGCCCTACAACCAGCTCTGGCTCCCCCCTTCCACATCCAGGCACCACCAGAACCCTGCCCAACAGTGCCACCACACAGTGAGGGAAGCATATGGCATGTTAGGGGAACACGTATGGTGTGTTAGGGTGCTCGGCCACCCCTTCCTCTCACCTTCATGTCATTGATGTGCAGGTATTCCTCTATGATCGCCTTGGATTTCTTCTCCAGTTCCTCTTCTGACAGCATGGGCTTGGTGGAAGTTGCAGGAGGTGTTGGCTCTTGTTTAACTGCAAGAAAAGAGCAAGGATCAGGCACCACCTGGGACAGGCAGAGCTGCAGGTGCAGCCACATCCTGGGATATCGCTCCTCCCCAGCTCACTGGTCTCTCGGCTCCGGTCCCGCTCCTCCGTCATGCTCGCAGCCTTGCGCACGGCCTCGGGGCCGCCCTGCTTCTCCCGTTCTCGGCTCCTGTCCTCTGTCTCTTTGCTGAAGCTCCTCTTGGTGAGGGCAGACCTGTTCCTGTCTGCCCGCTCCCCCTGGTCGGGACGCTCCAGACGGTCGCTGCCCTTCTCTGAACGCGACTCCCGTTCCCCTCTGTCCCCAGCCTTCTCTGACCTGTCACGGCTGGAGCTGCTCCTGGGTGGCAGAAAGACCCACACAGCGTGAAGAGCCCATCACCACCCTCCCTGACCCCCACTGCAGAGCTCTGGAAGGTAAGGCTGTGCCACTCCAATCCCCACCTCTTTCAGGACTTGATCATTCTTGGGGAAAAACATTTTCCCTCTTTCTCCCGTTCCAACTCATACCCTTTTCCTTTCACTCTTCTCCTTGGCATGGCTAAGCAGTGCCTGCCTTTGTCCTGCCCACACCCTTCTTCTGATGCAGTGTGGTAAAGCCCCGCTTTGTTTTCTGCGGCATATCAGCGCGCAAAGCACGGTCCCCAGACAGTGCTCACCCCACAGTTTTCCTCTTCTCCTGAACAAATCCAAACTTCAGCCCTCTTTGGGAACCTCACACTCCAGCCTCAAAGGGACTCCCTTTGGCCCATCAATGTCCATCCAAGGACCCCCAGGCCAGAGCACCCAGGGGTGGTCACCCAAGTGCCAAACAGTAGGGAGGACACCCAGGGTGAGGTCAACCTTCCTTGCCACAAGGACTCACCACTGACTCCGAGCTCCCTCAAGGCCCCATCTTGCCACAGGGCAAGTCCAGATATCGTAACTTGCCTACACACTGATCAACCACAAGCCTGAATCGGGGGTTCTCCCCCACCCCCAGCACACCCATCCACCAAGGCAAGGCTGGCCCCTCACCTCTGCACCACACGGCGGGACTCCGGGCTCTCGGCAGGCATTGACTGCTGGAGCGCTGAGAAGCGGTTCAAGGTGCTCGTGGCTGGTCGCCCTGAATCAGATGCTGGGCGTGAAAAGAGGGAAGTCTCAGAGTTCGGCACCTCCCTGGTACAGGAACTGCTGGGGAAAGGATCACCCCTCCCACTCTGTCCCACAGCACCCAGCCAGTCCCACACCACCTACCTGAATCTGCGGGCTTTGCGCCAGACCCTCCGCTGCTGCCCTTGCCCCAGCTCAGCCGCCCACCCGGCGCAAAGAGCTGGTTATTGGAGTCAATGGATCCAGGCTGCAGGTGGAGAGAGACAGTCAGACCTGACCCCCACCAAGCCAGGATCTAGGCCAGGCAGCCGGCTTGGCTGCCACACCACACCCCCAGCCTCACCTTGGTAATCTTCGTTAGCCGGCTGGTGTCGATGGGCCGGTTGCCCTTGCTGATGGGCACTGTGTTCCAGCCATCATCTGCGACCAGGCTACTGCGCCCTGAGCACACAAGGGACAGTCATAAGGTGCAGACCAGCCTTGAGCAGAGTTCAGCAGGAGCAACCCACCCCAGGCAAACTCAAGTGCCCCCAAGCCCAGGCACTCACCACTGGAGGATGGCCCAGGGGGTCCTCTCCTCTTGTCCTTTGACATGAGCTGCTGCACTTTGATGTGCTCCCGATGCTCCTCCATCTCTGCCTCCTTGTGGATCTGATCAATGGTTTTGGGGCCCTGGTCTCCTCGCCGCGGCACCCAGCTATTCTGCAGAGGGCAAAGAAGGAGGGAAGAGGACACTGAGATGGCTGGAAGATGGAGGGAGAGCATTCCCCCTTCCCAGCCATCCCACTCTCAGAGTCTCAGGTTGGTCTCCTGCCTCAGCCATCATCTCTTTCTATGTGCTGTGGCAGCTTTTGGCACAAAAAGGCTCAGTTTCTGGAGCCCCCCTGCATTAAACAGCCGCCAGTTACTGTGAGCCCACTACCACTACCATGATAACCAATGGCTGGGGCTAGCATGGTGTCTCTGGGGCTGGCCACAGCTCACACACCCATCTCTCCCCTAGATGGGACACATGGATTGCTGGCACTCAGAGGACATATGCCAGCAGCTCCAAGGGACCAAGCAGGGGATGGAGGACAGTCCCCAGGCAATTGCATTCCATGAACTTTACCCGTCTTAGGTCAATCACATCCTGCAGCATGAAACGGATTCGGGATGACGTCTTTTTCTCTTTGATGATCTTCTCCATCTGATTGAAGTACTGGTCCATCCTGGGCTATAGAGGGACAGAGCCATGGTCACATTCCTCCCAAAGTCAAGGGAAGGGCAAGGCAGGGCAGGGCAAGGAGTACCTTGGCTTTCTCAAAGTCCAAGTCCTTGCCAATAGTCGTAAGCAGGCGGCAAAGGCACTCAAGAGACTCCTCATCATGGTTTTTGAGCAGCTTCACCACACAGTCATGCATGATAGCCTCCGTCAACATCTTCAGTTTGAAGAGCTCTCCAATGAACTTGATGTTGCCCAGGGATCGTCGTCGGGCCTTGTCCCGCGCCTCCTCCAGCTCATCCTTCATACGCGCCTTCTCCTCGGGCTGCAGGAAAAGCCCAGCAAGCCAGTTCAGTGTCCAGAGCCAGCCCAAGGACACCCACGCCAGCCCTCAGCCGCAGACTCCCAGCCCAACTCACAGCACTGGCATCATCCATCTCCTTCTGCCGCTTCTCAAAGATCTCATCATCGTCCTTGTCCTTCTCAAATTCCTTCTGGCAGCGGTTGAGCAGCAGCTTGCGGAAGTTCACAGTCACTGTGGGCTTGTCTGTTGTGGGCACTTTAAGCTGCAGGGAGAGGTACAAGCCAGAGATGAAGCATGAGTTGTGTCTCCCCCAAAAGTTGGGCAACTAAGCTGGCACTACTCAAATCAGGGAAAAACCACCCTACAACTTTGTGATGCCCTGCTGAGACCCCGAACTTGGTTCTCCATCCACACACCCATTTCCCCATTCCACATGGAAGGGCCTGCACACTACTAAGCTCAGCTGAGATGGCCAAAAACCCTTGCCCACTCAGCAGGAGCCCGCCCAGTTTCTGCTCACCCCCATAAGGCAACGGCACATGTTAGCATAGGCAACAGAGAAGTTTGGCTCCGAGATGGCCTTCTCGAAGACGAGGTCGATGACACCCTTGAGCCGCTCCTCCGTGTCGATGGACAACTCCATCACCTGCTTCATCAGTTGCTGGAACATCTGGGGTGTCAGCTTGTTGAGGATGCTGCGGACGCGGCGGAGCAGTTCCTGCAGGGGCAGCAGGGTCAGCAAGAGCCAGGTGCCTTTTTCCCCCAGGCCCTCCAACTGCCTGCCCACTCCAGCTCGCACCTGTGTCTTGATATTCTCAGGATCCTCCTCCTCGGAAGCACGTTTGCTGCTGGGTTTCCAGGCCTTCTCGGCCTTGTTCAGCTTGACATCCTCATTGAGGGACACGGTAGCAATGATTTTGCGGGGCTCCTTCCTCTGGCTCTGCTGGGAGCGGCGGGGACCCAACCCTGAGGGCTGACACATGGAGAAGAAACTCAGCTCTCTGCTCTGGGACCACCTGGGCTGGCTCCCAGAAGTCTCCAGTCCTCCTACTCAGATCCTCAACTCCATCATGGACATCAGTGGCCCAGGCACAGTAGCTTGATCATCACGGAGAGGCAGAGAAGGATGGCAGCAGTGAAGCGAGGAGATACTCACCAGGCCCCGGTTGCCCATGACAGGCCGGCCAAGGTTGGCAAAGGAGGGGGTGAAGTCAGGGCTGCAGTTCATGCCACTGAGGCGGATGGGGTCGAGTGCCCGCAGTGGGGTCTTGTTGACCTGCGAAGGTACACACGGCTGAGGATGCCCGGGGGCAGAGGAGCGGGACGGATCCATCCCCCAGCCTCAGCGCCGGGACAAGGAACTGGAAAAAAGGCCCCAGAGGTGCCCCCACACCCACCAAACCGAGGCTCAGAGGTCATTGCAGATACTGCAACAGGACCCTGAGCACAAAAGTAAGTTCCTGCCTTGACGAGGCACAAAGAAGAGCCAGACCCCCGCCTGACCACCACCCACAATTCCCCAATTTCCAGGGCCGCACCGACCTTGTCCAGCACCACATCTGTGATCTGGGGCAGCCCTTCAGGTTTCTGCATGCTGGCAAAGATGAACTGGAAGCCCAGCAGGAACTCCCGGTCATATCGCTTCTTCTCCTCAGGGTTCAGCGGCTTCCATTGCTCTGCAGTGGAGGGCAAGAGGGAGATTCTGATGGGGCCTGTCCCATATCCTCCACCCTGAGCTGTGGCAGGTCTGAGTCCGCACAGGGACCAGCGAGGTGGATGTAGACAACCACAGAACTGCCCCAGCCTGGTACACCATGAGCACAATCCTGCATGCTTAGAAAGGCTGATGCCACCAGCTCCCTGCCTCCTTCCAGGACCCTTGTGCTGGGAACTCTGTTCCCCACCCCATGCCAAGCTTGGGGACAAGATGGGAGGAGAATGTGAAATTTAGGACAGCGGGACCATGCCACCCACACCTTCCCCACTACTGGGTCCGGAGGTGGTGGCTGCCAGCAGAGGACTGCGCCAAGGCACAGCTCACCTTCCTTGTAGCCATACTTCTGGCCAGCAGCCTTGCCCTTTTCTGGGGCCAACTTGTCCTCCTTCTCCTCCCACGTCTCTTCTGACTCTTCCTGTGGACGGGCAGGAGCCACGTCCTCTGCTTCACTGGCAGGGGCAGACGTGGGGGGCTTGTTCTCTGCCTCCGAGGCACTATCACCGGTCTGAGACTGCATTGGAAGGGACAGGGACAGCAGTCACCCACACGAGCCTGGTTCTGTCCCCTCCACCCCACTCCTCGGTGTCCACCCCACCTCAGATCCTCATTACCATCACAGAGCATCAGTGGCCCAGACACGATGGCACAAAGCAGAGTTCATCACAGGAGGAGATGGGACACAGGGTGATCCCCAGATACCGCTGGGACACTCACCTCTTTAAAGGCATCCAGCAAATCCCCTACTGCCTCCTTCTTGTTCAGCTCCTTCATCCTTCGCTTCTTCTTTGGCACCGACATGGCGACTGGGAGGACAGGCAGGGAGGTGAAAGATAGGAATCCTCCCAGTCCCCCAGGTACCCTGACACCAGCTATGGGGTCACCAGTGAGGCCCCAGTAACACCAGGTGAGCTTCAAGATGGAGCCACAGGGATGTGGTCTGGCACCCCATCACAGCCCCCATCCCCAAACACACCCCAATTTACCCTGTGCCTCATCAAAGCCTCCCATCCACACCACTACCCTAGTGCAGTGCTCCCCATCCTCCTCAGAGGATCCCTGCAGACACACACACACTGCTCTGCAGGAGAGCCCTTATAGGGACACTCCCATACAAACCTCTGTCCCCATACACACTCCCCTCCCTGGCACCCCTATACACCAGCACACACAGATGTGCTCCCCAGAAGCATATCTGCCCTCAGGTTGCCCTCCTATAGCACCCCTGTATCCCTGCCCAAGGCATTCCATACAAACACATCCTGTGAACCCATCTTCCCCATCACTCCTACGTAACTCCAACACTCCTGTGTAGGGTGCTTAAAGAAAAAAAGAGAAACCCCAGCACATCCCCAGGGCACCCAACTTTCCTCAAGCACCCCCATGTACTTGCACAGTCCTACACAGCATGCCCCACATCTTCCCTACCAATCCTCCACCGCCCAGTGTCCTCAACGACTGGGGACAATCCTCAGACACAACCCTGATATACCCACCCTACAGCTCTGTGTAAGGCATCACAGAAAACACACTTCCATTCCCCATGACACCCCCCACACACTCCACTCTATACCCACCCCATACACCTCCACATACATGTACTCCCCAGACATGTCCCTCATCCCACCATCCACAGGCACCTTGTCCCTCTCAGCATCCCATACTCACACATCCTAATGTCCCTAACTCTGTCCCCCTCTCCAGCACCTTCCCTGTACCTCATGCCTAGCACCACACCCATGTGATGTCCCCCATCACCCAACACCCACCCTGGGGCACCCTGCAGCCCAGCATTCCCAACCTTGTGCGGTCGCCTCCGAGGTCTGTGAAGGGGCAGGGGCTGGGCTTAAGCTTCTCTCCTGGGTCTCACCAGGGCCTTCACTCTCTTCCTCCTCCTCCTCTGCAGGTGGGGAGGCAGGGGTGCCAGGCTGGGCTGGCTCCTCAGGCTCTGAGATGGGGCTGACATCTGACTCAGGCTGCTCCTCGCTCAGCTCCACTTTGCTAGCGCCCTCCACCCCATTGGGTAGGGGCAGCTCTTCAGGCTGGGCAATGGGGGAGTCCAGGGTGGGCACAGGCACCGGCTCAGAGACCGACACTGGCTGGCACAGGGGCACCTCAGGGACCGGCTCAGGTGTCTCCTCCAAGACCCCGTTGGCCTCAGCAGTGGCCTCGGGGCAGGGCTCTTCCCGGGGCGGTGTGGGGCTGGGGGAGGCGGGTTTGGCGGGCGCTTCAGGGGCCTGTGGT
>VZRS01007289.1:7172-21280 GCA_013398055.1 Ifrita kowaldi
GGGGAGCACATCTGGGAGCTGAGGAATCAACCCCAGGAGAGAAAGCTGTGCTGCTCCCCGGCTGCAGTGGAGGGGAAGGATCCAGGGATACGGGCATGTCCTTCCTGGTGCCGGTCGTGCTGTGACCTCACTGCTGTGCACGGGGCGGGTGGGGGACAGGGACAGGCCCTTGAAGACCCAGCGTTGGCGTTTCTGGCTGTGGGAGCCCAGCATCCCCATGAAGCACCCCCATCCCTGTGCATGCCCAGCTTCCCTGCGGTCTGCTGTGGCCAAAGCAGGTGATGGGGAAGCAAAGGGACATCTTGGCAATGCCACAGCCTCCTGAGCCATAAAATCCAGGGTGTGAGCTCACCAGTGGGCGGCTGTGAGTCAGCCCGCCCGCGCAGGCCTGCCCGCAAGGCCCCGAGTAATTCTAGCCACCGACACGATGTAATTCCAGCCAGCAGCATGCTGGTAGCCCCTGGCTCTTTGCACACCTTCCCTGGCCACTGCCCAGGAAAATCCTTCTCCCTGGAGTTAGTCTGGGACCTGTTGCGGGGGAAACTCTGATGCTGAGTGGTGCCTCGAGTACAATGCCCGGGCAGGAGCTCTCCCAGCTGCTTTGTTCTGCGCTTCCTTCCCGGTGCTGTGCCAGCAGCGTGGCTCTGAGGGAGCTTCGGCACATGGTCCTCCTATGTCTATCCATCCCCTGTCATCCTACAGGAGCCAGGGCTGGGAGCAGCTCACCATAGCCTCTTCATTCCCCTCCTGGGTCTCATGGTGGTCTCTGGAGTTCTTAAAAAATAGGAGAACTCAGTTTTCAATGCAAGGGCAGCTCATCCCTCCCGAAGCAGGAGCAAAGTTGAAGGGGGATGCAGCGTCCAGGGGCATGGAGCTGGGCTAGTGCTCCCAGGTCCAACAGCTGTGCGAGCCCAGCCTCTCCCCTGAGAAAAGGGAGATTGTCACAGCTGGAAGCAGCATTATCCTGGGTTCCACTGAAACGGGAGCATCAGTTGTTGCAAAGCACAATGCATATTCCAGCTGTGCAAGGCCCTGATACTGCTGGAGGGGCTCTGTGGCTGAGAAACAGCTCTGGGCATGGCTGCTCCTGAGACCCTTCCTTGGGGCCCTGTGTGGAGCTCCAGGCTGTTTCCCTCCCTGCAGTGAGACGTGGTGTGCTGAGGATGTTCACCAGTGCTTGCAGGATGTGTTCAGAGGCAGTGAGGACAGAATGTGCCAAATGCTTTTGTGCCTGTGGTGGGGGGTGTTGCTCCAGCTCCTCAAGCCATTCAAGCTCAGGAACATGGGGCTCATCACCTGCACAGGCTGCAGGACCCTGCACCACCCACCCTGCATCCCTGGTGTGGTCCAAAGCCCTCCGGAGCCTGCCATGGAGCAGGCACTGCCAGGATGGGGATTGTGGCAGTTGAGCTGAGGAAGCAGCAATTTCCTGTTGTTGATAAACAACTGAGCTCAGATCAAAACTTCGAGGCTCAGAAAGTGGTAACGTACCTGGCTCGCCACTGGCCTGCATTTCCTACTGTCTTGTCCAGGGTAGTCCAGGCTGTTATGGTCCTCTCAGACCTCTGTGCAGTGGGCAGCAGCTGAGAAGCCTCCCCAGCAGCTGGGCAAAGCGGGGGGATTCTGCCCCTCTGCTCCACTCTGGTGAGACTCCCCTGTAAAAGCTGCCTCCAGCTCGGGGGCCCTCCACCACAGGAAGGATGTGGAGCTCCTGGAACAAATCGAGGAGGCCACAGAGATGCTCCAAGGGCTGGAGCCAGGCTGGGAGAGCTGGGGGTATTCAGCCTGTAGAAGAAAAGGCTCTGGGGAAACCCGAGACCAGGGCCTAAAGGGGCTCCAGGAGAGCTGGAGAGGGACTTTGGACAAGGGCCTGGAGTGACGGGATAAGGGGAAATGGCTTCCCACTGCCAGAGGGCAGGGATAGATGGGATATTGGGAAGGAATTCTTGGCTGTGAGGGTGGGGAGACCTTGACACAGTTTGCCCAGAGAAGCTGTGACTGTCCCATCCCTGGAAGTGTTCAAGGCCGTGTTGGATGGGGCTTGGAGCAACCTGGGATAGTGGAACCAAGCCGTGAAACAAGATGGGCTTTAAGGTCCCATCCACCCAAACCATCCTGTGATGCTATGGAGGAGCTGCCCTTCCCTCATTCACTGGCTGTCCTGACACAGCAATTGCCAGCGATGCTCTGGTGCCTTCCAGCTCCCCTCAGTGATCCTAGGGAGCTGTTCCACATCCTGCTGGGCTTCCTGGAGCCAGGCTGTTTGCTGGCTGCCCTACACTGAGGGTTTTGTTGACGGGGTGGCTGCACTGTTGGAGGCTCTGCACTATGCAAGGGAGCCATGTCTATGGGCTGGAGCTGGTGGGAAGGGGTTATCCAGGATATGGAGCAACATCCTTGCGGGATGGTGGCTGCTGTGCCTTGACTGAGTGTAGTTGTGCCTTGCTGTAGCTCCTGCAGTGTGTGGCATCCCAGTGGCCCCTTGCTGGTGCTGCTGTTCCTGAGTCCTCCCCACCATGGTCACTGGATGGCTGTGACCTGCTGTTGTCCAGCCCTCATGGGGAGACATGTCCCACAGGTGGGCAAAGTGAAGTGTCTGAGTACACCTGGGGAATGAACAGGGTCAGCAGTGAGGGAATTAAAAACAACTTAAAAAATAAACCCAAAAACCTGTTGAGTCATAAACTCAACAAACTTGACTGGGGAGGTGTGTGATAAAGCTCCCCAGAGCCTGTTTCACCAGGTTTTACAGGAACCAGCCAGATCTGGGACAGGCAGAAAATGCATTTAACCCACACCCAGGGACTTCCCGGCTCATGGGCTGGACCAGCAGCAGTGGAGGAGGAGGATGCTTCCTTTCGGACCATGTCTTTAAATCCTCCTGTGTGCCCTCAGGGTTGGAGGGCACATAGGGTTGGCAAGAGGAGCCCCAGCTCTGCCTGGCCTCTGGCCTGGCTCTCCCCACACAGGTCCTGACCTTGGTTTTCTGCCCATTTCGGGTACGTCAGTGCATGTGGTGCTTTCCCATCCCCAGGGACAGAAACTCCTGGCAACTTCCCAGTGATTGCAGGGATTTTCTGAAGGCGTATTTATAGGCAGCAGTGATGCTGCCGGGAGGAGTGGAGGCAGCTGGTCCTGCTCTGCTTCACCCCTCCCCTGTCAGCTTCTCCTGGGTGAGAAGGAGGTGGGGTAGGGGGGCAGATGGGGTGACTCCCATCCCTGCCGGCCTGTGGGATGAGCGGCTTTCCCGGGTGGCTGGGGGAGCTGACGCTGTATTTGTGCCCCCCAGTTGTGCTCATCGGGGACTCTGGGGTGGGGAAGAGCAACCTGCTCTCGCGCTTCACCCGCAATGAGTTCAACCTGGAGAGCAAGAGTACCATCGGGGTGGAGTTTGCCACGAGGAGCATCCAGGTGGACAACAAGACGGTGAAGGCTCAGATCTGGGACACGGCCGGGCAGGAGCGGTACCGTGCCATCACCTCAGCGTGAGTTTCCTTGCTCCCAACCCGCGGCCCTTGCCTGGGGCCCTGCTGTGACCCTGTCCCCTCACTGTCCCCCAGGTACTACCGGGGGGCAGTGGGAGCTCTGCTCGTCTATGACATTGCCAAGTACCTGACGTACGAGAACGCGGAGCGCTGGCTGAAGGAGCTGCAGGACCACGCTGACGCCAACATTGTCATCATGCTGGTGGGCAACAAGAGCGACCTGCGGCACCTGCGGGCTGTGCCCACCGATGAGGCCAGGAGCTTCGCAGGTATCTTCCCCCATCCTGTCCAGCCCCATCCCATCTGGCTGGAGTTCATGGCACCCACCTGAGCTCACTGTTCTTGCAGAGAAGAACGGGCTGTCCTTCCTTGAGACATCTGCTCTGGACTCCACCAATGTGGAGACGGCTTTCCACAACATCCTCTCAGGTAAGGGGCAACCAGGAAAGGGAGGGACAGGAATAGAGATGGCTTTGGACATTGTGTTCTCCGAGGACTCCCCTGGGGGTCCTGGCTGTACTGGGTGGGATCTGGGTTGGAATCCTGCTCCCCCAGATGGGGAGAGGTAGGCATTTGCACCCTTGGAGCTGTGTGTTTGTGGAGGGACCAGATCCCCCACTGAAATACCTACCTAAAGAATTGATTTTTCGCTTCTCTTCTCTCTCTGCTGGCAGAGATCTACCGCATCGTGTCCCAGAGGCAGATCACTGGGCAGCCGGAGTCAGAGTTCGGCCCCTCCACCACCATTGAGCCCATTCGGGTGCTGCCCACGCAGCAGGAGGGCCGGCAAGCGCCCTGCTGCCAGAACATCTGAGCCCCTGGGGTGCCCCCGCCTTGATCCCCCACCACCCAGTACATGGTGGCATCATGTGTCTCACCCTCTACCTCTGCCCACCGCAGCTCCCTGAACAGTGCAGGCTGGTGGCTGCTTTTGTGTGCACCATTGTACTGCCCGTATGCTGCTCTGCCTGTGTTTATGTAGGACCAACAAAAATGGGGGGAGACAAAGCATCAGGGTGTCTCCCCTCTCTCCCCAAGGCTAGGGACATGCCATCCCCTGTGTCCCTGCTCCCTTTAGCCCTGCGGGCACAGTCACTGGGTGGCACTGAACAAGCCTGAACATGGTGAGTCCCTGTTTGGTGACGCCCTGTGTGCAGCCCCGTGGGGTGGGTGGGGAGGGGGACACTGGGTGCAGCCTTCTCCTGCCTGGTGAAACCAGCAGTGATGCAGCCGGTTGTGCCCAGCCCTGTCCCTGTGGCACTGAGAGCTGGGAGTGCCTCTGGGTGCTGCTGGGGCCATCCAGGGTGGGGGTGGGGGTGACACTGTTTTTGTGTTGTGATCCCCCCCCGCAGCATGACCCCAGCAAAGAGAAAAGCTGTGACTCTTCCATGGAAAGAGATGGGAGCAGGGGATGGGTGGCCTTGGCCTTTGGGAAGCCCTGAGAAGGGGAAAAGGGGGGACCAGGGATTTGGGGGGCTGAGGGCGAGGGCAGGGAAAAGGTGCTGAGGGTGGGCACGTGGTCCCTCTTCCCGTGTGGGAGCCAATGTCTGCACTGGGGACCCCTCGGCTCCAGCTGCGAGGACCCCCTGGCTTGGCTTGGCCCTTCCCTGCTCGAGTGTTTGGCCACCGTGGCTGGTGGCTGCATGGCCCAGCCTGGGGACACGCTGCCACTGGATGGAGTGTCTGCTGCATCGGCGGGATGACAGTGGCCTCGTCCCCTGCCTGGGGGACAGCGGCCACTCCCCAGGGTGGGCATCACCCCAGATGCTGGGACAGACCGTGCTGAGCCCAGTGCTGCTGGCAGGGGTGATTGGCAGGTGTCAATCAAGAGGGGTGCAGGTGGGAAAGCCTGCCCCATTGACCCAGTGCTGGGAGCGTGGCCCCTGCCGCAGTGTGGGGTTTTGGGATCTCTTTCTTTCCACAGCTGCCCGCAGTCACTGCATCTCACTTGGCTGTGCCAGTAGGATCTGGGCCAGGGTCTCCCCTTTGGGGCACGATTTGTCGATGAAACAGAATTTGAGGCAAAATCCCCAAATAAAGCTGCTGTTGAGGCTTTTTCTCTCTCTGCCAGGTCTTTCCTTGAGGCAGGAGCAGTGCCAGCCTCACATGGGGCAGCTGGGCAGCATCCACAAGCAATGAAGGGTGAGGAGGAGGAGGGTTGGGAGGAAGGTATGAATGTAGCCTGGGCAAGGGGATGTCCTACAGGGAGGCCAGAGGGGAGAGCTTGAAGTTCAGGGTTAGAAGAACAGGTTGGATCCTGCTGCTGGCACAGGGGCAGCTGGGGATGCCCAAAGAGGGCGCAGAAGCGGCTGCACTGTATGGGTGCCCCTTCTTATCCACCCACTGTGCAGCCACCCGAGCCCTGGCAGCACCTTGACCTTGGCTCCAGCCCCTGGCACTGTGTCCCTACGCCACGGCACTGCCCCCTCCAGAGGCAGCCTCGTCCCTGAGCTGGCCAGACCCATCCTCTGTCATACCCTGGGTCTGACCACAGCTAGGGGCTGTCCCCAGGTGAATGGTGGCCATTGCCCCATGGACTGCGCTCTACCCCATGCCCACCTCAGCTGGCAAAGCCCTGGCAACGTGTAGACCAGCTGGAGCTGCCAAGCACCACCTCCTCCCACACCATCTGCCCACACCAAAACATGGTGCCAGGAGGTGATGTCAGCCCCACCAGCTGGAGTGGTGGGCGTGCGGGGTATGGATTCTGCTCCAAAAGGCTCCACAAAGGGACAGGGCTGAGCCAAGTGCTCCTTGGGGCTCACTGCCATTGGACGTGCCATCAGCCTGGCACTGGCATGGACACACGGGATGATGAGTTCATTTAGACTCATGGAGACACTTTTGGGCTGGGCAACTCAGTTTTGTTCCAGCCTTTCCAGTTTTTAGATGTTTTCTGCTGGGATGAAGAAGTGGGAAGGGCGAAATGTGGCACAGGGTGGCTCACGGACATGGGACCCGCTAGCACCAGGACTGGGAGAAGCAGCTGCCTCAGGAGGCTCATCATCTCACAAGTGCTTTAATGAACCCCAAGAAGTGCTGCCAAAAGCCTGGGACTGGTGGGAGATCCAGGAGGGGTGGCAGAGGGAGGTCCAGCCCCACTGCCTTGGAACTCAGCCCAGCAGGGCCTTGTTCCCAACCACTGCTCCCAGTCCTTTCTCAAGTGTGAACAGACACAAACCAGGAGCAGATACCAAGTTTCTTAAGTAATAATACTTTAATAAAATTAAGTTCTTAATGTAATTTAGCACATTTAATACATTAACCCTTTCCCTTCTTTGTTTTCTACAAGTTGTGCAACATCATTATTTTCATTTTCTTTTCTTTTAATTTTTTTCCTTCTCCCATTATACTATATGCCTCAAAACTCAGACAACAAGCCTAACTCTACTTCTATGTTCGGTTATATCTCTCTCTCAGGCCTTTATTTTTGCGTAACGCCAGAGAGATGAAAATACCTGGATGGAACATGTGATCGGTTTCCAATAGTAACAATCCCGACTACAGGTTTCCTATGACGTTAAAAGAAAAGAGGGAAAAAAAAAAAGCTAACACAAAATAATAGGGAATGAACTTTCAATGGAAGGGCCACACAGTCGGCACGGCCGGCAATGGCCGGGCCACTCCGTGGCCAGCTGGCTCAGCACGAGGTGGGAGTACCATGGAGCAGGACCGTGCGACAGCGCCCGGATCCAAGGGAGAGCGGATACACACGAACTCGTACATCAGTCTGAAGCGAGGACGAGAGGAAGCCAATGTGGTGCTGTGCAAGCAAAGCCATGAAGGGCATGGGAGGGCTGTGCTCCCCTGGGTGAGTATCGGTGAGATCAGCTGCTGCGGGGACCCCGTGGCTTGGGTTTCGTTGTAGCACGTCTCATGTGGGAAATCCCACTGGAGCTGCTCTGCCAGAGTCCCAACGGCAGCAAGCTGGAGCCTGGATCTCTTTGATACCAGGACAGAGCCGGAGGAAATCCTCTTCAGCCCCACAGGCTCCCGACTGCGAAGTCAGATGCCCGGGGGCTGCTCCGGGCATCCCTGGGGATTTCCTCGGCTTGCCTGGGGCTGGGATCAGAGCCGGCTCTGCAGCGGCTGCGGCTCGATCAGACCTGTCAGTCTGAGATCGGCCAGCCTTCGTGCCCATTGCCTTTCATGTTTGCTTAACACTGCTTTCTAACTCAGGAGCAAATCCCATGCTGCAAAACAGGATCCAGCCCCTGGTCTTTTTCTCCCCCCTTTTTTTTATGATTATCTTGAACAGAATTCATAACGAAAAAGGAAAAAAGAATGCTGATGGTTTCACAGATAAGCAAAACAGCCTGTGACCGCATCTTGTGTCCCAGCTCCCAGGGGCCAAGAGCAGATCTCCACGGCCACACCACACTGCTACATCTCACCGCTCCGTTTCTCTGCAAGTTGTTTCAAAAGCATCATCATAAGCCCAGAAAGCACATCCTGCTGTCAGCAACCCAGTGCCACCATTGGAGGGGGATTTCATTTTCACACAGACAGGAGTGGAACTACTCCAGATTTTACATTAGTGTCACTTTACTGGGGGTGACTTTCAATTTGATCCATTAGCAGCCCTGAAGCGATGCTGGAGCAGATCCAGCGGGGATGCTGCAGCCTGCCAGGGCTGCAGTGACTCCAGATTCCAGTAGAGCAACCCATTGGAACAGTGGAGCCACACGGGAGGGAGGCAGGAGCTGCCCAACCTCTCCTATCTCCCACTTGCACGGCGCAGGCAAACCAAAGTCTACCTAGCACAATTCCAGCTGAATTTTTCACTGGGTCAACTGACAGCAGAACATGACTTCAAGTTTCTACAGGATCTGAAAACCCACATTAAAACACAGAGATTGCTCCCTAACGTCCTAGAAAGGGTTTTGGAAGAACCAGCCCATGCTGGCTCTGCTGCCACCAAGGACACCTTGCTGGGGCTCGGCAGAGGTGGGACGGGACCCACTGTCCGTACACAAGTGACGATAAAGTGCATCCACTCTCCAGTCCAGGGCACCACTGTACAATGTCCATCACTGACGCTTCTTCAAGTATCAAATCAAAAAAAAATGAGGTAAAACAAAACTGAAAGAGCAAACAGGCTGCCTCGCCGCCCCGGCAGGGAAGGACCAGGCGCTTGATTCCACCAAGCACGAACCCTCCCGGAAGCGCAGGAGACATCGTGCCCTGCTTCCCGAAACGCCCCAGCATGTCGGGAGGGTCCTGGGGAGGGATCTCAGATTCACAGTGCTATTTATACGCAGAAACCGAATGAGAACTGTCTTCATTCCTGTCCTGACCTATTGCATGGCTTTGCTGACTGATGAATGCTGGTAAAGGCTACCCCAGCCCCCCAGAGCAGGCACCATCAGGGAGCAAGGAGCAGCCACCGCGCTTCTCGAAGGCATCTGTGTGGATGCTCCCAAGCTGCAGGAGATCCGTGGGTTTGCTACGGCTGAGCTACAACACAGAGGAGAGGAGCAAAGGCTAAACCCAGAGGGAACCAACTTCCAAGGGTGTTTTCTTTGCAGCACTCGGCTTTGCTAATGATGTTGCCTCTCGGATGTTTCTTTCTGAGAGCTCTCCTTTAAGCAGAGATTTTGGTGCAGTGAAAAGCAGCATCAGTACTCCAGAGAGAAGTGCTGGCCTGCCTCTGGAGCGAATTGAGTAGCTGGCAGGGGCATGGGGCACGTCCTGCCCCAGTGCTGCTGCCAGGGCTGTGTTGCCTGCCCTGCGGTGCCCAGAGCAGGTCTGCCATCGCAGCACACACTGCATGCTGCTGGCTCGAGGAGCCCTTGCTCCCGCTCTCGGCACTGCAGGGACTCAGGATCCGTCCAGAGCACAATGCACTGTGCCGGCTAAGAACGGCCTTCAGCCTCCTCTGTGCTTCTGCAGCCAAAAACCAGGCAAGTGCCACGAGTGTCACTGTCCCATGAGCAGGACAGCGTCGGGGCAGCTGTCGGGAAGCCAAGCTGTGGGATCAGGGATGTCATGGCCCAGCATGGCTGCAAGAAGGCTCTCTCGGGCCAGCAGAGACTTTTCCAAACATCTCACCCGCAGCTCCAATGCTCAAAACTGATGGTTGGAGGCCAAGCAGAGAAACACCCAACAAACCAAATCTCCTGGAAGATGCCACATGCTAAGCAAGTGAGCTCATCCCGAGGTGCACGGCGTCTCCCGGTGCAACGCAACCGGGGTGAGAGAGAACCAAGAAAAAGAAAGAAAACAAACAAAGAGGGAACAAACCAATCCTAATGCCCTGACACTGCCCAGTGCGAGGGCAGAGCCTCCGCCCGGCACCTCACTGCCTTCGAGCTCTGTCTGTCACCTTACAGAGGGGAGATCACCCAATCTTCCTTTCCTTCGCCTTCCCACCTGGGATGGTCCCACCTGCCCATCCCGGGATCTTCCCACACCTTTGGTGCTTGGAGAAGTTCAAAAACCAAGAACAGCCCAAGGAAAGTAACAGCAACTTTGAACATTTTTCTGCAATTTCCTGCTCCAAGCCCAAGGCTGGAAGTCAGAATAAGGCAAAAATTAATGGCCTAAAACTTCCTTATTTTGTTCCGTGACTAGCCAAATCTGTCTATTCTTATTAAAAAAGCAACACAAACCCCCAAACGTATCTTTTTAAAAAAATACATATTATTAGATCCCTTTTTTTTGTCTTTTTTTTCCCCTCTATAAAAATAACTTCAGGACTTTGATTGACAGAAGGTACCAGTTGGTGGCCATTATTTTGTTAGGCTTTCGGTCATTTATTTGTTTGCTTCAGAAAAATAGTACCAAAAAAAGATGGAATTCCTGGGGAAGTTAACAATGATCATGTTCACAAGTTTATTTTACATTCTGCTCTGTCTGGGATCACTTGGATCTACTATAGATTAAACAATATGGATAGCATCTACTATTTGAACTAGTTAATTTTTTTTTAATCTTTACTCTAGGATTATATGAAATAAATTTGAGTGTTTATTATTATTAACATTTTTTAATACCCCTCAACGCAAACCTTTTTTCTTCTTCTCATTTTTGGTTAAAAACAAACAAACAAACAAACAAACAGAAAAAAAATCTTCTTTTAAAATGCTTCTTTGAAAGGCAACAGAGCAGAAGCATTGCCCCATCTTCCTGCTGCTTTGGAAGGGGGAGCAGGACACGGGCTGGATTCGGGATGTGAGGGGGACAGACTACCCCTCACTCCCCAGCCCACAGGGAGGTCGTGGCTGCTCAGCGCACCCCTAAAGCAGCCCCTGGGACAAGATCCTGTGAAACACTCCGGGATGTTCGGGAGCCAAACACACGCTGAAGTGCTTTCCTGGGTTAAAGGAAGCTTGGAACCCTGCCGGGGGCACTCCCATTGCTCTGGCTGTCCCTGCAATCGGTGTCTTGCAGGAGCTGTGCCCACACGGGCTTGGGGGTGACATGTTCCCATCTAGGACGGGCTGGAGCTGGCCAGGAGCTCTGTGTAAGCTCAGCCCCTGGCTGGTCGAAGCACCAGGACAAGCCGATGGCTCTGGTCTGGCACAAGCTCCAAAGGAATGACCATGGATGTTCTCAAGATCATGCCTGGCCTGAACCCTGGGACCAAACCCTCCTGTCCCTGCAACCCGTCCAGCGCAGGAAGAGACGGAGCCAAGGTCTAAAGGGAGGCAACAGACAGTGACCACCCTGCAGGTCTCCAGAGCCCCCCACGAGCACGCTCCAGCCGGGCGTCTGTGCCGGCAGTGGCTGTCAGTCCCTCCCAGCACGGCTGTGCAAAGGACCATAAACCCTCGCGTTACACTGGGCTCTCTGGAGCCAGATCAAGGACAAAACTCCTCTGGCTCCCTGGGATGGGATCAGGCTGGCAGTGCTGGCAACAAGGAGGAGGAGGGCAGGGAGGTGGGCAGTGCCAGCTTTGCCTTCCGAGCACCCAGCTCTCCACAAGCCCCTGTCCCAGGGAACCGCAGCAGGAGCAAACTCTGCTCCCCAGCACCCGCCCGGGTGGTGAATCGGGTTGGGTTGGACCCTGGGATGCGCAGGGTGCCCAGGAAGGGCTGTGCCGCAGCAGGGCAGGGCCTCGCCAGCGCCAGCACGGGGTGATGCCGCCCAAAGAGTGCCCCAGAGCCAGCCCAGAGCCAAAGCCCACTCAGACCTCGACCCTTTCCAAGGGGATTCCCAAATGGAGCAGCCACAGGATGGGGGCACAGGCTTGGGTTTATAGTGGTTTTTCTCTTCTACTTCTCTGCTTTTAATTACCTTTTTTTTTCTCTTTTTTTTTTTTTGTTTAAATACATCCAACTGTGTTAATTTCTTATTTGTGGAAAGGGCTATCTGCACCATAACTATCACCTTTACATACACACACACACACACGAAAAAGGAAACATATATTAAAAACACTTTTTAAGCAATACTCTGGATACAAATGTATTTTTTAACCTACATATATTCTAAACCTTCTAAACTTTTAAGGATCACTTTATCATAAAATAAAATATCCTTTTTTCTTATAATAAATTACCTAATAAAAAGTATTTTTATTAGCCCAGTTCCTTGCTACATTTACATGTAATAAATGCATTTATTAAAATAGAATATTAAATTATAAAGAAATGTTCTAATTTTAAAATCTTAATCTTTTTTTCCCTCCTCTCTCTCTCTTTAAAAAACACCAGGAAATGCATCAAAATAAACCCTTCAAACACTAAACAAAACAGGTTGGAGTATTTTGATTTCAGAGGTTAACAATATTAACAGTCTGAGCCTTTGTATGTATGAAGATTATTATTTTTTTAAGAAAGAAAGAAAAGAGAAAAAAATAATAGATATCCCTCCAGCTGAAAAATACTTTTGCAAATGGGAGCTAGGACAAGATATTTTTATAGTATCTCCTCATTAAATATAAATCCAATTTTGGTTCTTTTTTCTTTCGTTATGTATTATAATACACACTATTCTCTATATAATTTATGTCGATGAGGATGACATCACAGCATGATATTACTTTATCCCTCCGTTTCCCTTTGTTACGTTTTGTCACCCGCTCCCCCGCACCGTCCCTTGCCCAGGAGTCGCTGTCCCCGCCGCGGCAGCTCGCCAACACCGCCCGAGGACGCAGTTTTGGGGGCCGCGGCACCGTCCCCACACCCCGCGGCCCCGGTCACATCTCCCTGCCGCGCCGGGAGCGGGGAGCCCTCGCTCCCACAGCCCTGACACGGCTCGGCTCTGCCCGGAAGGTCACGTCCACAAGGAAAGGTGGCAGGATGAGTCCCAAATCCAGCACAGCCCCAAGCCCCCGCTCCTCGTTTGCAGCAAGTGCCGAAGTCGGCGGCGGTTTGGCAGAGCCCGTGCGGGGATCCGAGCGGCGCTGGGCCGGGCGGGGCACCGCGCTCCGGCCCCTCCGTCTCCCCGCGGGGCTGACCCTGCCTGGACCCCGACACCTCCTGCCCGCGGCTCAGCGCCTTCCAGCGCAGCTCTGCTCTCTCTGCTCCCAGCCCCGGGTTTTGGGCACCTGCCCTCGGGGCCACTGCTTGTGCCCTCGTGTCGCTGCCTCGCAAAAGACCATCACCGGCATTCACCCGGCACGGCACGGCACGGCACGGCACGGCACGGCACGGCACGGCACGGCACGGCACGGAGCGGGTCACCTTGGTCCCCACGCTGGCTCCACCGGCCCCACGGGCTGATGCAAACCCCAGGGAACACCCCAGTCCCCAGCCGGGCCGAGGGGAAACCAGCGGCGTCCGTGGGCACCGGGCGCCCTCGGGGGGTGCCCGTGTCCCGTCATCGCTCCCAGGAGCCGACCCCGCTTTGGTGGGACGTGATTTTGCAGGACGGAGGTCTCACGGACCAGGCTTCCCACAAGGGTCTTACCGCTCCTAATCCAGAGGGAGGAAGACCCGGCTTGGTGTGTCGGTCCCAGCCCCACCTGCCTCTCTCCAGCCCAGGCGCAAGTGGGGCGTCCCCAAAACTTTAGCATCCCGAGGGGGTTATCCCAAAAGCCTGGGAAGGATCGTGGGGGCAGCTGAAGCCAGCGAGGTTCAGTCCAGCTGGTTCACACTGCAAGGGGTCACCAAGGGCATCCTCGTGGTGGGAGGGAAGGGGAGAAGCGCAAGGACGCGGCTCCGTGGACGCTGCAGAAAAGGGACGGGTGCAGGAGGAGGGGGCTGTCTAGTTATCGTTATTGCTGGTGAATTAGACCAACAAGCCATTTTTAGTCACCTATCAAGGAAGATACAAGTCAGAGCAAATAGTTAAGGTCATGGGCATTTTTCTTGTTTTTTGTTTTTATTTTTTTTTTTTAAAGATTTTTATATATATACATATATTTAAAAAGAGAGAAAAAAAATTACGCAAATTTGTTGTTTAAGCCCCGCAACCGGGCTCCCCATGGATGCCAACAGGCAGGGCCCAGGCTGCTCCTCTCCAGGTGCCCCATGGGGCCAGGGAGAGGCCTGAGCCCCCCGAGTTCCCTGCAGCCCCCGCTCGAGGCAGAGGTAGCTCTCGGTGCATTTACAGCGCCTGTTTTTTCTTTCTTCCAAAGTTGCTACATCAAAATATGGAGTCGGTGGGGGGTACAGCGGGAAGCAGGGGACAGGGAAAATCAAAATAAAACAGGGGCCGAAATACTTCTATTCATTT
>VZRS01007292.1:0-77409 GCA_013398055.1 Ifrita kowaldi
TCTGTGGTTCTCTGATTCTAAAGCTGTTTCAAACAGATTCATTTTAAAACTAAGTAAATGGAAGCAAAAAAGAATTTAACACTATTTATTTCTCTTCTTCAAATATTGCTTTGAAGAAAAAAACCAAAACAACAATCCCAAGAGATTTAAAGGCAAAGCATTTTGCTGTACGCTACTGATACTGAAAAATACCTAAACCAACTGTTAAACCCTCAGAAACCCATACTCTTCAAAATTAAGATTAATCTAAAATCTAGAGTATACCAGTATCTCAGGATGTCTTGGGGAGGGAGGAGGGAAATTTTCCATAGGAGTATAAATTACTGAAAACTGCTGTGGGCTAAGTGCTTTAGAGAGCCACACAGACCACAGCCTCAGATCAGGCATGCAGCCAGTGGAAGTGTTTTAGTTGATGCTGCTGGTTTCTGGATCAGGCATAAAGCTGATTTCTTGCACTTCCTCTTCTGCTTCAGCAGGCAGGTTGAGCTATGTACACCATGGGAACAGAGCAGCATTTCATCTGACCAAGCACAGTGTTCAGCCCCTGAACACCAGCCTGCCAACAGGCTCCGTGTGAGGAGCAAGGATTTTGGGGGCGTGATTCACCCCATGCCAAAGTAGGTCAATTGTGTCATTTCCTGAAAGTGCCCATTATTCTCCAGGCAGGTGCCAGCTCCTTTAGAGGCAGTTTCAGAGCAGATGTTGAGTCTGGTGAGGTGAATCAGACCCTCTCAATTTTTAGAGTGTCTGTATTGCACACTGCAGGGTGACCTGGGGTATGAGCTGGTGACTGGTTACTTCATATATCGGATGCAGAAAAGCTGCCCTGACTACCCAGGGCACAGAGCACCTGAGTTTCACCTTTTCTAGGCGAACTACTCCAATATATCTTGCCTTTTGCTTCTGCAGTGGGTCACATTCCCTTGCTGTGCTGCTGTGTACTGCACATCAGCCTCATCTCTTCTTGCACTTGGGGAAGCCCCTCAGTGAAGTCCATTTAGTTGTAAATATTGTACATGTTAAAAAACTAACTTCATCTGGAGAAAGACTCCTGGGTCTTCTGACGCGATTCTTCCTCTGCTCTTGAAATCCCTAAACCCAAGATTGCCAGGGGATAGGAGAGTGTGTTGAGAAGAGCAGCTCTCTACACTTCTCTTGTTTTGGCATCTTTTGCCTAACCAGGCTTGATGTTGTTGAAGATGTTTTCTCTTCTCGGCTGATCCTTAACACGGCTTTGCTGAGCTCTGTGGGCATTGTGTCATCCAAGGGGTGCAGAGAGTAGAGTGCAATTCGGGGGAAGATCTGACAAAACCCACACGACAAGAAGTGACAGATTAGGAAAAGCAACCCTGTTCAGAGAGATAAAATGTCACTCTGTGTGCAGGTGGCACTTTCACATTATCAGCAGGTGACAGCACTGCAGCCCAAGACCTTTGACAAGCTTTTATCACAGGTCAGCGAAGGCAGAGAGCAGAATGTGCATACAGAGTTTTTGGGAAATAATTCAAATCTAAACTGTCTGAACACCCAAGGTCTTTGTATGACAAATAGTGTTTCATGCTGAAGTGATCACATTTCGCTTGGGGAAATTGCCAACACATTTCTTAGTTAAGTAAAATTGACAATGTATTTTCATCTAATTTCCTGAATCAAAGCTACACATTTTTGAAAGATCCAAGACCACATTCATTACTGTCCTTCCACTTAAATAATTTTTGGTAGGTTGGTCTCTTAGATTTAAATAAGCCAATATTAGCTACAGATACGTAGAGCTCTGTGTTCCTATTCTTGAAGTAAAATCTGTGAAACTATTTGAGTGAAACTCTTTAACGAGACAAACCTCATTGAGACGGTAATTCTCCCCTTACTCCTTCTGAATATTTAGCTAGTGCTACCAAAGATTTAGAGAAACATTCTGTAAATTTTATTTTTTTGAGTACAAAATAAGAACAAAACCTTGCAACAATTCATAATACGTTCAGCTAATGACAAAACTGGTTATGAATCAAATATATACATTAAATTTAAGAGGCTTTGATATATCCTGTGATGGCTGAGACAGGGGCCAGAGCTGGCAGATACAGCACAGCACCTATGGGAGACTCCTGGTCTGATGACCAGGTGAGACAGGGTGGGGAATTTTGGTGCCCTGTGTTTAGAAACCTTTAAAAAGATATGGAAATTATGTTAACATGCATCCGATGTTTTTCTCAGAGTTTAGAAGAAAAAAACCCAAGTAATCCAATGAGTATTTGGGTAGGTGCAGTATCCAAAGTCTTCCTCAAAAAATTCCTAGGCAGACACAGTTTTTACCAAACGTAACTGGAAGAAGCCATGGCTAAAGTGCCTCTGCACACAAAAAGTCTTTCTGAAAACACAGTGGGATTCAGCTAGGCTCTTGTTCAAGTGAGTCCCCGAAGTCTTCTCCAGTGGAAAGATATAGCACAGAGGAAAATTTACTTTAATTATGTGTGTACCTTCCAGAAGGCCGAAATGGAGACCAGTCCCTCCCAAATGTCCTGAAAGTCCCCCGGGCAGCTGAGCTATCTGACACTCAAGTGAAGGAATGAAGTTCAAAGCCTGAGCCCCACTCCTTTTTATCAGCTTGTAAAGGAGGCTCAGGGACCATCACCTTCTTTTTGGGTGTTTCCCATCAGCATGGCACACAGTTTGTGTGCCAGCAGCTCCTCTGTCTCTCCCCAGCTGTCCCACCTCTGTGTCCTCTCCAGATCCCCCCAGCTGTAAGGCACAGGGTTGTTGTAAGTTCCTTTGCCCCACCTTGGATCCGCCACTCCTCTGTTCTCTTGGAAACATCTCTGTGCGCGTTTGCTCCAGGCATTAACCTTGTCTGCCCTCATGTGTGGAGGAAAATACAGCAGGTAAAGAGGCTAAATGAGCTTTGCAGGCTGCAGGGGAACCCCCGCTGCCCCATGCTGGGCACAAGGTGCGGTTTGGGGCTGGCATAGCTGGTGTCTGGCCTCCCTGGAGCTTCCCAAAGTCCTCTCTGCAGAGTGCTTGGAAACAAGGCAGCTGCCTGGGTATTTCCAGGGCTTTTTGTGCTGAGCTGCACATCTCAGGGTGCCTGAGGAAGACCGGGGTATCACAGGGAGGGGAGACACTCTGGGAGGGTGAATCACACGAGCCAAACCCCTGCTTTAACTCCCTCAGTGAGGTGACTTTTCTATTCCTTTCTTACATTCAGACTGTCTCAATAAGGCACAGCCTCCCTTTATTTCCAAAGGACAAATGTATTTAGAATCATAGAATTATGAAAGTTGAAAAAGACCTCCAAGATCATCAAGTCCACCCTTCAACCAAATATGACCCTACCCACTAAACCATATCACAAATTGCCATCTCTCCTCATTCTTTGACCACTTCCAGAGACAATGACTCTGCCAATTTGCCAAGCAGCCTGTTCCAATCACCACTCTTTCAGTGAAGAAATTTTTTCTAATATCCAGCCTGAACCTCCCTATTTATTTGAATTCAGTATCACCTTCATGCCTTTCTCCAGAGCTCCCTCCCCTCTCCTCCCTTCAATGAACAACATTTAAAAACCATTAAAATTAAAAAAACCAGCAGATGAGCAGAGAAATAAAACACCACCTTTTGAAAAGCCTGGCTCAGTCCTTTCCACAAATGCCATCACCTTTGTATGATAACAGATACAGCTCCCTCATGTTTGAATTTGTCTCAGAAACACACAGGAGAAATACCAGAGTGAGTTAGGAGGAGGTTTGAGCCCATCAGGCTGTGATGATGCCCACACCGACCCGGCTGGCAGATCCTCAGTCAGCCTTGCAGAGACACCGAGCCACCACCTCACCGAGCAGTTTCTCATCTCGCTCAGAGGGAGCTGGGGCATGGCAGGGGTGTAACTCAGCTCAGGAAGGCAAGGCAGATGAATGAGCACGGCAGTAAAAATGTGTCAGCACAGCACCTCAGCCTTCTGAATCAAGCAGGTGTCTGGCTCCTGTGCTGGAGCACGTCCAGCTGGGCTCATTCTGAGAGCGTGGTTGGGCTGTGTGTATTAATTTGTTCCTAGTTCATCCTTGAGCAGTCAGTGTCTCCTTTGAGACAGGAGATTAATGGTTGCCCAGGGAGAAATGAGAAGATAGAAAAATCAGCTCCTGTGGTTACTTGTTATTGCTGTATTTAAATGGTTCAAACCCGCTGCCCAACACTTTTAAAATGAGTGTTCTTTAGGAAGGAGTTGTGGCTGCCCCATCCCTGGAAGTGTTCAAGACAAGGCTGGATGGGGCTTGGAGCAACCTGTTTAGTGGAAGGTGTCCCTGCCCATAGCAGGGGCTCAGAACAAGACGATCTTTAAGGTCTCTTCCACCCCAAACCATGGTTCCACGATTCTATGACGAGCAGTGTTAGAGGTGCTTCCAGGACCGGGACCTGTGATATGAAACCAGAGTATCCAGCAACTGCAAAGCACTAAATCAACTCATCTCACTGAGATCACTGTGCAAACACACGATTTACAGCCTCCTGTAGCTGAATGTCAGCCACATAATTCCTGCTGCTGGATGCTCTGCTGAATGCTTTTGTATTTACAAGAGTGCACAGCGAGCTGCAGAACGAGACATGCTTTACTGCCCTGTGTGTGTGCTGTTGTGCACACCAAGGGAATTGGTTTAGTGGGCAATAAGCTGTTAAAAGACTGAGACACTGGTAGCTAATACCCAGAGAACCCAGCTGCTTGGGGCTGTAATGTGAGCTGTGGGTCTCATCAGCATTAATGACTTATCCTCTATGCTGCTCTCACATGGAGAGGAAAACATAAGTCTCTGATGAAAAAATCCCTACATTTTGCTGAATATAATACAATGGAATTATGACTGAGCTCATCACAATTATATTTTGCGACCTCTTTTCCATAACTGTTGCAGGTCACACGCGTCAGTGGATTTGTCAAATCTGTTCACATGCCTCTGGAAATGAAATGGTGAATTACCCAATTCAGTTGTGGAAGGAAAAAATTTAGGAGCCTTTTGGCTTCATGTCCAGACTAGTTAAGTTCATAATAAATGGGTGGGACTCCTGCAACTGTCCGCAGTGCAAGTCCTGCTTACTTAGTTCCTTCTAATAGTTATTAAATATTCAATTTAGATGCTGGAGGCCAATTGTCTTCTGTGTTTGATCTGTCTTGGGTGACAGGGATGTCAGTGCTGTAAAGCTTTTCCATTTCCATAAATATGGCACTTGTCAGATCTCATCAGCCTTCTGCAAGGTCGTATGAAAGCACAGCTCTCTGCTGTGGTTCGGAGCAGTTGTCAAGGAGTAATCAAGTTTGTGGCTTTGAGACTCTGTTCAAACGTGCACGGTTTGAAGGGGTCCTTTTAGAAATAAAATTTTAGTCCTGCTCCTTGTTAGGGAGCTGACACACTTCAGGGGATTTAGATTTTATTTTCTACTTTGTCAGTACAGGTGAACACTAAAATTTGTGCATGTGTCTGATTTATTCTTCAGGTGAAAAATTTTCAGGAGTTTTCTGAATTTTTCACATCTCAGGGGTAATTGTTCTTGATTCAGATTGACTATTGCTGCTTACTCATTTATGAAATGTCATAAAATAAAAATTAAATTAGACAATAAGGATATATTTGACAGTGAGTATATCCAGTTTCAAGAACGTAAAGATCACATAGGATGGGTGCTTACCATGAGTAATTATGATTCACTAAAAATATATATATGTGGGGAGCATAGATATAATTAAAATGTGTAAATAGTAATATATTAATATTTATATATAATATCTAAACACTAATATAAAAATCTACATATATATATATACAGATATTAATTAGAATATTTTTCCTTAATTTGTTTCATTAATTACATATTTTTCTCTCTTTTGAAATTCCTTGTGACTTATTTAAGCCCTAATAAAAAGTCTATGAGCTTTGTAAGTGTCATTTATGCTACAGAAATCAGTTCAGGGAAAAAGATGCTGCTGGTGCCAGTGAGGAAGAGAACAGAAGATGAGGGGATATTTGAAGAGATGGTTTAAAGAAAGACAGGAATGTTATTTACTGGGTCACTCTTGGATTTCGGAAGCAGCATAATAGATGGTACAAAACACAGCCTAGGAAAAGAAGTAGAAAGGAGCCAAAATGGAGGAGGATGAAGAGAGCAAAAGGAAATGGAGAGGGAGCAGATGAGTGAAAGCAAAAAGATAGGTACTGAAAAGATTAATTAGAGTCTTGTAGATGAGAACAAGAGCAAGGATGTGATGGATATGCAACTCATTTCCTTTCAGAAAAAGCTGACAAGCATAATAGAATGCTTTTGGAAACAAGACATCATCAGTGAAGTTCACTGCTGCTGGATAAATCAAGGAAAACAGTCCAGGAAGGTTCAAAAAGCACTTAAATGTGAATAAGAAGTTCAATAAAACCTCCTGATTATATTAGTGACTGATAGTATCTTATTTTTTTTTTTTTTTAAATTTAAAATTAGACCCCTCTTTAACATAATGCTGAGTTTGGATTGAATTTTTTTTCTTTCCTCACAGAAGAAGTCAGGTTTTGCTTGAAAATCTGAAAGCCAACATCCCCCAAATTCTCTTTCTTGTCCTGTGTCAGTTTTTGAACACTAGCATCTTCATTTGGGATTATTTCAGTCATTTTTATTAAACTCTTTCTGGAGGAAGAAAATGGAACATCATTGACTTCAGGGAATGAAGTACAGACTAATCTTTGTCTTTTAGCATTATGCAAGGCTTTACCTCCCATGGAGCACAAAGGACAGGGATCTGAGTCCACCTTCCACAGATTTGGCCGAGAAAGGATTTTCTGCTTGTGTGAAACTTTCCCTCTGTTTTTCCTTAAAACTGTAATAGTTTAACTTGTCATATTTTAAAAGATTTTTCCCGCCCAAAAATAAAACTGTAGGTCAAAGAGGCACCATCTAAATGATCAAACTCAACACTTTATTTGTGCAAGGAGAAACCTGGTTCCACCTCCTGCCATGGGCAGGGACACCTTCCACTATCCCAGGCTGCTCCAAGCCCTGTCCATCCTGACCTTGGACACCTCCAGGGATGGGGCAGCCACAGCTTCTCTGGGCACCCTGTGCCAGGGCCTCCCCACCCTCAAGTGAAGCATTTCTGTCTAATATCCAATTTAAACCTACTCCCTTTCAGTTTAAAGCCATGGCCCATGGTTGTGAACCAAATCTCACAGCTTTCTATGGAAACTTGGACTTCTGAATGCACAAAGAGCTGCTCCTGCTCAGAGGGGTCTTGTTCCACGGCAGAGGGCTTTCAGAAAAGCAAAAAATTTTAGGCCTCAGACTTATGAACCCAGCAGTGCAAATACAGAGCTCTTTCTTCTGCTCTGCACAAATTAAAATTGACACAGAAATGTCAAGCACAGGATTCATCTTTATTTGGGCAAGTGATGTTACTGCAGCATTTCCTTTCTGCTTCTCTGCAGGTCTGACACCAAGCCAGCTGGATCATCTGGGAGAATCCTCAACCTGGCTTTGAATGGGATTCTTGGATCCTGGATTCAGCTCTTTGCATTTCATTAATGTCAGTCTTACCCACTTCAGTGTTGCATCCTCTCCTGAGGGATACACGAACACATTAGAGCAACTCAACTATACAGAAAACTAACCACAGCTGGGAGTGCAAAGAGCTTGGTGGTATCCAAAAGAAATGGTGCAGTGTATTTTAATTTAAAAAGTTGAATGATGATCTAAATACACATGCATAATATTTTGTCTAAAAAGAAAAAAAAAACAGTATAAAACTTCGGAAATTTCTCGGTAGAAAATGTATTGGCTTTGTTCTTCTGATTATTTTTGTGATTTATAAACACAGAGAAGAACCCGAAGATACTCGAAGAAGTTGGAAGGCATTTTAAAACTTGCTGCATCTTTAGTAATTGTTTATATTTTAATGTTTATTATTGATAATAGTAGTGCTTTCATGCTGCTTAACCTTTCAAATACCCAGAGAAACCTGTTTGTAATTTCACCAAATAATGAGCTGTAGATTGAACAATCCTAAATTAATAACAATGAGAAATGGCCCTGGCACTGCTCTAGAACATAAAAGGGAACAGCTGAAACACCAGTTATGTCGTCAGGAATCTCTATAAGACCTGCACCTCTCTGATCACAGTTGTGTAATTTTTATCATCACTGTTAAAAACAAAGTAAAAATGAATATGAAGTTTTAATTAAAAATCTGTGCACTATCAAAGTGATTTCTACAGCTCAAGGCTCATCAAACATTTAAAGATTTAGGCCAAAGGCACACCAAACCAAAAAAAAAGAAAAGGGAAGAAAAAAAGATTTATTTATTAAAAAGGAACTGCTGATTTCAGGGGGACAAAATAAAACTGAAGCATTTCCATGTAGAGAGCTCAGACTAAATCTTGATGCTTCCATGTCCTGATTTTTCTCCTCCTTTAGCTCATCAGCCCATTTCTAGAAGATCTTTGGTGAAGTATGTAGCAAACAACACCATAATTATAATTTTGTAAATTATGTATGATAACAGAACTATATTTTCTTCCAATTCCTTGTTGTGGAAATTAATAATTTCTTTCATGAAGATACATAAGACTTGAAGCCTATCTGCAAACTGAAACTCACTGACAGCATCACCAGATGATTTACAAAATCAAGTGCCTAATTACACGCTCTCATAAATATTCATTCTCGTGTTCACAGTTATGGAGGAGAGAAAGTGAACATGTTGATTAATCAATTGATAGTATCTGATTCATCTGGCTATACAAATGGGAAAGAAAAGACAGCAGAGCAATTTCCAACAAATCTAGGCTGCAGCAGATTGTATTGCTTAGGAATGCTAACATGAAATGAAAAATTAATAAGTACTAAAAATTAAAAGGTGCATGAGAGCAAGGGGAGTGCAGGCAAAGTGAGTAGATTTTCCACATCAGTTGGCCCTGTTGCTTAATTCAGGTGATGGTATAAAATTCATCTGAAGTTCATAATAAAATTTGCCTTTTTAAGCTTTGCCAAACTTGAGACATTGTGGCCAAATGGTCTGATTCAAGCTGCTTTTTTAATTTGGACATAGCAAAAACGGCTAAGCCTTTTCCACAAACACAAATAGTAAGAAATAATTGTTTTATCTGCTTTAACAAAATGTGGGGAAAGTAAAAACCCCTTAATTGCTTGTGCTAATGGTTATTAAATCCAGAGGAGCACAATGTCAGTTTTGGATGGGAGGTTCATTCTGGAAAGGATAGGGAAGCACAGTGGGTTTGTGTGCATCATAAATCTTTGAAAAATTGCAAGTTCGCATTAGAAATGTGATATGTCTTGGCAGGTTGAGCCTCAACACAGCATCCTGGAACTCCTGCACCTCCCCTTGTCTGAAGAAATGATCCACTTTTGGGGCATGATTACACTGCCCTGTAGTCCCTGGAAAGGAGGGGACGGAGATATCACTGAAATTCCCTCAAGCAGACATGAATTTTTGTGACCTCTCCAGCCGTTCTCAACAGCCTTTGGAAGATTGCTTCCTAATTAGGCACCTGAGCTGTGCTTAGCTCCTGCTGGACTGAGAGGGTCAGGCCTGACTGAAGAACAGGCCTTTACAGGAATAAACTGAGGAGTTTATTCCTATAAAAGTGGTCAGAGATGGGGAAGCAAGGCAGGGGTGAGGAAAAGGGTTTTTCTGAAGCCAGACACAAAGGTAGGAAGACAACACAACTCCCTGCTCCCTGTGTTCCCTATCAGCAAGGCCACGAGGCTCATTTGGGGTCACCTCCTGCCAAATACCCCTTGCTCTGCTCAAATGAACCCCCTCGTTGACTTCATGGCTTTGGGACTGTCCATGCCTTCACTCCTATTAATTATGCTGCTGTAACTCCTCTATTAATGCCCTGCAAGCTCCTGTGCTTTTTTCTAATTGCCAGTTATTCTGGAAATGCTTTATCAAATGCTAATCCAGTCTCCACCAGAGACTGATACTGAAAGACCCTTTTCCCACACAGAAGTTTATTTTCTTCTCTTTGCCACCAGCTTTTTGTCCTTCTGCCTTCCTTACTTTTAACTCTCATAGTGGATGGTTTGTTGAAAGCACCTCCTTTTTTTTTTCAGTATACTGGGGGGGAATTCAGAAATGAGAATGTGCAGGAAGGAAATGCATCTATCCGTTTCACAAAAAAGTAATTCATTACTTATTCTTGCAGTAATTAAATCAGAGTGATATCCCTAATGTGAAAGAGTTATGCTCTTAAGTTTATTAAATGTATTAAACTGTATTTAATGTGTGCCATTCTGTATGTTACAGGCATTCTTGTACATCACAGACATGTCTCCGTCTGTCTTTACAGAGGAAATTAGATATTTGTATGTCATCGATACCATTAAAATATCCATGTAAGAAAAGCTATTTGAGTCTGTGTGTCACTGCCATTAACAAAAAAAAGGTTTAACCTTTCTCAGTTGTACTGCGGTATTAGATCTGCATAGTTGGTCATTTTTCAGGGATTATAACGTCATACTGGCTGCTCTTTATTTTTTTCCCCAGATTATTCAGCAATTTTATCTGTAGGAAGATAATAAATGAAATAGTTTGCCATCGGAAAAGTATCTTGGCTGTGTACAGAGTTTGCCTCTTACTGAAGTCCTTTCCTGTTTCAACTCACATGACTTCCTAAGAATAGGAATTTTTATTTTGGGAGTCAGACTCAAATTAAAACAGTCAAAAAAAGGATTGATTTTCAGAGCTCTTAAGCTATTTACTAACGCAGCCAGAAATGGAGTAGTCCAGACTTCCTGGGTCTTGAGGTAAGGATTTTTAGGATGTCCCAGCTTTTCTCCCTAATATCACACATTACTCTTCCAAAATATTTTTTTTTATTTTGAGCTCCACAGTCCCATTATTCTGATGAAATGCCCTTTCCCTGCACACAGGGAGCTTTGTGCAAGCCCTCAGAGCAGCCTCTCACATCCTGTGTCAGCCACTCCACCCCGCAGGCGAGCAGCCCCGCGGTGCTCTCTGAATGCCAGTGCCAGTGTGCTCTGTGTGCTCATGGCCACAGGTTGCAGTGGCTGGCTTGCATACTTGTGCCTCTCTAGTGCCACTTTACAGCTTCATTTTCAGGCCTATAGTGCAGTAAATTGGTTCCCAACAGGCTGTGAATAAAACACTATTTTTTTTTGGATGCTACATTTGTTTTTACGATAAAAACGCATTATGTGTGAGAATGCATAAAGCTGCTAACAGAGTCGTGGTGCCCGGACTCCATCTGGGGGGAAGGATGACTGTGACCATTTTCCAACATTAATGACTCCCAAACTAACATCTGTGAAAATGCTTCTGTCCCAGCCATGAAGCTTTACTGAAAATTGGAGCTGTGGACTAGATTATGCCAGGCTTCCAGAGACCTTTTGATTGGCTCATTAACAACATCATCTAGGCAGGAACTAGCCAGCATCTAAGTAGCTTTCTGAAATTCTACACTGTTTTGTTTTGCTTGCTCCCCTTGCCATATTTCTTTGCTTTCAGTCCTGATCATGGTGCAAATCACAGGGGTAATGGGTTCAGGGCAAACTGCTCAGCTGGTGTTCAGACAAGCTGAACTTTGCATCAATTCACAGAACCACAGAAAGCTTTGGGTTGAAGGGACCTTAAAGATCATTTTGTTCCAACCCCTACCATGGGCAGGGCCACCTCTCACTATCCCAGGTAGCTCAAAGCCCCATTCAACCTGCCCTTGGACTCTTCCAGGGACAGTAAGTCCACAGCTTCTCTGGGCAGCCTATTCCAGTGCCTCACCACCCTCACAGTAAAGAATTTATTGCTAATATCTGGTCTGAACCTGCCCTCCTTCGGTTTAAGGCCCCTGGGCTTTTGCTGGTTTCACAACTGTGAACAGAATTTAGCCCATAAAAAAACCTGGGGAGTAAATGCCTAGAAACAAGAGAGATGAATAAGTCACCAAAAATTGTTGTTGTTTTTGTTTCTGACTGTGTCCACAAATTCTAGGTGACCTCATGAGAATAAACTCCTAGGAATGGAAAACAGAAAACCCATTACTAATAAGAAGGGCTTTAGAGGACAGAGTTTTATTACATTTACAAAAGTTAATGCTTCTTCAATTCTTTCTCCTTTGACCCGTTGCCGTATTATCAGATTAAATACATTCTGTATTGAAGAATTCTGATTCAAGAGTCATCAGAAATAACTAACATTTGCAGAAGGACTTGCTAGTACAGGTTTTTATTCAAGTGCTTTATTAAACTCACCTAAGCACTGATTAAACTGACCTAATGGAGTAAAGGACTAGCAAGGTGAAGATTTGAGAGCAGGCTAGCTGACTAAGTCTGGGTTTGGTCATTTATGTCAATCTTCCCCGAGTATTTTCAAATCAAAGTTACTTTAATATGTGACACTTTTTTTTTTTAGCATCTTGAAGACCAGAGCCAAAGCTTTTCCTTGTAGCAGCCTAACTTTTTGCTAAATGCAGTGAGAAGTGTTTGGATGCTTTTTGAGTTATTTTAATTTTCAGTACATATTTCAGCTTATTGTGAGGAAAATGCAAGAACCCCCTGAGCATTTAGTCAGCTAAGGAATCCTAGGTCTCCGCTATTCTTGATTTTATTGAAAGTTAGATAGCCCAACAGAAAACAAGTGTCTTTTACACTTTATTGGTTTTCTCCCTTTTATAATAGAGATGCATCTAATCAGATGATCCAAATATTAGTAAAATTATATTCTCCAAATATTGAGATGATTAAGTACTTCTACATTTCTGTGCAACCCTCAATTTTTCTATGAGCAAATGTTCCTCTTTCCCTCACTCATGTCATGATTTTATTTCCATGTAGAATCATAGAATCACAGAATGATTTGGGTTGGAAGGAACCTTAAAGACCATCCAGTTCCACGCCCTGCCATGGGCAGGGACACCTTCCACTATCCCAGGCTGCTGCAAGTCCCATCCAGCTTGGCCTTGAACATTTCCAGAGATGGGGCAGCCACAGCTTCTCTGAGCAACCTGTTCCAGTGCCTATTTGTTTTTAAGATAAACCTGCATAAATTCAAGCAGAAAAATTTTAATAAGGAACTAGAGTGTATTTCCTGATACAGGATTTTCCTCAAGACTTCTGTTCCAATGTCCCTGTAAAATGACTTAACTTTCCTATACATATGTTTTACAGTCATTTCTCTCTTTCCCTTTAATAATGCTTGTTTATGTTGTTTCCTTTACTCTCTAGATTAATATTTGCAAAACTCCTTGTAACTGAAAAAAACACCAACATTGCTATTATTGTTCGTGCTCCTCAGATGCTGGTACATGAAATGTATGAGAGAGACAACACAGAGTAATTTAAAATCCCTCTTTGTAGTTTGAGGTCTATCTTCATTTTTCATTTTCTTTTTCTCATCATGTCCAAGAAAAAACCACAAAAGGGCAGACTTAAAAATTGGTTCTGAAGATGCTTCCACTTCATATGTACACAGCCAACAAGGCAGTTTCAAAAATGGCTAAAAGCTGCCAGACTTGATACCAAGATTGGTTTTATTCTGTTTTTCCTCCAGTAAAAACAGAAAAAAACCTAAACTCAAACCAAAAAATAAAACAGGTCTGCAGTAAGTCAAAGCTAATTCTGCAATGATAGTTGAGGCTACTTACTTTTTGCAAAAGACGTTCTCAAATGAAGGAGTTTGCTGAATGCACAGCCATGGTCTTGGCTTTATTGCACAGAGCTGAGGGAAATCAATACCCATAACCGTGGTATTTTGGGACCATTGGTAAGAGAGTTCATAGGAAAAGGGAAATGAGAGTAAAATTGCTCTGGTAAACCAATAATGTACTTTAGTAACAGAACTCAGGACACTGGTGGAGGGTCTTTTAAATTAAATTACAAATGTTTGAAATAAGAGGAAAGTAAATTTAACAAAATTAAGTGTTGTGTGGAAAGCACTACTGATAAAACTGCATCAGAGCTCGATGTCCAGCAGGAGAGTTCAGGAGAGGGATTCCTGATGGTGGAAATAAAGGAGTGACATTTCCTTCACTCCTGAGCCTGTGCCACTGACTGCTCCATGGAGCCCAGCGAGGACAGATGGGGTGTCTGGCACTTCCCAAGTGAGGGAAAAGCCTCTGGAGCTGTCATGGAGAGGACTGGGGTTTGTTCTGCAGAGCTCCGGGGGTTGTTGTGCCCACACATGTGGAGGTTCCTTGGCTTCTATGGGTCAGTGTTTGCTGTGCTCACACGTGAGCCTCAGCAGGAAAGGCACTGTCTCTCCCCAGAGGTGACAAAACATCAGTTTTCTGTCTGAAACAGCTGCTCCCAGTGCTCCAGAGGAGCTGTGTGGCTTCCCTCTACCTCTCCAATTAACCTCAAGGAGTCCTGCCTGTCCCAAGGGACAGTGCACACGGCAGTATGGGGCCAGACCCCACCACTTTTCCTCAGGCACTGGGTTTTAGGTCCTCCCTTCTTTCTCACAACACAAAGCTCAGCTCAGATCCCCAAGTGACAGAATGCAGTTCTTCTGCCCACATAAGGCACTTGCCCAGTATAAATTGGTGTCTTTCCACATAGTGGAAAAAGAGGGACTTATTGAACTGAGAAATGGGCTCATGACCTAGAAAATGATACAATAAGAACCAGATATGAAATAATTGATAAGAGGAATGCTGTCTATCTGTTCCCACAGATATCTTCTCTGAGGATGAGAAGGAGTGCCCACATCCCAGGTCAGGTGAAAAGAGCCCACCCCAGGCTGGTATTGTGGTATATTCAGGTTTGTGGAATATTTTACAAGCAATACCTCAGGTAATCTGCTCATACAGAAAAGAAGAAAAGCAAGCATACTCAGAAAGGCCTGGGATTAATGTCTCATCCACCAATATTTAGAAATGTACCCCCTTCATGAGGAGAACGGTAGTTCTGAGCTTCCTCTGCAGTGAATATGGAAAGTGAGTCCTCCTACAGGGCTGCATCTCTGTCCTAAAAATCTGACTCACCCTCTGCAACCCTGTTTTTTGTCCCTACTGTCTGCTTGTTCTCCTGAAAGAAGTTGGGACAGCTCCTCCAAACTGCTGCCACTTGCCTGCCTGAAATGAAGTCAGATAAATCTGGGGCTCTAAGGATAGGAGCAGAACTGGATTTCAATACTTTTATTTGGCCCATCCATCCAGAATTTTAGACCAGAGCTGAGGTTTCTCTCCTTTCTTTAAGACAATGGTTATTTTAGGAACCTTTTGTCATGACTTTGAATGCACTCATGTATTTCAATACATATTAAGTCCTTGTGTGTATTTTCCTTGGTGTCCTGACTGTAAAAATAAAAGTTTGTGAGGGATTAGTAGAAGGTTCCTGTCAGACTGAAAAAATTTAGCCATAGAGCCATAGCCATAGAGATAAAAAAAAAAATCTAATTACTTCTAACTTGGAACCTGATATGTCCATAAAGAGGATTTTATGATAAGATGTACTATTTAAGGTCTCACTGACCCAGGAGTTCTCTTCTTGTCACGTTGGTGGCTCTGTTTTGTTGAGGAAAGATGGGATTTGCAGTCAGAACTGCAATATTTAAATCATTGTCAAAACTATACAGAGCACCATAAGCATGCTGGATCATCTTGATAAAAACTCTAAAGAGTTCACAGTTTAGAAATACTCAGGCTCAAGGGGACAGCTTGTCCTTAAATTGAACCAGTCTCTTCCTCAGTGAAAAGAATGAATTTATTCTCATACAAAAGTGTCTGTGGCACAGAACTGGAGATTCAATTTTACATGCACTAGAGCAAAGAGCACAAAAATGTCTGTTGGAAAGCAGTCCATTACACTGATACACTATCTGTACACATTCATCTTCCTCTTTATTCATCATAATTTGTAAAGAAGTATTATTGCTTGCCATCCAGTAGTGCTCATCTCATATTTATCCACAGTGTTAAGCAGATGGCTGTGAGTGTAATTAAAGAGAGACGGAAAAAAACCCCATTGTTCTTTATTGATAAAAGATGCAGAATGAGACAAAATTATTTTTTCAGTTTGTGCGCTGGTATTTTGTGACATTTACATGTAAGAATAACAGGTCAGATAATAGGTCTTAAAAACATAAAAATGTAATTCTCTCAGCACTAGAGACATAAACAGGAATTTGTTTTTCCCTGCTTTTCAAAGAGAAATTTGAGGAACTGGTCCAATCATTTCTGTTTGTGCTATAATATCAGAAGGCATTTTCTATTGCAAAATTGTTAAAAAGTGGCTTTCAGTTGTGCGAGCTTGTTTTTAAGTGTGTGTTTTAAATTGCAGTTGTCATTATGAGATACTTGTTTATTTTGCCTCTCACCATAGTTCCCCAGAGCATGCTTTCAAGACAGAGGAGGTCTTTGCTTTGGGACATTCAGGGTCTCTTCAGAGTCAGAGAAGGTTAGATGTGAAAGACAAGAAAAAAGTCTTTCAGGCTCCATATAAGTGCCTCATCAGAGAGCAATATTTACAAATCTGCCACTCTTACCTTACTGTCTTCAGTGTGTGCCCAGGCCATCACAGAGTCACAGAACAGTTTGGGTTGTAAGGGTCTTTAAAGGCCACTTAGTCCTATCCCCTGCCATGAGCAGGGACATCTTCAACTCCACCAGGTTGCCCAAAGTCCCATCCAACCTGGCCTGGAACACTTCCAGGGATAGCATAGCCACCACCTCTCCGGACAGGTTGTGGTCCACAGCTTCAGGAAAACTTGGCTTCCTTCCCTGGTTTCTTCAAATTCCTTACTGTGCTCAATATCGGGCTTGGGGATCTCTGTCTCTATGGGGATCTCTGTGGGAGACAGGACCTCCCTAGCTCAGGGTAATCCCTTTTGCTTTCATCCTCCCTACAAGAATCACAACCTTCACTTGAACCTTGAGACCTCCACCAGGCAGATGAAAAGGAAGGAAGAACTATTTGTCTTAAAAGCATCCTCTCTTCTGCCCTTGTGACCCCAAGGGTGGGCTGCTTGGGCAAAAGTCAGTGTTTTACAGAGGTCATTTATGTTTTCTGGAAATCACAAGGCAAGAATGATTTCTATCATGCCTGGGCATTTTACTTCAAGCCTCAAAACCTGCCCTGAGCAGGGGCACAGGAGGGGTGCAGAGGGGGCAGGTAGAGTTTCATATTGCCCCTGAGACGGGCTGGTTGGCAGCTGTGACACCCCGTGCAGTGCTGGCAGACAGCTGCCATGTGCCTGGATTGTACTTCCTTCAGCTGTGGGGCATTCATTCCTTTGGGAATAGCCAAGGGGTTGATCCGTCTCTCTGCACAACGCTGTAATGCAATCCTGTTATTATGATCATACATATTGCAGTAAAGCCTGAAGATCTCAGCCAAGACCAGACCTGAAACCTTTTACAACAAGAGGCAGTGCCAGTGCTCTCAGAAGATGCTGCTTCAGTATCAGTTTCGCTGCTGTGCTTGCAGCAAACTCTTGTTCATGTTTATGTGGAAGATTGGAGGCTTGAATTCTGTATTTAGATCTTGCTCACAGCAATGGCTCAGGATTATACCGCTACCACCTCCAGCTTCTAATACATTTTTAATAGATCCGTAGATTTTAGAGCCAGGAAGGAACAATTATATCATCTAGTCTGACCTCCTGTAAATTTCACACTCAGGCCATAAAGTTCACCCAGTTGCTGTTCTGTTGAGCACTGAGAATATCTTCTAGAAATGGCTCCATCATTCAGCTGAGGGACAATCTGCCTCTTTCCCTGGAAATTTGCTTAGGGAGTTAAGCACCCTTGCTGTCCCAAGCTTGTACCTTACTGCTGAGAGGTTTTGGTGTGGACAACCTTCTGCCACCAGTTCCTCTGAAGTTTTTTCTCTGCTGGATTAGACAACATTTTGCTGACTGGCATTTGCAGATTCAGCTGCAAGTTCCTTTGCCTTTTTTTTTTTTAATAAACTGAGCAGGTAACAGAAGAAAAAGATAGCACTGCATCTTGTTTTATTAAGTCTCAGTGATTGTTTCCCACCCTTGCTGCAGTTGTCATTACTTTTGGTTCGAGTCAGTGACCTGAGACCCAGTGTTCTGAATTTTTTGTACTTGTCTGAACTGGAAGATCTCCAGCTCCTGCCCAATATTATCACTTTTAATAATGTACGCTACCACAGCTCCTATTCTCTGAACATTTTCTTCCCAAGGGAAGTGAGCCATAAACTGCATCATCCAAGTTAAATGTGAACTTTCCCCATTACTTTCAGCATGATTTGAAGAGTTTCTGAGACTCAGGCAAAAGCTCTGAACCACAAGTCAGCGACATGAGTGCTGACTGGCCATTTCCATTACCTTAAAATTGTTCGTGAGGAAAAGACATCTCTGCTCCTCGGGGAGTAAAATGAAACCAGAACACATTAACAGTTTTACTGAGCTATCTGGCCCCATATCCTGCCTTTGATGCCATCAGCTGTGGTTGTAGCAGAAAAGAATATAAAAGATCACTCTTCCCGTGCTCTTTCAATTCCCACAGTTAATGGCACCCTGGTTTTCTGGTATGGAGATTGGAATATCACATTTATTTCTCCTGGTTGGCCTCCAATACAAATTTTCCCATTTAAACCCCAATCCAACCCTGCAGCAGGGGAGGTTCCTCAATTCAAGGATGTGCTGTATGGAAAGCATGACAGTTCCCTTTTTGAAGTTCAAACCTGCCACCCCAAAGCGTGGTGTGCCTCCTCACTCCTGTTTTTTGAGGAACTGTGGGCAGTTTTTCTCTCCTCACACTCTTTGCTGTTTCCTAGCTGAAGAGTTCCCCCTCAGCCTAGCAGGTGTTTCATTTCTGAACAGCAGAGACACATATAGTCGGTGCTTTTCACACCTAAGAAATTTCAATCCCAGCTCCTGGTTAGACTGAAACAGGAATCCTGTGGTCATGTAGAACATCAGAGTCTAGAGACAAGACATCCACAGGCGTAAGTCCAGAAGGTGAGCACGCATGAGGGTGCCGAGTTTCAAGGCTGGAGCTAATATGTTCAGTCTGACTTTACAGCAGCCCTACTTTTATAAGATTGCATTTGTTCTTACTGGTTTCTCCCCTCAGCGTTCCCTGCCCAGGTCATTCAGTAGGTACACACTGCACCCACCCACAACCTGCAGCGTGGCTCTGAAAATCGATCTCCAGCTAATACACAGCCACCTACAGAGCTGAAAGGCTTTTACTGGCATCTGAGACTACCTCCTTCTCAAAGACAAACAATTTGTTTTACACTTGGAAGGGGAATGCTGGATTTTAAGTGCAATGATCATAGATGCAGCTGCCACCACCTTATGTTCCATTTCAAATGATTAATAATATTTGTCAATTCTGATATGACACTGTGCTTTATTGCTGTACAGCATGCTCCAAATGATGGCACTCTCTTTTGGATGGATCTGATTAATGATGGATGAATCTGTTCCATTTTATTGTAAGCCTCTCTTAACTGAATGGCTTAGGTTAAAAGAGAACAACCTCCACCAAATGTTATGAATTATAGCATCATTTAAAACGTGTTTCCTTTCTCTTGTTGCTAACAGTTTAGTGACAACACCTGAAGAATTGAACTTAATTACTTCTGATCAAGCCCTGCTCCTCTGGATGTAAACATCCCCTCAATTTTACTTTTGTGATTTAATTTTTTTGCCCAGCAATGAAAATGTCCTCCTGTCATTACAATGCTTTATGTTCTACAACAGATCATTCAGCACTGCAGATGCCCATCTTGTTCCTCCTGAAAATTGCTCACAACATCACAAAACCGTTTAATGATTTATCCTGCTTCCTGTGCCCCCATTGGCGGGGCTCCTTTGACGCAATGGCTGCAGCTCATAACAAAAAGATGGCATTTAGGCTATACATAGCTCTATTGTTATGTGACCTGAGGCTTTGTTTTCACATCAGCTGCTTGTCCAATTCCTTGTCAGTCTCATTTAATTAGCTGGTGTGGTCCTGTATGGCAAGGACTCTCTAATGTTGGTTGTTTGCTTAGTGCTTAGCTCAAGGGTGCCTCCATCTCAGCTGTCGTAATGCACAGAATAAATAATATTAATAGCTTAACTGAAGACAGCAAGAAAATCTTCAGTTTCCTCTCTCTCCTAATTAGTATTACCCTGGTATTCTCTGTAGTTAGCACTGGCAAACATATGCTAATGGTAATCACTTACAAAAAAGTAATAGCAGAAGTTTAGGGTTGACTGCTACAATCAGTTAAAGACCCCAGCAACAATTTTCGTGCATTAAAACCTGTCAAAATATGTTGTTCTAGTAAGAAACATCCATAAAGGCATGCATTTGTTCACTAGGTGTCATATTTGCCACAACCTGTGAAGGAATTCGGGGGAGGTTTTCTTGTTTCATCCTTCAGATTGTTGCCAGAATAATGTGAAATATCAACAGCAGAACCACAAATCTTCACACAGCATCAGAATTAGTCTCATCCAGAAGCCTTTTCTCTTCTGAGACTCCTATTGAGACTTTCTTTGCTCAATCACTCACACCTTAAGCAGATCCAGCATTTCTGGTCTTGAAAACAGACATGGGATGTGTCGAGATGCTAAAGATTTAATCTTTTGGACTATCTCACTGGCCCCTGCTTCCCATCCTGTCTGCAAGCGCATGAAGTGGCATTTTTAACTCTCCTTAATGCAGTTAATGCAGCCACCTAAATCACAGACTTTCCTTGAGTTCCTATGCAGGTTTTATAAACACAGAGCAAATTTAGTGAAAATTAGTGAGTGCTTGTCTAGGATGTACAAAATCAGCATGCTCTACAGCTGGGCTGTTCTGAGCAAGATAAATCAAATTTAGGTAACCTCCTCATACATCCCCAAACTTTGCAGGTTTTCTACTCAATAAAAATAAAAATAAAAATATTTTTTTTCAGGGAGAGGAAAGCCTTGCTTGGGTCACATATTCTATTCCAGAGTTTTGGATGACAACAATTATTGCAGTCTATCAATCCTTTCTTTCTGGCTGTCTGCCTCTTAATGTCTAAAGACACTGCACAAGATCACTGTGGGTTCCAGTTTTATTGGTGTAAATACTGAAGAAAAGTAAATATTTTCTTTAGATAAACATACAAGCCAAAACACTGGGCACACCTAAAACTCTCAGATATTAATGATGTTATATTTGCAGTAGTCTGGGAGGAAATCCTCTCAAGATGATAAACACAATTTAAATAATAAACAAAATTTAGAAAGAGAACTGGACTGAATGCAATCAAGATAAAAATAAACATATGAGTTATAATATAGTAGAACTGGCTTCTCAACAATCAGTTCTACTTTATCCATTCTACCATTCCTACTTGCATCTTCTTATCTGACACATATCTGTGAAGTACCGATGGCTGAGGAAAGAAAAAAATGTCAAAAGTATTTTTGTTGTTTCCATGAAATCAGCATGAATCACTGATGGTGCCCACGAACTGGTTCTGTTTAGGCTGAAAGTATCATTTTAGTGTGGTAATCTCAGAGTACATGGACAGCACATTGACTCGTAATGTGTTGCTCAAATATTGCAATGTGTTGTTATACTTTATATTTGTGAAAAGCTTCCTTCCTAAAGCTCAGCTGGGCTCGGGATGCTTCACATTCACCTCAGAAGCAGCCCACACCTTTTCTGGTGAGCTCATTTTAGTCAAGTTTTCTTCCGACTCACTCAAGTGTTTTCACCAAAAAGCAGATGAAATTAATGGTGGTAGAAATTTCCTTTAATCAAATTGGTTTGACCTTTATGCTCCATAGGAAACTTTGGCTTAAGGAAAACAGATGCTCTTCACTGAATTAAGGTATTTTTGCTTTCCTCCCACATAAAATGAACAAATTACCCACTGCAGTTCTCAGTCTAGACTACTTTTACTTTGGGGGGCAAAGGATGAAGAAACATAAAATGTCTATGAATGTGAGGGAAAGTACACAGTGATTCACTGTAACAATTTGCAGAACAACATAAAAATAGTGGTTGAGTCACAGCTGACCTTTCTGAAAAGGTAGATTCTCATCTACATTTTAAAGGGTGCACAATACCAAAACCAGAATGACACAGGCTCCTTTATTTCTTGTATCAGAAATAAAGTAGTAGAAGGTCTTTCATTCTGTAGGGTGCCCAACTAAATTGATCTATTCTCATTCTTTCTTTTTTTTACCCACTGACTCCTTTATTCTCCTGGAGAGATGATGTTACTCGGGTGGTTTGGGGTAGCTGCTTTACCCTGCTCCTATTTCAGCAGAACTCCATTATATCAAATCTGAGGAAATGGAGTTGACATTGGATTTTTGCCTATTTTTTTCCAGTGAATCATGTTTAGTTTTGCAGTCCCAGCCTGGCTTTCAGTAGGGTTCCTGCCTGATGGGGTTTGAAATTGCATCTCCATGAGTTCTTACTTCCTGAGACACAGGCAGATTTGCTGACTGATTTTGAAGAATGTGAAGCCAGGTCTTCCATGCCTCAGCAAAGTGTCCCATATACTGATTTATCAGCCAAAAAGATAAGAATGACTCCCCACTCCACTCCCTGTGAGAGATTGAAATGGCTACAAAATGGCCTCATACCTGTTTTTCTGTGTAACCAAATTTTTCTACAATAAACCCATGTGTATCTTTACAAACACAGGTTGTTCAGTGTCCTTTCACTCGAATCCACCCTGAGGGATCTATTAACAAGAACCTGGGTTACCTTCACCTTCTGTGGCAGGTCCATGGCATTTAGGATGGGTAACAAGGCACTCTGAGCAGGAGAAGCAGCTCTACCCCATAAAAAAATAAATGGGGAATGAATGCTTCCATGCTGCAGCAGGAAGAGTTGCACAGAGACACTCACTTCTCTCCAAGAGCCACATGGCTGGATGTCCCACCACTGCAAGAGGTTCAGCTGAGGCAAATAGAATATCCAAAACTGGAGTTATTAACTCTGACAGCCCCAAGGTGTGAGGTGCAGGTCCTTAAGAGTTTAATCCCAAGGTAGGGAAATTCCTCAGTAAAGAATCAGATGACTCTCTCTATGCTTGTAGGTGAATTTATAGAAGCTTGAGTGATGTAGGGTTTCCAGAGATGTTCCTGTCCTTCCTGAAATTGATCTCCCTGTAGCACATGAGACAAATGAAGCCTCTGTCTGCTTTATCCACTCAGTCACTGGCTCTTCATTAGCCACTTTGCACTGGAAGCAGTGTGTGAAGCTTGCTGTTAGTAAGACTCAGAGAGCAATTTGAATAACCAATTAAAAAAAATCCATAAAGGCATGCTGTATGGCAAATTAAACATGTTTGTGATGAAGAACAATAGCACAACACTAGAGGGGTGACTGCATTACTTCTCTGCATTATCTCAGCATTGGAGACAATTACCGGCCTATCAAAAATACAGTTAGGGGACCAATTAAGCAATACTTGTACTGGTTAGGGCACATGAACGACTCATTTGGTCAGTTCTAAGGGGAGTGTTATTTAGGAGACCAAAGATATCAGACCAGAAAGGCATGACAGAGTTTGCTGTAACTTTAGCTCACATTGCAAGGCTTCCTATTACAATGAGATGTCATAGGTGAACTCTGATGTTAAAAAAAAAAAGCATTTATCTATGCTTGTTAGGAGACAATGTTTTTTGTTTTGTTTTTTTTTTGTTCAGGACTGTGAGTTCTGTTTTCGTTAGTTCCTGCACTAGAGACATTCAGAAATGTGTCAGTGTAATACCATTTTCACATGGGCATGACCTTTCTTTATCAAACCTGCCTTTGAATGTTGAGATACATATGCACACCCAAGTTATTTATATATTTATTTACTTAGCTGATTATTAATATTTAAAAACTTCAGGTATTATTTTTTTTTCTGAATAATGCTGTCAGTTTCAGAAGAATGGATTAATTTAGGATTAGGGGAATCCTTAGGTGGCTGAAGACCTAGGGAGTGATAGTTCCACTACAATATGTCTTGATAGAGGTCTTGAAATACAATACATAAACATCAGCTCCAGTACTCCGGGATGGAGTGTCCCTGAGATCCAACCCTCAGAGTTAAGACCCACTTGCAAAATTTTGTTGATGTCATTTTTTGGCAAAGCTTAAACAGGAGTATTTTTGCACTAAGAACCTGTAAGCGTTACTTTAACAAGGATTTTCTGTTTTGAAGTTGCATCTTACCCCACTTTACTCTGTGTAAAAGTAGGTCTTGAAGCTCAGCTGCTCTTTTAGGGTGATAGAACAGAAATTGTCCTGTTATAGGTGCTTCAGACTGCTGGGATGAGTTTCCTTTCGGAAACTCTCCTGTAAAGACTCCAGGACAACATCTTTAGTGATGGAGCAGACAGTCAGCAAGCCATGATGTTGTAATTACGGATTGCCAGGTGAGATAAACCTTATTCTTCCCAAATCTGTGTAATTTCCCACAGAGAGAGAGCTAGATAAGATTTTCTCCCATGTGCTCTGCTAAGACTGACCTCTCTTTTGATGAGAGAGCATTACTGTCTCTGCTGGGCACAACAGCTTGCAGACAGGCAGCTGACACTCAGAGCAACGCTGCTGTTCATGTTCTAGCTGGATGGTGGCTACTAATTGGATGCTAACGCAAATTACATCGTGACTGCCTGCAGCTGTGGATTTGCAATGCTGCATACTTGATATGCCCATTCAATCACACTCACTCAGACTCCTGTCCAATTTGAAAATGTTCACAAAAATCCACGCACCGAGCTTCCAGGAATGAATGTGGGTGGTCTGAGTGCTCTCATCATGGTCCCACAATGCATTTGGGATTAAAAAATGTTCCTAAAATCAACTTCCAGAAGAAAATTCATATCACCTGTGTTAGGAACCTATTTTAGCATAGGTGCATGCATCAGCTGCTCAGATTTTTGTCTCTGTTCTTCATTAATAATGGATCTCTCCTTGGTGTTAAAAGACAGAAGTATAGACTCCATTTAACAGGTGATCAGATCCTGCAGTCCTTTGCACTTATTAAATATAGTTATGCCACATGATGCACAAATTATAACCTGGTCTTTTTTTTTCTATGCTAACATAAATCTCAATTTCCCCACTGGGTGTAAGCAGAGGCCTCATGCATGAGGATTTAGATTCACCAAGAGAGCAAAGGCTAATAAAACACCACGCTGAAGACGGAATATCGCGTGTCTTTTATGTAATTTTTTTCTTTGTTCTCCCTCAGACTTCAGTGTTAGATCAGTTGGATCATTAGTTATTTTTATTGCACTGACAAATGCAGAGTGAGGCAGGGACACAAACTGGCTTTGATAGAGGTGTAGGATCCCTGCAAAGATGGAGACTCTGCTTAGGTAAAGGCTAAACCAGAGAAGGACATTGTGTATTGCTGTCCATGAAACCCAGGCTACAGACAAGAGATCCCACATGCTCTGCTTAGGCAGCAAAACGGATTTCATTCCAGTCTTCAACTTAAAGCCTGGAAAAGCCTCTCAAGACTTGGTGTGTGTGTTCTCTTTTTCTCCTTACTGATTGAAATATGAAGAGGGAAGAGGTTACAGTCACATTTGATCATGATGATATTTTTGTCCTTTCAAGTCTGTGCTGTTAAGGGCTTTGTGGGCCATTCTCAAAAGGCTGAGGAACCTGCCTGTTCAAAAACTCTCTTTTTAACCTTTTTAACATTAATTGCCCAAATGTCACCTGTCACTGGTCTACTTCAGCTTAAGCACTGCAGGTCGAAGTACAGAGCATTAAGAACTGAATGCTAAAGTCTGCAACCTCCCACTCTGCACAGAAGCTGAATTTGCAAATAGTGGGAATATCTCTGATTCAAGTTTTATTGCTACAGCATAGAATTCACCACACACACTCCAGATGACAATTTCCATCTAAATCACAGCTTTGTGGCACAGTGGAATAGCTTGATCTGGCAAGTTTTTATGGATAGTACTTTCCAAATGCCTTGAAAACCCTCACTCTGTGCACATGTTGCATTCAGGACTGCATTTCTTATTGCATCCATTAAGATCGTGCCCATGAAGGCAGATTTCAGAGACCTGAATATCCCTTCATACTACCTTTGGAAGGGGTTGATTTTGAGAAGGAGCCAGAGTTCTCAGGAGAACTTTCTGGGAAAGCAGCCACTTTGCAGGAGGTTCTGACATTATTCAGCAGGAGAAAGCCTGGTGAGTGGAAATTCACCATCACTTGTGATTCAGGCTGATTTCTTTCTGTGAGCCAATGCTTGTGTGTGGTTATGCAGTTTATAAGCACGTGAGGCTGCTCATTCCCATCACTTCCAGTCAGGCAGGCCTGGCCCTGAGTACCTCGGCCTCACTGATGGATTTTAGCCCCAGGACAGCCCTGTGGAGTAGGACAAGTTGAGCCTATTTAAATGTCTTTCACAGAGTCACAAAGCCAATAAATAAGGGTATGAGGGGACAGAACTAGACACCCATCGTCTTCTGTGTGACAAAGAGACCCACAAGAAATCCTGACTCCTCACTTGTCCCTTTGTCAGGGACTTCAGGTGTCTCCCAACCCCTGTATGTCTGTGCACCCTTCAGTTTCTTCTCCCTTAAAATACAGTTTCAGTTGAGTCCTTCCCTCTGCCAGGGCTGAGTTTGTGGTCTCTGTGAATCCCTTGAGGAGTTCCTTCAGCCCTTGGAAGTCAGAGTGGCAGCTGCACTGAAACATGTGCAGCTCAGGCCATGCAGCAAATCCAAGTCTGGTTAAGAAGACCTGGCCTCAGGATTCAGCAGCCTTTTGGCAACAAGGTGGGAGGGAAAAGATGGTCATCCAGCTAATTATTGCACAGATACGCTTTGGTACAGGCAGGTCAGGTCCAGGAAAACAAACCTTATGACACCACTTCCTCTGTTAAAGCTTTTAAAATCCACCTGCCATGTTTGCCTCTCCCTTCTGCTTTTCCCTCTTTCCTCTGACTTTCTGCTTATTTTTCCCTACTAGTAGTAAGTGCAACTTGTGCTAACAGTTGAGGAGCCTGTGCCCTCTCACTCTTCTCCCTGTGATTCATTATTATTAATAACTGGGATATTTTTGGCTTTTGCTCATCAGGCAGCTTGTACTAAATCAGCAGCCTGCCTTTCAGTGCTGCCGATCAAGCCTTTCATTCTGCTTATGGGAGCAGAATGCCTCGTCCTGTTAGGGTTCCTCAGCAGTCCTGCTGTTGACACTACCCTTACCTAAAGCTTACATTTGGACTTGAATGTATTCATAGGTGTGTGTATGGAGCAGGAAAGTAGGTGCGAGAGCAGCTCATATTTTCCAAGCCCCTCTCTTTTGGAGGCAGGGCAAAGTCTGCAGCACCAGGAGATAAACAGGCTCCATATGGCACCTGCCATTTGATGAAGTGCTCCTCGGCTTGGGGAGACCCGCGGTGCTGTGGCAGTGCTCACTGTGCTGTACAGTGGGTTTGTTTTCGTTTCCAGCCTGAAAATCTATGCAGCCCAGAGGGGGAGGAGGGTGGCTGTTAAAATGACATAAATAGTGGTACCAGGCCAGATGGGAAAAGCGGGATAGAGAAGGGAAAACAAACACGTTAACCTTATAAAGGAGTAATGGGGCACCATTTTCTCAGCAGGGCCTGTTGCAATAGGACAAGGGGCAATGGCTTTAAGCTGACAGAGGATTGATTTAGATTAGATATTAGGAAGAAGTTTTGGACAATAAGGGTGATGGAACACTGGCACAGGTTGCCCAGAGAGGGGATACATTCCCTATCCCTGGAAACATTCAAGGCTGGGTTGAACAGGACTGAGCAACTTGGCCTGGTTGCAGATGTCCCTGCTTGTTGCTGGGGATTGGACTAGATGACCTCAAAATGTCCCTTCCAAAACAAACCTTCCACTTTTTTTATAATCTTTTTTAAAATGGATTGTGAGGGGTATTGTTAATTATTGAGAGATGCCTCTGCCAGAGGGTGCAGATGAGACTGTGTCCAGAAGTCAATAATACGGATTTTATTTAACGCCAAATATGAAGTAGAAAGATAGAAAGAAATAAAAAAGTGAGGGAGGGGTAAAAGGAATGAGAGAGAAAGACTAGGCAGAAGATAGTCACCACCTGTAGATCCAGTGGTGTCCTGTTGGTCCTTTTTCACCCTGGGCTTCTTGGACTGGGGGGGAGTCTCGAGGTAGCTCAAAACTTTTCACTACTTATACATTTTAGAAAATAAAGGACTTGATGCTCCTTAGCTACACAGTTCTCTTACTCTATTGGTTAAATGATTCTCTCACTTTTAATGCTGTTCTGCCTCTTCCTCAGTCTTTCTCTTTTTTTTGAGTTGCTGTGTTCTTGTCTTGAGCTGGTGGGTTATGGTCTCCCCCTGCCAGAATTACCTTTCACCCAATCCAAACTGATTTCAGTTCAGTTGCTTTCCTCGTGGCCCATGAGTTCAGCATTCTTTGTGTGCCCTATCAGAGACACATTTTCCTCCCCCAGCTTTGTTAACCTCCCCCAGGTCTGAGATAACACTTGGACAGTAGTACCACCTTTATCTTCTCTCGGATTCTCTCATGGTGGCTTAATTTAAAGTTCAAGTTCCAGGTATCCATGGAGTCATATTCAGAGTGGGGTGGGTTTTATAGTGTATGTATTTATATTTTGTATGTGTTTACAGTGTTGATGCTTTCATAGGTGAGCTAATTATTGATACAAACAATCAGGAAAATACCAATAACTTATCCAAGATACCGCTAACATCAGTAAATAGAAAATTCTTCGATCACTCCTGAATCATACAGGAGAATCAGGTGCAGCAGAAAACCAACAAAGAGGGTAGGATTAGCTAAGTGTTAGGCAAATATCACATACCTCCATGTGGCTGACCACCAGTTTGCCCAGGGACCCACAGGAATCCCTGCACTGCAGAGCAAACTGCTGAGATCAAATACTGGGAGTGGCAATGACTTCTGTGGATTTACTTTGTGAATTAATTTTGTCTCAACCACACTTGCAGGTTCTCAAGACTGAGTGCTGGAAAAACTTGTGGTGTCACTTAATCTATCCCTTTTCTTTCCACTTTTTCCAGCATCCATTTCTGCCTCCAGTGTTTTTCCCTGCTCTGCTCTGTGTGTCCCAGAGCTGAGGAGTTGGGCCATTATTTCATGGCCCAGCACACCTCCAAGCACAGAGGATGTGCTGTCACGTGTTGCAGTGAATCACTGAGCTGCAGCAATTTGCCACGTGCTATGAGAAATAATGTAACTTCTGTTAACCCTCTGCCTATGTGAGCAAAGCTAAATCAATTTTCTGTATGTTTGCCTTGGGCTGAGGGTGTGCATGAGGACCAGGATGGTGATTTGGGTGAAGTGTGCCAGTTTGTTAAGCCATGATAGTTCTGTCACCTTATAATTATTGTTATGGTCACAGCTTTATTCTAAAATTTAGCGTGACATTTAATATCATTTGACATTTATTTTTAAAATTTAAGATCAATTATCTAATCCACCTTCTGACACTAAAAAAGGTAAGGATCAAGTTCCTTTAATCCATACATCCCCCATATGGGATTGCTGGCACCAAAACCAGTCCCTTTTGACAACAGTGTCTTCAGAATCCCAGTGAGAACTTGTCTTCCTCTTTGGGCACCATCCTTTCTTTCCTTTTCTATTCTTTCTAAAAAAATGACAGAGAAGACACTTTCCTTCTCCTCAAACCATTCTTCTCACTTCCTTCCCTTGCAACATCCCCTTCTTATCTCTAATTTATCTTTTATCTCCTTATCCCAGCACCTCAGAAGGTCCCTGCCTCAGCTCACAGTTCTGCTCAATTAGCCACACCTCCAGTAAGTGGTGTAAAAAATGTAAATATTGAGGAAACAAAGGTGAAATGTCCTTAAAGTCCTAGTGGAAAGGGCAGTCTGCAAGAAAAAAGCACAGCCTCACAGCCTTCTTTTCTTGTGTGCTGCTCAAGCTAGGGCAACATCACCAAATTTTATTTGATGCTTTGTTTAGAATTTTCCTTTTCATGTCATTGAAGTAAAAAACAAGAATCATGAAAACTTGTTTCTTGGTAGCTATTTGCAGTATTTTCACCTTGATGACGGTCAAAAGCAAATGGTGTTGGACTCACGTTACTTTCACTTTACTTTAATTTTTGTTTTTTTTGCAGACATGCCTGAAAGCACAAAACTTCCTCCTGCACTAGTGAGCGTAACGTATTTTCAGTTCAAAATCTTCCCCACCCATCGCTCTCCACACATCAACCTGCCAACCCAGATCCCTTTGCAGGGAACACTTCTTAAGTGTTCTGTCATTCCTTATGCAGGCTGGCAGCTACAAGAGCTTGGTGTGTCTGATGCCAGTGTTCATGTGAACCAAACCTTGCATTTGCAATTTGTCTTATTTGTAGACCTAAAGTGATCATAGGCAAAGACCAGAAGACACTGAATATTGTTCTTATTAGTTTTGGGTCACAAACCTTATGCCCACCTTCCTTCTGCTCCCCAGAAGGAGTCAGGAACTTGCACTTTATGGCCTCTCTTGTGATTCAAGGCATAATAATTTGTTTTTAAGAAGAAGATAAGAAAATCTGTGGGAGGTGATGATCTCCTGAGGAATGGCGAGGGCTGCTTGAAATTTCAATACATCCAGATTTGATTTAATTTGAGATCAATCATAAAAACAAAGATGGCAATGTTTATGTAAGTGGAACTTCTATGCAGTGTAGCTGAATTACCACCAGTTTTGCCATAGGAGCTTCAAGAACAGTGGGTTAAGTCCATATAAGTCATGGAAAGTCGGAATAGGTTCATTTGCTGAGAAATGTCTCAGTTTCACAGCACCAGGTGCATTGGTTTTGGCTTTATCACGACTGGGCAGTAGAGAAACATTTACTTTTTAGGGCACCAAGGTGTTGTGCTGTGGGCAGGGTGACACCAGGGTGCAATAGGACAATAGAATCATGTTTTAAAGGCAAAAGTCTGAACCAGAAGGACCGTCAATGCACAAGTACTTGCCCATCCTTGGTGAGATCCTGAGGGGCTGTAAATTGGGCCAGATCCAGGTGTGGTATGTTTATGGAACTGATTTTCTCCAGCTGAAGGTCAGACAGGTCTACTCTGGTTCTACTGAAGCCTAGATCCCTTGCACCAACCCAGCTGGTGAGTGATTTTTAGATTGCATGGATTCAGTCTGCAAGAAAGAGGGGATGATAGTCCCAAATCACTCAAGCATTCCCTGAAATCGCCCCGAATCCCTAAGACACTGTAAAACTCAGATTTCACCAGCCTGTGGTATCTTGGCTGAAAGTCCTCTGTACAACCAGGAAGAGGCAGGGGATGATGCATCTTACACATGGTAACATGTTGCAGTCCCCCTGAGGCTTGAACAGAACATGGACCATCTGGATTATTGTAATGTGAAGCTCAATTAAAATGTTTTGACGTTAAGCACATGCAATTTTTGAGGATATAATTTTTTCCTCTCCAGCTTTCAATTTCTCTCTATTCTGTTAAAAACAAGAATAAGAGAGCAAGAGGAAGTTATAAATATTTCACATGAAAATCCATATGGCTTCTATGGTCACACTGATATGCATTTAGGAATTATTCATTTTTTAATAAAGAAAAGAAAAGAAATTGAAAGATGAATCTTGCCCTAATAAGCTAGGAAAATAAACTTTGGAAATAGGGGTGATTTTCTAGACCTGTGTATTGAAGACTGATGTGAAGAAGGAGACTTCTATCATTGGACAAGCCTCTACAGGTAAGACTGTCAACATTTATTCCTCCTGGGTCAAACCTTTCAGCTGACAGCTCCAGGACCATTGGCAAGCAGTTAGAAAAGCCAGTCTCCTCTCAGTCATCTTGCAACTAACTACACATTGACCTGCATTTTGCAAGTTTAGCAAAATGAATATACTGATCTGCAAACCAGTAAAAAGATGGACAAAAAATCTTAAATAAATAAAAAAAAAAGGTGAAGGCTTCATTGCTCAAAGCACTTTCCCCTTATTGTATGGGCACATCCCAGTGGAAGGTGGGATTGGGAAACACCACCTGGAAAAGACCTTTGTGAGGAGCACGTGGCACCTTCAACAAAGTTCCTTTGTTGCCGAGCGTGACAGCTGTCTGTGCTGGAAGCAGTTGTTGGGACAAACACTCAGAGGTCTCTTGATATCAGGAAAGAGAAGTGGGCAGAATGCTCTGGCTGGTTCACTATTTTTTCATTTTGAGCAAGGATCTTTTTCATTTTGTTGGCCTTTTATTCATGATTGGGAATCTGCAATATTGTGGGTGCCAACAGGGCAACACCTCCCTTTCTTATCCCAGCCCTGGAAGTGTCCAAGGCCAGGTTGGGCTGGGCTTGGAGCAGCCTGGGATAGTGGAAGATGTCGCTGCCCATAGCAGGGGATTGGAACTGGCTGGTCTTTAAGGTCCCTTCCAACCCAAACCATTTGGTGATTCTGTGATTCTCCTGAGAGCCTCCTCTGGTGGCTGCATGTGCAAAGCCATTTTAACAGGGATTGCTTGCTTGGCGTCATTGCCTGTCTGCTCCCACTGTGGTGCTGAACAAAGTTCTGGCTCTGTGAGTAAAAGCACATGCAAAATACAAAATGATGTGCTCTCAGTCTGATTAATTCAGGCCAGCTTTACAGCCCCAGTCCCTCGGCTGTGCACAGCTCACCCCATAGATCAAGCAGACACTTCGGATGCGCTGTAGGAGTGTGCTGAGCTTTGGATGTACTGTGTGATTTTACTGCATGCAAGCTAGAATGGTTTTAAGAGTCAAATCCCCATCACTCTTAAATTGGCAGGATGTTATAAATCGTTTCATAGTTTAACACTTTGAAGCTGCTTCTTTATATTAATGAAAAAGGACAGTCACATTCATGCAGAACCTGGTTCTGTTATTCAGTTCACTGCCGTTGATTGGGGCAAACCTCATTCTTACCCAGTGTGGGCATGGATTTCATTTTTTTGTAAAGCAGGCTGGAGAAATAGATGAGAGGCTTGGTTTGAAACTAGCTCAAGCTCACACACTAATTTTTCCCTGGTCCAAAACACCTCCAGATGAAGTCTATTTGGCATTCCACATTTGTTGGGGAATACCCCCACATCTTTTCCTTGTGGATTTCAGGTCACATCTGCCAGCTCTGAAATTTTCAGTGATTTGATGGGTGCCAACAGAACATTCAAAAATAAATAAATAAATCAATATGTACGTCAGTTGCTTTCCCTGGAGTGCAGAGCACCAGCTTCATCTCTTAGAGAAGCAATACAATTCCCTTATAATCAAACATAAGTTACACTGCTCACGACACAACTTCTGAAATGTGCTTGGAAATGGCTTCTGTGGGAAGTCTTTAAAGCTTAGTTTAAGCAGATGAGTATTGCTGCGGAAATAAAGAGGATTATTCATGTGCTTACAGATAAGTGCATGCATAAATTCTAGCAAGATTGAAGTCTTTGAGTTTATGTTAAAGTGAAAAAAAGTAGTAAATTTCACCTACTTTTTGTTTTGCTTACATTTTATGCCAAGCTAGTAAGCCCACTGTAAAAAAATAGAGTGCTTGAGTGAATATATGGGCTTATTTATATTGCCTTTCATAGATTTTTTAATTACTTCAAATAACATTAAGGTGCAGGTAATTCTCGGTTTAAATTCTCGAGTTAAAGAACCTTGGAAAAAATTGCAGTTTGAATCCCAAATGGTCTACATTCCTCAAAAAAATATCTTCCCAGGACACATCTGGGATAAAATGCTTTATTTACATTGATTGATCTTGGATTATTACAGAACATCCAGATTTATTCAAACTACATGGAATGCTTAAAGATGATTAGTGACCCAGATTGAGAGAGGTCAATGAAACAATCTGAGAACAGTTTTCTGTCTTCATTAAACATGAAAAGCATCTGTGCTGGTTCAAAATGTGCCCAAAGTTTGATTTTTCTGACTACTGATCGGTCAGATTTTAAATTATCTGGGAAACACTGCTTTTGTTTATGTGCTGCTACATAAGCGATGTGCCTTTGTTTATAGTTTTGTGCTTGATTTAAACTCAGATGTCACAGAAGGATGAAGGGAAGGATGAAAGTGAAAGCTAAGCTGTGGATCACAGAATGATTTAGGTTGGAAGGGACTTTAAAGAGCATCTTGTTCCAACCCCCTGCCACGGGCAGGAACGACTTCCACTAGACCAGGTTTCTCAAATCCCCATCTAACCTGGCCTTGAGCCCTGAAGACTGACAAATGACCCCTTCCTTCCCCAAAATCCAGTGCCAGAACAAGGAACCTACCACTGGAGATAGTTTCTTGTTTGTGCCTGTTTTGTTTTGTTGTTTTGGTTTTTTCAGTCTTTCTCAGGAACCCCTAATAATGGAATGTAGATTACTGTAATATTAAGACTTTTGAATCTTGACATCAAGGAAATGAACACTGAGACAGATAAATAAGTATAGAGAATTTTATTACATCTACAACACTTTAAAACCACTAAGTAGAAAATCCTGGACTGGCTATATTAAACCTCTCATTCCTTTACTCGTGGAAATGAAGTAATAAAATCTCTTTCAGATAGAAAGCTCACATTAGCTATGCCATAGTGTGGGTAAATAGGTATGAGAGTGAAAATGACCTTAAGTCTAAATTTTGCTTCCCAGCATCACGATAGGCTGTACCGAAATGAACCGTAGCTTTTGGAAAATGGGATGAAAACCCAAATGGAGAGCAGCATCCTGCAGGCTTATTTCTAGATACAGAAAGAACAAGATCATATTTTAATCAATAACCAGAGGACTACAGCCTCTCTGCAGTTTTGTTTTGGTTATAAGAACTCTTTATCTATCTAAGGGAAGGGAATGTTCTTTGGTCTTCTTTTTTTTTTTTTTTTCTTTTCCCTATATAATTCATTCCTATTCATAAAATAAGTGGCCCTGATTGAAGAATTAGACTTTTATTTCTGGTGTCTCTTGCTGCTTTCTCAGCTCTGAAAATGTCAATTTGTTGTGAATGGAATTGGAGGAATTGTAAGTATGAAAGAATAAAATTTTGAAAGCATTGCAGACATTCTGAAGACCTTTTAAATCACCCAGCATCTGAATGTCCAACTTGATATCAGGAGTATTTCCCTTTATGTCTAGAATCACAAAATTGTTGCATCATATCCTTCCACACAGATATTTTCCATGTTTGGCACCATTTTGATGTGATCAGGTAAAAATCAACAGCAGTAAGAAAATCCTAGGGGCTCTCTCCACGATCTTCCTCTTCTGAGAGAGAGGTTTCTGCTTTATGGACAACGATTCAGAGTGTGATATTGTGTCAGTAACTGAAGTAGGATTACAATGACAGAAATAATAATAGAAAAATTCCTTAAAACATCTGACAACTCAGAAAATGTCAGAACTCTCTGGCAAGATGAAAAAGTGTTCACCAGTGAAGAAGAAAATTCCACCCCAGGAATATTAAGGAAGCATTAAGAACCATCCCAGTCCAAGAGGGCAGTTTTGGGCTAGTGCCGTGGTTTGGCTCCAACTTACCAGGTTGCTTGGATACAATTATTGCCAAAATCCCAGTAGCTTTTTCTCCAAAAGAGCAGCCAGTGCCGAAGCTCGGCGGGCTCACGTGCCCAAGCTGCCAGGCATTTCTTTCCAAAAGCATTCACAGAGATGCTGTTTGTCATGTTGGGGCTTTGCATCCCACCACAGGAGCCCACTTTTCCACCCACTGCCAGAGGCAGAGCCCTCCAAAGCTGATGGGGAGACCACCTGCAGGAAGGACTCCCTCAGTCCCCCATAAAGGTCATTGGATACACAAGGATAAGAGGATGAAGATTTGACTTTTTCTCTGCTTCAGATGTCGGAGCAGCTGCTTTGAGGCTGTTCTATCCTCTGAAGGAACATTCTGTCTCAGCAAGCGAAGAAAGGAAAAGAGAGATCTTACACCATGATAATTACTAGAGCAAAAATAAACACACATATGGTGTGACATTTTCCTAATGCTCGGTTCTTATTTGGAAGCAAATGTATTAATTAAAGGGGGGAGTAGAAAGGGGAAAAACAAACAACAATCTCTGAGTCATGAGAACACGACAAGCTGTCCTTTGAAAATGTTATTTTTATTTTTCATTGACACTGGTGTTAATTTATTAGGCGTAATAGTGTGTGCTTACTTATTTGTTGTTCAAAAGCAACAATTTTCTTCCTCATTGCTTTTCTGTTTCATGTTTCAGTTTTGTTTATTTTTATAGACAGTGCTGAGCTAAGAGAAAAATTCACCCCCAGATAAGGGGCCATTTCAATGTCTTTTTGTCCTTGAAGCTCTCAAAAGCTGATGTTAAACTTTCCCTGGTCCCACAAAAGATGTGATTCGACTTCAGAGGCAAGGCAGATATGAAATTCTCTTTGTTTCTCTTTGATGGTAAAATTCTCTTTTTATTTAAGACATGCTGCCCTTTTGCTTAGGCTTCAAATGAGAACATCTTTGACAATTGTCTTCAAGAATTAGAGGTGGAAATGCAGAATGCAGCCCAGAAATGGCCATTCCAGCGAATACTCACAGTGTTGATACAGCAGTAATTAAACAGAAACAAATCTTTAAAGACAACTTCACGCAGAAAAAGTAAAAAGAGAACTGGATAAAAATCACATGTTTCTTCCCAACTGGGGACATAAACAGGCACTCAGGGAGGTCCCCTGGGGTTTCCTTACTGCTGCTGTTCTTCACATGACTATCCTTCTAGTTGTACAGTAAGGGAAAGCCATATGCCAACCCAATGAAAACACAGAGATTTTACCACCCACATCCTTTTATACTTTGAAGGCTTTTATAACTGTTTTTGTAACTATTGGTCCACAATATTAAAATTAAAACCTTTGCAAAGAACACAGTAATAGCTTTTTTTTTTTTTTTTTAAATGTTCTTTAGTAGTTTCCTACTCTCTTCTGTGAAGTTTTTCCTTGTGGAAGTATTTTAATTCCCCAGAAATGCAAAACAGTTCAATTTTATATTTTCCATTTTCTACTTTGCCTCTCCATTTTCACTGATCTTCTTTCTTGAAAGGCAAATAAGGAGATGAAAATAAATAGTATTCAACCTGCAGATGCTGGAGGGAAAACCAAAATGCTAAAAAGCTGTTTTGTTTCTTATTTAAATATGAAACCCCATTAGTAAATAATGACATTCTAGAGGAGAAATTTCCCTTCAGGAAAGTATAACTTTAAGCTGAAAATATTTTAAATGTAAGCTTTAATTGGTTCTTGAAATAAATGCCACTTTTCAGTCTAAAAGAATGTTTGTTTTATTTCCATTCCCTTGTAATTTCAGAAAATGTACTAACTATAAGGCATCGTGAAATAAATAATGATATGTTTCAGTCAATTATATGCTGTAATAAAAACCCTGTAAGTGTTTTGAATCATGGTTGTTGTGTTCTTTCAGAAGATCTCTCAAACTTCTTGCCTAAGCTGTGGAGCTGTTCACTCCCAGCACATTTTACAATCTATTCACTCCTGCAGAAGCCATCTGGTTCTCAGCTCAGTCTTTCTCATATGCTCGGTTTCTTTTTTCTTGTTCTTCTGAGAATCTTAGGCTAATAAAGACTTTTTAAAATGTAGAGTTGGGCTGGTTAAAGTACAATGCATGTTCTTTATGGCAAAAAAAATTAGTTGAAACAATTTTTTCAGATTTTCAACAGCTGGTTTCTCCCACTCTCCTTTTTAAACCTCCCGCCCCCGCCCCCCAGTTTTCATTTGCATTTCCCCCCTTTTTCTTCTTTATTCTTTGTATTTTGTTTCCACTCCAGCTAGAATATATAGATAAAGATAAAATATAGACAGAAGCGATATTTTAGGTGCAAGTTCCCTGACACTTGGTTATTTCCCTGCTTTTGTTCTTGGACACTACTTTAACCTCGCTGACCTTCTGCCTGACCTTGCCAAAAGTACCAGCATTAGCAATGAAAAGGAACAAATTTTGTCTATATGGTATTTGTTGGGACAGGAAAGAACTTAGAGTGTCCTGAAAAGGAGAGAAGGAGATTTCCTGGAAAGGAAAATGACAAGGTTGTTGTCTCTTCCTATTCAGCTCAAGAAGCCATGAATGGTTCTTGCTGTCTGGATGGGACTTCATGGTTACTCTGGTGGACCATAAGAAGTGGGGAATATGTTCTGCTACACTCCCATTTTTCATTTCAAATCTGTTTTTTTCCATTTCTAAACCTAAAGCATCCTAGTGGGCATTCTAGAGAGGGTGTGGCAAATCCTTACTCTCACAAAGAAGTACAGTCAAGAGGCAATTAATGCACTTCAGGTTAAATATACGGGGTCATTTTTATTTTAATAAAGAGGAATTGCCAAAAAAAGAAAAAAAAAAAAGAAGCAACTGAGGAGGAGATTCAGCTCTGAATTTCTTTCCCTACAAAATAAATGGATGTGATTAAGCTCCATGCTGGGTTATCATCCTGAAGAGCTTCCTTTCAGAGAGGTACCTGAGATGGCAGCACAGTCCTGGCAGAAATGGCATAGGAATTATGGGGCACAAGCCATGAAGGAAATACTCAGCTTTACCTGGAACCATCCACAGAATTCATCAGCAAGTTGAGAGTGTAAAACCTGCAAATAGGAAGGGCAGGTTGCCAGTCCTTCTAATTGCACCCCTTGTGTGTTCTTCACCCTTGCAATAGCCAACTGCTTTATAACAAAACACCCTCAGGGCTTTCTACAGTTGATTTTCTTTCCCTGGTGCTGAATTATTTATTACTTTTCCTCCACCTACAGTCCTTCACAGTGTATTTTATCATTTCTATTTTAAAAAGTGTTAAAAAAATCCTCAAAATAAAAAAAAAAAGGAATTTGAGAGGTTAACTTGGAGTCTGCCTGTTCTCTCCAATTTCTGTGCCAACTTTCAGCATAAAACTGATGATTTAATATATATGAAGACATCTCTTTGGATTTCCAAAGGAATTTTTAATACTGAATGGAGACTGACAATCGAGGATCAAAAACATGGTTCCAAGAGGCTTTTATGCTCTTTTTTTTTTTGTGCTCAGCATAAGTTTAACAGTGTTTTTTAAACATCAGATATAAAGAACACACAGAAGAGTTTAGATTAAATCCAATGACTCTCAAAAATGGAGGATTTTGAAGAATTTGACCTTTTGAAAGAAATTTTTGTCAGAGCCAGAGAGAAATCCATATCTGTGTATAGTCAGGAGACTGACTTCTGTTTTGTCAAACACTTGCTGGCAACTGAAGGAGAACCAAGGGGGAAATCTGTTTGCAGGGGCTAAGGGTGTATAAAGGAATAAATGAATTGCGCAAGCAATGGCCAGCAGGGAAAGGAGAAACTGCTTTATTTTGTCTGTAATTGAAACTTCAACTCAAGGCATTATCAGCGTGAGGTGATTAGGTTGGGGTGATTTAGATCTGCTGTCCAATTTGACCTGTTGCCATAGGGTTAGGAGTAATATGTATAAAAAACCCCACAGGACACTGATAGATTGGTAGCTGGAAATGTTGGCTTAATTGGAACCCGTAGCTCTGATATGACAGATAGCATCAAGCCAGAAAGGAACAGAGGGGTTTGGTCAAAATACCTGCCCCTCACTCAAGCTGTTCACATTGTCATTCTGGATTTACCCTCCTCTAGGAAGTGAGATTCACAAAGACTTCTCCATTTAAAATATAAGCTGCTCACCTCAGGAGGCTGATCACACCTTATTGTATATTTTTAGAGCTCTTACCATCACCTCAAAGCAGTTTTGTTTCCGGATTGAAAATAGGGTCTGTTTAACTGAAAATTGATTAAACAACAAAAGGAAAATAAATTGCAATGCCAAATATGAAAAATGACACATGAGTTGCATAACTGCAAAGATGAATAGCTGTGCCTGCAGGCAGGACCATTACAAACAGCATCCTCTAGCTGGTTTCACTGGACTTTGAATTTTCCCCCTACATGACTTAAGATTAATTAAATAAGGTAAAAAAATGGTAGCTCTTTGGTATGAAAAATTGTCATGTCTGCTGAAAGTAGCTGCTGGAAAAGAATTAATCATCTCCTGTTCAGTTCCTCTTCATCAGCAATTGGCTTTGTTATGAATGAAGTTCATATGTATCATTGACTTACTCTTCACAGTGATAATGAAGTCTCCTTCATTCAGACTAACAGATTTCTAAAATTCAATGAGGAAGCAGTATGCTAAAATTACAGCAAGATTGATTTGTGAAGTTTTCTGGAGGTGGTGGATACAGCTTCACTCGAGTACTATCAATCATATGTAGATGGAGCTTATACACGTTTGTTTGGAAAGATAATGAGGCTTTCCAAAAAGCAGCCATCATGACACTTAGTCTGAGGATCAAAATCAAGAGAGAAACCTGGATAACCTGAGTCTCTCAAGGAACAAACACTTTACACTTGAATCAAAAGTCGCAACACTGAACACTCGAATCAATAAACACATCTACATATTTTGTTGTGCTATCTCTAACATGAAGAGACCTCTGTGCAATCCAGAGGTGAAGTGACCTATCCCTAAAATTTGGAGCATGATTTTTCTCTTCTTGGCTACACAGTTTTCTAAGAAAAAAAACTAGTGTCAAGAGGTTTTAGTAATATTTGTGGCAGCAGCCTTGATGAGCAAACTGTCCTGTCTTGTCATACAATGCAGCGCATGTTCAGCAAATGAGAAAAAATGGTATTCATTAGGAAGCTCTACATTCATCCTCAGTACCCGAGTTTTTATAAGGCCTGAAGAGTGAATTTTGACTTTCTTCAAGATCCATGTTAACCCGAGATATAGCAATATTAATATTCTCACTGGGCATATAAACATGCATTCTTTTCAGATATTACACAGGAAGTGGTCCTTAGGATCTTCTGCTATACTGAGTTACTTGTCTGGATTGGCCAACAGTTTAAGGGAAAGACAGCTGATTTATGAAACGTCATGTAATATATCTGGTTAACAATACGAGTATGATAAAGGCAAATCTTACCCTTGAATGTGCTCACAGGAGAACCTCATGTCAGGTCCTGGATGTTACCTTTGAATGTGAACTCCACACGATATCAGAGTGCCTGCAATCAGAATACTGTGTCCAGGGGTTTTTTTTTGTGCCACTTAAGAACTGAAACAAGAACTTGAGTAGTTGTCACATAGAAGGGATTCTTGAGCTTCTCATTAACCTGTAAGCTGGGGAAGAGTTTTGTTCTACCTTCCTCAGTTGGTAGAACAACAATCCTCCAACGTGTATAGCTTTAAATACAAGGCAGGTGAGGTTCTGCTACACCCTGTGCAAGGCAGGAATACAAATACTTGTTTTAGGTTGCAGAAAAAAGGTGTGAGGTTTGCTGAGTACTCGGGGACCCTTCCCAACAGCAGTGGTGGTGCAAAACAAAACCAGGCATCTCGGGTGGTGCTGCATAATCTTCACTGAGGCTTTTCTGATCACTTTAAACAGACACCTGCCAGGGGTAGTTTAAACATCATTATCCTGTCCAGAACAGACGATGATTTAGATGGACACATGGAGGTGCTTCCAGAGCAAACAACATTGCTTTGGCTGAGCAGTTCTGGCTCCTGCCAAGGATGTCTAATTGGGCAGTGAGGCCACTTATCCATCGCCTGTGTGGTCTAGAAAACATTTCCAAAATGATGTGGCAACCACTGCACTTTGCCTAAAGACACCCATGATCACCCGCCTCCCTTTCTCTGTGGTGTGCCTTACGCAGTGTTGTACTGCCAGGGAGATCAAAAAGGAATGGAAAAGTACCTCTAGAATTAGTATACCTAAAATCTTAGAATCATGGAATAGTTTGAGTTGGAAGAGCATGAAGTTCCAACCCCCCTGCCATGGACCTCTCCCACTGGGATCCAGGTTACTCCAGCACCAGACCCAGCCGGTTTGAATCTGGCTGGTTCACATTTCCATAAGGTTTTGCCTTAAGCTGCTGTAGCTTTGTCTCTTACCTTCCCTGAGCACCTTGAGATCTCTCCTGCTCTTTCCCTGTGCTAAGCAAAAGCTGTCCTCTCTTTGACACAAATCTCAGCTTTTTTCTTTAGTTATACAAAATCTTATAATAAATCTTCAGAAAATGTGCAATAGGAATGAGGGGAAAAGTACCCATCTCTGATGGAGCTCTCTTCAAAGAATAGGCAGCTTTTTAATTTACCCTAAGGAGTTTTAGCAAGACAAGCCAATTTGTCTGTGTTACCACCAGTCTTGTTTTCATGGCACATTTTGGGTGGCAGAGAACAGGTCAGGTTTATTTTAATTAACTTTGGGTGACTAGAAAAGACAGACATTTCTATCTCCTCCATCTTCTCTAATCTCAATATCTTTCTCAAGAAGATTTGAATAATAATAACATGGTAAGCTCTTCAATTCATTAATTGTTCACGAAAGAGAGAAAGAAAAAAAATATTTTTAAAAAGGAATTACGGTTCTTGTAGCCTACAAAGCATTCTAGTCCTTTATGATACATGGTTTAATCTGCTCTCAATTAAATAAAACATATTGAAAAATACTTTTTTCTGAAAAGCAATTAATTTCAGATTAAACCTATTTTTATTCTTAGCACCCTAGCGTGTGGGGATCATGAACTGTGTAACCAGTGAAAGACAGAGAGAGGCATGTAAAGCTCTGAACACTGGATACTAATTAAAGGGCAGGAGATAGGCCTAGGGAGCTGGAAGAAAAGTCACCCAGTTTTCTACCTGTTATTTTGGAGCTAAACGGTACAGCCATAAAATTTATGGGAGTAGGGATCTCTTTCCACTCCTGTCATACGACCTTTAGCACAATGGTGTGCTGACCTGCACAAGAAAATTTCATGTCTATTGGAATATGACTGCTGCTCTGTTGAAGTAGACATTTTTCCAGCATCATTTTTACCAGATCCCTGAAGCACGGAGCTGGGGCAGATGTAGCAGTTGTTGTTATTATTGGGTAATATAAATGTGTTATCATAAGGTAAAATACTGCATGTTATGGCTGCCACAACACAGGGGAAAATCATCAAGTGTGATTCCTGTAAGAGAAAGTTGTCTCACCAGTTTCCAGTCTGACCCATCGATGTGATGATGCTCTGAGTCCCCATAGGATCTTTCACCCCAACTCCAGCAGATGCTGGTTGGAAAATAAATTCATATGTCTCAGAAATTAGCAGACTGAACTCCACATCTGCAGACTGAAGATGTGAGGGTCTTCCTTGTAAGGATCATCTGATCAGGAAATATTTTCTAAATCATGAATCAGCTTACTAACAAGAGCTTACTGTAAAGTTACGTTATCTGTGAACTCTTTGCCATATTTATTGGGTGCACTGGATTAAGCCAAGATGAGTATTTGCTAAACAGTGATTATCCAGTTTTTCTCATTATGTTAACATTCATCTCTCTTCAGGACTGTATTTGAATTCAGAGCCTTTTTTCCCAGTGTTACCTGTCAGCCCCAACATTTCTCACCTTCAAAATTGCCCACTATTGCTGTTAGATGGGTTTTGTTCATATGAAACTCATTTTCCTCCCTTTGTGAAAAAAAGAAACAAATTTTAAGAAAATTTGAGTCCCATTGCTTGAATTATTCATGGATTTTTTTTTTCCCAGCAATTTATCTACCAGCTCTGTGATTTTCTTCTCACTGTATCTTTAGTTTATCCTTTTGGTAATACATAAACAATTCCACAAGTAATAAAGAAACAAGCAGTTGGCTGAGTGCTTTACTTGAGAAAAAACCAAACACTGCAAATATGTCCTTTTCAATAAAGCAAAACAATCAGAGCTGAGTGCAGCTCTGACACTGAGTCGAGCACAGCACTCTGAGCTTGCTTCTAATTTTGCTGTGGTACGAATTGTGGGTCTTTCCTTACTCTGGTTCATCTGACTCCTCACCCCGCTTCTCCACACTGGAAATCACAGGAATTAGAGAAGTGGTCTCTCGTGTCAAGCCCAGATGATGAACCATAAACATATAAATCTGTGCTTAGTGGATTTGGACAGAGGCTTTCCAAGCGAGAGGAAGGACTTGAATTGTTTTCAGCATGCTCTGGAGGGGCTGCCAGCCTCGTTCCCTCAGTCAGCAGGAGAAGATAAAGCCCTTGCTTGCCTGAGCATGAGGTCTAAGTGCAGAAATGGTGGTTTCAGTGCATGTTTTGTCCCTGCCTGACTGGGCTCTGTGCCTGCTCCAGTTTCCATGTAAATCACTGGGAACTGCTCCCCTAATTTATAGAGAAGATGAGTTAGATTTTAAAGGAGCTTTAAAAGGCTTGGACTCACAGCAGAGAGTCATAGAATATCCTCAGTAGGAAGGAATCCACAAGAATCATTGCATCCAACTCCTGGCTTTGCACAGGACGCCCCAACAATCCCATCCTGTGCTTGAGAGCACTGTACAAACCCTTCTTGAGCTCTGTCAGGCTTGGTGCTGTGACCACTGCTCTGGGGAGCCTGTTCCAGTGCCCAGCCACCCTCTGGGGGAAGAACTTTTTCCTAATATCCAACCTAACCTCCCCTGACACAACTTCAGGCCATTCCCTCACATCCTGTCACTGTCACCAGAGACTGAGTTCATGTGAGAGCCTGACCCTGTACCCATATCCATTTGGTGGTCCCAGACAGCTCTGGGATCAACAATTCAGTTATTGTTTTTATTTTTTAAAAAATTAAAACTTGTATGTGAAAATGTCTCCTTTTCATGCTAAAGGATGAAGCAAAACAATCCAGAGAACGGAATTCAGTCAAAGGCCTGAGCTGCAGAGGCAGGAATATGTCCCCTTCCCATGTGGAGGCTTAACCAAGACCATTTCAATTATTAATCTCATGAATGCGGCACCCCTGACATTGCAGTCAACATTTTAATTTCACATGAAATACAGTGCAATTATGGCCTACTGAGAGAAATGACAGCACCGTTTATGTCACTCAGTAGAAAATTACAGTCGGGAGGAACAATTACTGCCGTTTATTTTTGTTTATGAAGAAAATTATGCTTGTGGCTTCTTTCACACCCTGGGTACCTGATGGGCAGCTCATGACAGGAACCCAATCCCATGAAGCAACACAGAATTATTAAGATAATTTCTCAAAACCACTTCCCCAAGGCAAATGCTAAAGTTTTTCCCATTTTTATTTTTTGTTTTTAATTTTAACATGATTTGTGGTGGAAAGTAGAATGATAGATCAATGGTATTTATATAGCTTTTAAGGCAAAGTTGGCACTTCCTGGGCATAATAATACTCTATGAAATACTGCAGTGCTTTGCCTGGGGCTTTGTCTCACTTTTCACCCATCACATCAGCACCTTGTAGGCTCCCATCAAAGACACGAAGGTCTCTGTCATGGCATTGACAGTGCCCTTGCTTGTACCAGAAATGTGTCAGGCATTCCAGACAAATATTCCCAGCTTTTTTGCTATGGGCCTAGGAATCAGGGTTCTCAGAGAATAATCACTAATTTTATAACAATTGTCTTTTTTCTCTTGAACAATAGCTGCTCAACTGCCTATTTACCAAAGGTTCTGAGCAGTTTAAAGGGTTCTTCAGAGTTCAGCTGCTTAACTTTCCTTTTTCATATTTTTTTTAGCCTGTTAATTAATTTACAGAAAGAAAGGAGAATATAGAAGCCAGTAATACTGCCTCATGTTTGTTTTCTCAGGGGTTGGTGGAGATTTATTATTAAAGAGTTTGAGGTGTAACCATGAACTAAATATAAATATCCAGAATATGAACACACTTAGCTAAACTGGTGATCTCTAAATATTACAACCTTTACACCTTGTGTTATTTGTCTACAACTGTCTACTTCAAAAGAGTCCTTGTGATTGGTGCTAGTCCTTCTTCTAAAGGATTTTGGAGATGTCTGAGGAACTAACCTGAAGTAGCATAAAAAGTAGAGCTTCTCTGTTTCATCAGTAACTCAATATTCCTGCGTTTGCTTAGGGATAGGCCAAGTTTATCCTGGTTTTAGCCTAAGATTTGGGGAACACAGCACCCGGCCTCTGCTTCCTTCCCCACAATTCTGGGGAGATTAAAACGCTCTAAAAGATTCAGAATTCACATAGTTACATGGATTTGCAGAACCACCTTTTTAATGATCTCTACTTTACTGAATCTTTTAGAATCACAATCCATTTGAACCACTTAATGCTGTCAGAATTAATTTTTCTGTGGATCTTGGTATTTCCTTCGAGTACTTCTGTGTCTTTGGCTGAATTGTCTCCTCCTTAGCTCTCTACACAGATAGCTCTGAGCTATGAAGAAGTCTTAGCAGAGATAAAGTGGCAAAGCAGAAATGTTTAGAGTCCAGCATGCACACCCATTGATGTGCTTTTAATGTCTCTAATTGAAATTCTGACTTCAGATCTATGCAAAATTTCCCTGATGCATTGAATCAAAGGTGTTCATTGTAGAGATGACCTCTGGGTTGTTCAAAATTGAAAAAAAATCACATGTATGTGATGAAAGAAATTGTCCCTTAGAGATGCAATCTGTGAAGAGCTACAAATGACCTAATTAATAATCCCTCCTAACACTATGATGCCTGAAGGCAGCGAGGAGCCTTAATTCTTCACACTCAAACTGTGCCTGTTAAGCACTGGGGAAAGAACCACATTCTGGAGAGACAAGATGAGAAACAAGGATATGAAAGGAACCTCTGGAATCACGTGTAGACATCCGTTTTTAACTGAGTTTACACAAGTTCCTTTCATGCCAAGCTGTTCTGTGAGAGCACCATCATGTGCTGGTACATCCTGGCTAATTGAACATCAAGCCTATTAACTGAGTAATTTGTCTTTTACATTGAGACTTTACTAATGCACCACTGGGATAGCTTTTCATTATAGATGAATTGTTTTTTCCTTCAAGCACAGGTGAGATGTGTCTCATGTGGTGCTGGCAGCCACCATTAACAGGTATCTTTAAAAATGCTTTATCATTATTACATTATCATAGTTACTTTAAAAAGTAATAATAATCTCATTAACCTTATTAAAACATCCACTGATGCATGATCATATTTCCTGGCTATGAACTGCCAGGCAGCCTATGCTGCACTAATGAGTCCTTTGAAAGCTGAAGTTTTACAGCAGGTACCCGCTTGTGCTGCTGAAGAATTTCTCCAAAAAAATCTTTATTTTCAGCCCCATCTCCTTGGATACCTAGCTGTTTCATTTAATAAGCTGTTATGAAGCTTAGCACAGAATCTTTTGCTCCATAAAACAGATGCAGAGTTGTGTTATTCCATGTTGAATGTAAAAAATTTATTTTAAAAGGCTGTTTTTTAAAGTTTTGTTCAGTTCAATTCACCTCGTATTTGTGGCAAATATTCCCCTAAACAGACAAAATGAGTAGAAAAATGTGTAGTTTCTGATTTACATGGAGCTTGCCAGGAGAAAGAATTCAGAACAGCACATTCTCCTGTAATATATTCCTTGGGAACCAAATACCTTCTCATCGCTCACCTGCACTTTTAAAAAATTCATTTAGTGCAGCTGAAATGCCTCAGTTTAGCAGCTCTGGAGACAAACATCCTGTATCCACCCACAGAAAATGGGCTGCCTTAGGCAAAGCAATCCCACTGACTTCTTTGAGTCCAATATTAGCAGAGATGGCTGTTGGGCTCCTTCCCTCATAAAATTGCTACTCTTATGGCCTTAATTCAGTGAGACCACGGGAATCTGTCCATTCCGCTTCAAGAAGATTTAGGAATTCATCTTTATCCTTTAGAAAATCCAAGCTAAGAGGTTCTTGCCCTGGGAATTATTTTGGCAGACCACACCAGAAAGCAGCACTCAAGTATTGGGTGGGGTGTGGGTGTCAATGGGTGAGGAGGGAAAGGGAGTTTATGCTCTTAAAAGGATTTTGTTTACAGGGGAGGAAAAACTGGTGAGTCCTACCGGACAGAAACACAATGTGGCTTTTGGGTTGCTTCCCAAGAGTCTGCTGCCCACTTCCCATGCTGCCTGGCTCTGTGGGAAGAAGGAAAAATCAGTGAGCACCAGGTGTCTCACCGAGAAAGGGAATTGCAGGCAGCAGCTTGTGAACCAGCCTCAGCCAGGTGTCTGTGGAACCTGGCAAATCCTGACCCCGGCTCCTCAGTGCCCCAGCTGAGCAGCTGCGGAGCCCAGCTCTGATGCAGACCAAAAGCCAAAGTGCAAGGACATCCTCGAGCAAGGTGTGTGAAAAGCCAGATGACTGGGAAACCTGAGGGTTTACCTGCCAGCCAGCGGAGAAGGTGCTGAGCAGGTGGGCTGGCAGAAGATCAGGAGGAGGGGGATGATAAAGTGCTTCAAGTTATGTTTTACTTTTTACAGGAGCCATGGAGAGCACCACAGGAGCAGCAGAGTGACAGAGGAACTCAAAGTGAACAGGATGTTTGTTAATTTTTAGTTGAACTCTGGGACAGAAGCCAGGGATCTGACAGAAACAAATATATGATTCAAAAAAGAAAGGCCACAGGTAAAGGGGGATGAATTTAGAGCTCTAGGATGGGTGATAAGCTCTTCTCCAACAACAGAAAATGTGAGGCAAATACATGAGAAACATACTGGCTGAAAAGAGACATTCATAATAGTGTTTGAACAAAGGGTAAACATCATCATGTTGGAGATGTGCTGTGATGTCCTTGATGGCATCAGAAGAATGCACTCAATAGAGCAGCAGTGGACAAAATATTTGAGGTAGGGCTGGAGCGCCCTTTCTAATTGCAAACAAATGGGATCATGTGTTCAACAGAGACACTTATCCCCATTTCCCATCAGAGCAGCCCCTCCCAACAAGACAGAGGAGTAAAGAGCAAAATGGATACTAACGTTTCCAAAGTCAGACCATAAATAGAAGAATAAAGGGAGTAAATTGACTTTTTTTCACTGGTACCAGCAGGCAGACAAAAACAGGCTCAGGTTTGTACTCCAGATAGTCCCTGAGCAACTCAGCAGGTATTCAGGGAATAACACTTTGGTGTCTTCAGCAGTGGGGAAGATGGCTGTGATTGTGCTCAAGCAATGATCTGGTTGAGAAATTGCCATTTTCACAGTTTGCTGAAGAGATTGTGATTTGTACCCGAAGTGTTCCAGCCATAGATATCACCACTGCACAGCAGCCAGGGAAAGGGAGTACCGTAAGCAGCTTTGAGACAGGTAATAAATGGATTTTTGATCTGGGAAAAGATGGTAAAAGTACATCCACAGCCTGTTGTGGGATTTGGGAAGAGTCAGAGCTCACAGGCTGAAATAAGTAACTGGTAATGAAAGCTGCATGCAACAGAGGAGAAAAGCTAACATCAAGGCAAATCATGGAACAGTTTAGGCGGGAAAAGACCTTAAAGATCATCAAGTCCAACCATTAACCCAGCACTGTCACACCTGTTTCCCTGCCCTGTTGGAGGTGCTCCCCAGGGGTTCATTTTATAGATGTGAGGGAGATTGGCCACTGTTGCTCCTGGCCCTGCCCAGATCCCATCAAATTTGAAAGGTTGATCACAATAAATGTGCTGACATCCATGCTGTGTTTATCTCAGAAAAGAAAAAATGGGTATAAAGGTGTCTTGGAACAAAGATATATGTGCCTAAGTCATCTGCTCCAAGCAGCTATCTGAGAGCACTGCAGTGCTAAGACACCTAATGATAGTGAGGTATAAATCTCAACAGGAGTTTGAAAATCTGGCAAAAGTAAATTCTAGAAGTCCTCATCCTTAAGAACTCCTGGAGTGATTCTACTTTAACAACTTTACCTGCCTGAAAGTGTCGTGTCTTGTCAAGTCAGTTCAGCTCAGGTTAATATAATAACTCCTGGTTTTGCCCAAGACAATTTTTTCCCCAATCTTTACATCTATTTTAGAAAAGGATGAATTTCATGCTGTACTCTCCCATCTTCCCCCACAGACAAAATTAAAAATTTTTAAAAAAGCCAATGCACAATAAAAGAAAAGAAGTGTTTTATTTTATTCCAAGGATTTAATATTTTCAGGGATTTAATTAGGAGATGATATTGTCAATCTGAAATGGCCATAATGCATTTATTACTGTGGGTGGGTGAGAGTGGCAAACACCACCCTACGCCTGAAAATACAAAGAGAGTGCTTCCTCCCCATCTACAAGTGTGTGCCTTGCAAATTGAATGCAAACTTGGGTTGCTGGTTTTATTCAGATTCTCCAGAGGATTTGACAAAGTGCAGTGAAGCAAAGTCCAGATCAAGACTGGAAAAAAAGTAATAAACAGGTACTAGCTCAGGGTGAAACAGAGAATATGTTCCCTTTTTCCAACAGGTTTTAAGGTGACATGTATTAATAAAGGACCCCTAGGTAATTGATCTCTAGGTTATTAATCTTTAAAATGATACAGGAAAAAATAATTTTAAAAGATACCTGAACATAATGTATGCTCAAAGAGCATGAGGCACATTTTCTCCTGGCCTCAACAACTATTTCTTCTGAACGACTGTAACATCAAGGAAGCTATTGGAGGATACATGTTCTGAAAATTCAGGTCAGCTTAAAAGATCACTCTCAGGGCCTCGTGGAGGAAAACACACAGACATTTTTGCACTGCCTGAGTAGACAGCTCCCATTCACAGACCTGAGTTAGCTAAACAGGCAATTGGTGAAACCAAATGTATTTTTGTTTAATGTGACATGAATATTACGAAACACCCAACAAGTGGTCACACTGTAGAAGGCATAGAGTTAAATAAGGAGTCTACATGGGCAAAGCTAAGCTCTGTTGTGTGAATCTCATTTGTCTCCAGTTAATAGTCACTTATTAAATCCTAGTAAATAAGATTTGGAAGAATTGAGTGTCCAGTGGAGGTCAGGGAGGGTTCCAGGATCGGATCCCAGCAGTAGAAGCCTGTTTTGAGTTGTTTTCTGATGCAATAACTACTGTGTCTGTCAGCTAAAGGAAGTTATTTGATATTTTTAACATCACTGCAGTTGCATCTTTTCATATTCTCATGTTGAGTCAGTTTCACTGCCCTGTCTAAAAGTTTTAATAGTTTGGCTGTTAAGATAAAGAGCATCCACTTTGTTAAAAACAGAAGTTCAAACTTTGTAAGGGCACTCTGAAAATGAGCTGTCTGGGAACCGAGCTCAGAGCTTAGGGCGATATTTCTCACAACTATTCATTTTGTGAGAAAACACTCTGAGCTATTATTCCAGGAAGCAAAAACTGTCTTTGACATGACCAGGTGAAAGCACCTGGCATTAACACAATTTTGATTTATTCACTGTTTTACAGAACTCACAACTTCCGACTATTTATAGTACAAAGTATTGACAAGTTTTGAGGACTTTCACTGCCTTTGGTCATGAAGTTCAGCTGTTCCTGACTTACCTGTCATGTTTCTTTGCACAGTTCTATTAATTAATGCACAAGTGTTGAATTAATTAGTCTTACAGTCTTGCCTAACAGTCTCACCTAAAGAGTCTTTCCTAACTCAGGCATTTTCTGGGTTGCCAGCCCCACTCTTGCCTCCAGTCCCTCTCTGTGCCAGCACAGGGCTGCTGCTCTCACTCCTCAGTGGGTTGCACCCCTGCTGGGCTGCAGACAAACCTCCCTGCTCGCAGGGACAGATCCCTTAGGGATTTCTTATTATATAAATCAATGGCAGCATTAAAGAGCTGCAGTCAGTGGAGTTATTAATTAGGAACCGTGGTTTAATTATCCGTTGGCTTTGACACTGAAAAGGGAGTAGAGCTTTAAAGGAAAGGAAATGAGAAACCTGAGATACTTTCAGGATGAATTAAAAAAAAACCAAACCCTTATTCACCTATTATTATTATTATTAAACTGTAAAAATAGCCTTTCACATGTCTTTTATAATATAAAAACCTGGTATCTCTAAGAAAATCTTCTGAATGCCTCAGCTGATGTATAGAATGGACTGTGAAAATGGCATCTCACAAGAATAATGATGAAGGATCCCAAAAAAGGAATCTTTTATTGATAAATCATTGTAATGTGGGCTTTTAAATATACTATATGCAAAACTATGATTTATTATACATTTCTTTTTCTAAGCAAGCTCTAGGTGGAGACATTTATCTATACAATTATTTTCTTTAACAAAGTTTGTGAGATGGACAAACCCCTCCCATTTGAAAAAAAGAAACACTCTGAGAATTCATTTTCAAGCTTACTACAAAAATAATATAAATCATTAAGTGATAAAATTTAATACAAATGCCACTAAAAAAAACCTTTGCAAAAGTCAAACTAAATCTGTAAATAAATTATGTTGCATTAACCTATACATACTTTAAAAAATGCAGATAAAAATTATTTTCTTTATATATTCCCTTTTGATTGAAAATGTAACCAGTGTTAAGATCAAATGAGCACTCAGTTTTCTTTCTTAATAAGAACAATTGTTAAGCGGCTGTCCTTAAAATGTTGGGAAGGCACATTACATTACATTTCTGAGGAAGATTCCCATAGTTATTTAATAAATAATGAGATCATTCTATTTAGTATGGCCTATGTGTATCTTAATTTATATATATAAAATTTTATATCTTACAGTGCTGGGTAAAAACAGACAGATATTAAAGTTTCATAATTTTGCTAATGACGTAGGTAGTTATGAACATAGTGAAGCTCACAGACAGACAGACGGACTGACAGATCTCTTTATCAGTGTGCTTTTTGCAGCAGTCATTACTCTTCCCATTAAGTGCAGTAGCAAATCTGCTGGATTCTCTGCAACCACAAAACCAGAATCAATTCCTCTATAATTTCATATAGGAGAATTGCAGCAGAATTGCCTCCGTTCTGCTCCCACCATTTCAAACCCTGATCTCACAACATTCGGGTCTCTGTGTACTTCCAGCAGCTTGACCAGCCCTTGCTGCAAGACACACAGCCTTGCACTAGTGTGCCTAATTATTTGCAGGGTTTGCTTCTCCCTAAGCCAGAAGATAACAAGGGAATGAAAAGGAAATGTGAAACACTCTGTATTTACACACTGAAGGTGTCAGACCAGCTCGGAGCAGCAGCTCAGCTCTTCTAGATCACTGTCCTTCTCCATCCCCACCAGGACCAGCAGTTCAGGAGAGGCTGGCAGGAGCTCTGTCCCACTGACAGGCAGCAACCTGTGCTGGGCATTTTGTTTGCACCCTTCCTCTAAAGAGCTGTGATCTTAATTTGTGGAGCACTTAATTTAATTTATCTTCCAGCACTTTTGCTGTCATTGAATAGAGCAACTCCTGAGAGCCTTGTGTGGCTCTGGGTTCACCCTGGCTGGACACCAGGTCCCCACCAAAGCTGTTCCATCACTTCCCTCCTCTACTGGACAGGGGTGAGAAAAAATAAGGAAAGGCTCTTGGGTCAAATAAAAGCAGGGGGAGATCACTCACCAGTTACTGTCACAGGAATAAGAGATACTACTGAAAGAAATTAATTTATTACCAGTCAAATCAGAGTAGGGTGGTGAGAAATAAAACCGAATCTTAAAAACACCTCCTTCCCACCCCTCTCTTCACAGGCTCAAATTCACTCCCGAATTCCCTACTTCCTTGCCTCCAATGGCACAGGGGGATGGGGAATGGGGACTGTGGTCACTTCTTCTGCTGCCCCTTGCCATGTAAACCCAATGCACCTCGTTATCCCTACAAATATCCCTGGCACTTTCCCTATGGCCACAGCCTTTTCTAGAAAATAATTTCTTGGCTTTCTAACATGCAGTGGGTGAATACAACATACTGCCCAGTTTGACTCTCTTAACATTTCATTTTATTTAATGTTCCTGTGTAGCGGGAAGAGGAAGTCATCATGATTAAATATACATAATTCCCTTTTGCATCATTTTCTATATTGCATCTTCATTAATACATATGATGTTTAAAGAGAAAATTATTCCCTCTCCCTTTTTTATTGACTTAAACTTTCCCGTTTTCCTGCAATCTAAAGGAAGGCAAAACCATTAAAACATTAAAAAACAAAAAGCATGAGAAATCACTGACAATTCGTCGCGTGAGAGATTTGTGTCTGTTGGGCCACTTCACACCTTCTAATATCTGCTTCTTGCTGTGCTGAACTAGAGATGCATGGTTGGTTCTCCCAGTAAAATTCTTGTGTGATGCCCAATTTCATTCCCCAGCAGCAGACTGCAGTGAGGTCAGAACCATCTGCATCGTGTCTTTTCTGGGAGTTGCTGCTTTGTCTCTTGCTACCATGAATTATCCTTAAAATTACCATGCTGATCCCACTCCCCTGCTTCCATGGGAACGTGGCCCTTGCTCTCCCCTGGTCTGGCTGCAACTCTGGGCTGTAGGGATGAATACACAGTATTTGTTCTCCAGATGCTGACTGTGAAAATTCAGGTTTCTGATGCAAATCTTAAAATCCATGATGCTGAAGAGAAGAGGAATCTCCAGGAAAAAAAAAAACAACCCAACAACAAACTTGCATTAAGAGTTTCATATCTTTCCTTGTCTCAGTCACTTCTGTGCAGGAATTAGTCACCTCTGGGCCTTTTTGATTCCATGATCTGAAACATTCACTGTGTTTAAGGAACTTTTCTAAATAAAGAACATACAAGTTATTAAATGAGCACTCTGTGGGTTACTGTACAATTTCACCATGAAAAAATCACTTATGCAGCTGATTTACTCTGCCACTCAAACACTTGTAAAGATGCAAAGAAACACTTGCAAAGATGGCAAAAGTTCGTAAAATAGTTCAGGGAAAAGCTTCGCGTAGCCACTTTGTTTTATATTATATAAAATATTTAGTCATTGTTTAGCTTCACATTTCCTGTTTCTAAAAAAAACCCACCAAAACAACCAACCAACCAACAAAAAAATGTAACACCTAAACTGCTTCATGGCTTTAAATTCAGCACAGACAGGGCAGGTCTTGCATGTTTTCGCCTCCCCCCAAATTGCTCACCACAGCTGATAATGAGCAGTGCCAGCACTGACTCTGATTAGGACAATGAATCCAGAAGGATGAAGAGCAAGTTCAGTTCTCAGGAAGCTGGCAACACCCAACACTGGGGGAAAAAATTTTAAAAAATCACTTCTGTTAAGTGTCAGCGTTTTTCAGGCACTGTTGTTTTCATTCCTGGATGCTGTAGTTAGCATTTTATAAGCAGATTGATATGTGGTTTCGAGATATTTAATAATGGATATTTAAAATTAAAAAAGCTCCACTTTACCAGCTTTTCTCTCACCTTCATCTGGATGCAATAACTGTTGTCTCCTGCGTTCAACACACACGTACTCCACGCTGTTGCATGGGGTTCTCATCAGACTGTTAATTAGTTCTGATATATTAACCCACTAGGCTGTGAAACAAGCCTTGGAGAGAAAACATGCTTTACTTTCCTCTTTATGTTATTTTATAGCAGTAGAACTCCATCAATTTCCTGGTGCTGTTCCCAATAAACACGAATGAGAGCCACAGAAGAGTTGAGGCCTGTGAAGAGGAGAGTGCAGCCAGGGCAGCTCGAGAAGAAAGCAGCAAGAGGAGTCACAGAACCACAGAATATCCTGAGTTGGAAGGGATTCACCAGAATCACTGAGTCCAACTCCTGACCCTGCACAGAACAACCTAAAGAATCCCACCATGGGCCCAAGAGTGTTCAAACACTTGAGCTCTGTCAGGTTGGTGCTGTGATCACTGCCCTGGGGAGCCTTTTCAGTGCCAAGACACCCTCTGGGGGAAGAACTTTTTGCTAATATTCAACCTAAACCTCCCCTGACACAGCTTCATGCCATTGAATAAAAGCTATTTTTATCACCTTGGCCAGCGATAAATACAGTCAATTCAGAGACACATTGAGCTTCTCAGCTCCCTGGGAAAGGCTCAGTTTATTCAGACTTCTCCTCTGTCTTGCAAATCAATCTAATTTTTAAGTCTCCGTATTAAATAAGAGCACAGCTCTATTATCAACAGCAATGCATATATTTCACTTAATGTGTGCTTTATCTTTTCTTGTCTCCTAATTGGAACTGACGGATGCTTCTTGCCCAATTTCTTGGCTCTCCAGTGCACTCCCTTCACTGTGCATATTCATACAAACACTTAATTACCAGTGTTACTTGATAATGCGTCTCTCTGCCATGCACATGGGTAGGTAGATGCTGTGACTTCATTCAGCAGTTCCCTCATTCAGGCATGGACCCTGGTGCCAAATGGAGTGATGTGGCGGTGGCTCAGGTGCCCTCTGGCCCGGAGCTGATCTCTTGGGTCCGTTATTCACCAAGAGACAGTGACTGCCTGGATGAGGGGTCCATTGGGGGCAGCCCGGGAGCTGCAGAGAGCANTGCCAGTGTTTCCATGGAAACCAATCAAAATTCATGAAAGGACCGATTTGACTGGCTTCAACCAGCAATGTTTTCATTTGAGGGCCCAATAGCAAAAGAAATCACTTTCATCTACTTGAAAAAGAGAGCAGATTAAATCGTTGCATCAGGGTTTGATCAGTTATCCAGCTGATAGCAGGGAGGTTGTCTGTTCATCCTTGATGGCAACACCCAGCTCCATAGCTCCATGCACATCCCAGTGCCTCTGGAGCACCTGCACCAAAGCAGCACAGTGAACACAGCCCCAAGTCCTCCCCTTTCCTGCCACTTTACCCTCTGTGCAAATTTACAATAAATTTTTACTCATCAGATCATAATATTCCAGCTGCGGGGATTTGATACATAATTATTCTGTTCTTACCTACCCTCACTTTACCAGTCTTTTAACACCAAGTCCTGATTCGTATAATTTTTCTTCCAACTGGAGGAAGACACTGCATAAAGTTTTATGCCAGACTTTATTTACTGTCTTGCACATTGTTGCAGTAATGAACTCAGCATGATTGCATGCATATATTAATTTAGAGCTTTGAAATGGAACCATTTACATGTGTGATGTATCTTCAGTTTGAAGCTTCTTGCAGCCAATTCTGTCTGACCCAGAGAAAAGCTGTGTCGTGCAATGATTCAGAAGAGCTGCATCCCAAAATTCACTACAGAGTTCTGCCACTGGATTGGATGAGAAATAGCTGCAGAGGGAAATGAAAAAGGATGGAGAAGAGAGGACAGAGGGGTTTAACAGAAAGCTCTTCATGATGCCATAGGGAAAGGTCACCTCAAAGGCTCTGTGGAGAACCAAATGCAGTGAGGAGAACCAATTGTCCCCTGAAACTGATGTGGTAATCGACCCGTATGGGTCATTCCTGCCCTACACAGCTCTGAAAACTTAGAGGTACTCTGTTGCTTTGACTAAAATACTGGAAATAAGGTGCTGAAATCCATTTAAATCTGGTTTATGCACCCAAATCCTGCTTTTTATCTGGGCTATTAGTCAGCTTAACACCAGGTGAAGAGCTATTTGTTATTTAAATAGCTTAAACTCCTTGTAAAATAGAGTGTCTGCCTCTATATTTCTTTCTCTTAATCTGCAGCTCTCAACTTTACATTCATGATTTTTTAGCTATAAAAGGAGCTGCACCCAAACATCACTTTAAAGTTTGGAAAAGTTTGCAGTTTGGTCCCACTGTGATGCAACACACTTTCAAACGATGTGCCTTCACTCCCACAACAAAGGCATATCCATTTTTTTGTAGTCAAAGGGCCTTTAAAGAAATTTCCTTTAATAAGGGTATACACTATGGAGTTCAGACACAAAGAAAGGGACCCTTAGGAAAATTTATCACTGGAATAATGGGAAAGTGCCAAGACTAACTCCTCCACAGGGTAAAAATATACCACCTTTGTCCCAGTTCTGCAAACATATTGGTGAATAACTCAGTGTGGGGGGATGACCCCACTCAAGGCATTGGGATAAAAGTGATGTTTGAAGAATTAATCCCAATTATGAGCCCTTGGACAATCAGAGCACATTGGCTAAAGAGGGTCTGGTTATTTTGTCATGTTTCAAAGCACTTTCTGAGCTTTATCAACACTGCAAAACCAAGGGGATACAATTACAAGTTTTCAAACATAGCCCAGGTTTCTTGCTGTACAGGTGGTACCGTACAGGGACGAAAAGAAATGTGCATCCAAGGCAGGGTGGGCAGGTTGAGGAAGGGGATTCTGCCCCTCTGCCCTGCTCAGGTGAGCTCCACCTGCAGAGCTGTGTCCATCTCTGGGGCCCAGCACAGGAAAGACCTGGAGCTGCTGGAGAGAGTCCAGAGGACGCACCAAGATCAGAGGAATGGAGCAGCTCTGCTGTGAGGAAAGGCTGAGAGAGTTGGGATTGTTCCGTCTGGAGAAGAGAAGGCTCTGGGGTGACCTCGCTGTGACCTCTCAGTGCCTGAAGGGAACCCACAAGAGAGATGGGGCAAGAGTATTTACAAGAGCCTGGAGTGACAGGACGAGGGGGAATGGCTTCAAACTGAAAGAGGGCAGGTTTAGATTGGATATTAGAAAAAAAATGTTCTCTGTGAGGGTGGTGAGGCCCTGGCACAGGGTACCCAGAGAAGCTGTGGCTGCCCCATCCCTGGAAGTGTTCAAGGCCAGGTTGGATGGGGCCTGGAGCACCTGGGATAGCGGAAGGTGTCCCTGCCCATGGCAGGGGGTTGGAATGAGAAGATATTTAAGATCCCTTCCAACCCAAGCCAACCCGTGATTCTGTGATTCTGTGAGTACAACATGGGTCAATGCACACTTGGGATGGGGAAGGGGTTGGGCCATGGACCACTCTGCCAGCTCAAAACCTCTGTCTCCATCACTAACGTGGCAAATGAAAAACTAACCTGTCCCTCTGGGAGAAAATCTCGTGAAAAGCACACCTGGTCTGCCTCAAACAGTACTTAATGGAAACTTAGGAACAGATCAGCATTTTATACATTTTCACAATGCCTAAAAAATGCAGTCCTAAATTTTTCTGTACCTCTAACTGTTATACAAGTTATATTCTACTGCTTATATTTGTCATATAATAAATAGAAAACCATACTTCCTGGTCAGTAGGCACACAATTTGTTAATTTATTTGTTTCTTTAGCTTGTTTATTGCTGTTTGATGTTTTATTTTAAAAATTTGTATAGATAGGCATCACTTGCAAAAATGAGTTTCGATAATATAGATGACTAAACTTTCCAGCTTTTGGAACAGCAATGAAAATAGAAGAAGGAATAGTAATTTCAGAGAAAAAAATATTCACTTTGGAAGCCAAGGCAGTCAGTGCTAATGGCTTTAAAATCTTTTCCTTCCACAATTAATAACACAGTGACATGGATCTTTTCAGGCTGTTACTGAAGAGCTGTGTGTTTGATACCACTGGCGTCACTTTAACAAATTGTTGTATGAAATAGCCCTTCAGAGCTTTTGTTGATTGATAACTGAGTTAAAGAAACTTCCTTTTGTGGAGAAAAGAGTATGAGGTGGAGGGATGCAAATGACTTCTAACTGCAGATCAGAAAAAGGCCACTCCATCATTCTGTCTGTAGCTTGTCAACATAAATTTCAGTAAGTGCTCTTAAAAAAAAAAAAAGAAGAAAGAAAGAAAGGAAGAAAATGAAGGACTGAGAGTGCCATTTTAAACATCAATATTTCAAATAAGTTCCCACATAGTTTACACAGCAGGCCTAAATTTTGCATAAATTAACAGAGGGAACTTTCTTCAAACTCGTGATAGCATTCACTGATCTTCTCCAACAACTGCTGCACATCATTTCTACTTTAAAGATTCCTCTAATGTGAAAACCATTGTAGCTATTACTTTTTTCTTTTTATGCTTTGATTTTCCTCCCCCTTCTAGCGCTAGGACTCAGCTGTTGCTTTACAGACTTATGGCAGGGCACAGGTTTATGTGCTTACAGAAAGTTCAGCTCCATAAACCTGTTCTGGAGAGCAGAACCTATAAATGCTGACCTGCACAGACCACTGTGGGTTATGCCTCTGCCATATTTACTGGGCAAGGTCGAGATGAATCATTAAAGCAGTGTCTGTAGGTAAAGGAAGAAGTTTTTGTCTTTCAAATCCTCTTGTAGGGAAAGGACAGCTCACCTGGAGCAAGATTAAGTCAATACAGAAGTTTACACCTCTGAAATAATGTTAGAATTTGGGCCCTGATACAACAGGCTTGGATAGTCTTGGCTTTAATTTAGAACACATTTCTAGATGCTAAAATTATTTAATTTCCAGAAGACGAAGAGTGTCCCAGTCAGAGTAAGAGCCTTTGAAAAATCTTATTATTTAACTCTAAAGACAGGAAGCAAGCATTAAATATAGGCATTACCCAGCATTTTAGTAGCATGAGAATTCACTTTCAGTCCTTATGGAGTAGGTTATCTTTAACAGCAGAAGAGGAAAGCGAGCAAGGAGGCAGAATTTGAGAAAAAGCTGATTTAAATAATCTCAGTGTATAATTTTGGCCAGTAGAAGCGACATCTTCAAGATTTCTCCTGCATTGGACAAAGCTTTTACCAAAGAACGCTCCTGGATCTGTGTATTCTGCCCACTAAAACTTCACAGTTCAGTAATTATGAGACATAAAGTTGGAGAAAAAGAACTGTGTTTGTAACAGGTATGACCTATGGCTAAAGCACAAAAGATGCCTGTCTGAAAGACTGGGAGGATGTTTTACAGTGAACACAGGCTGAGTTTTTTCATCTCTGTGACGAAATGATTGTTTCATTTAAAAGCTGCATTGCGGGCAGGCCAAGAGATCTGTGTATTTAAGGTTGCCTGACACTTTCCATTACAAGTACCTGTTTTCAGACACTCATACCTTTGACAAATGTGAACTGTTTGGACTGAAATATTTCATGCCAGGTGTCTGCTTCAGAATTAATTCTGTGAGGAAATTATGTCAAGGAAAGTTTAATGTTTTTCAAGTATAAGGCAAGGAAAAAAATTGTGTTTTATTCTTAGTGAAAATAGGGACAGTTTTTTTTTAACTCCTAAGCAGAAACACATCCATCTTGCAGAAGAGTTACTCAAAGTTTCTGGCGAGGTCTTTTCTGTGCATCAGTGTTTTGTCATCATCCACTTAAAAGTGGTTGTTGTGCCTTTTTAAAGTCACAGTTTGGGATGGACTTGCAAAAAAGCAACTACCAAAATATCCACATAGAGCATGTTCCTGCTGAGAGATGCTGTTGACTAGGAAATTACATCCTGACATTTTAGTCCTAGATTGATTTTGAGTCAAACAAGACATAGAAAGTATTTTTCAGCCTGGTTCTGACACTACACTGAGGTCCAGGAGGATCATTGCCATGGTTTAGGAATGGTATTCTCCAATTTAGTGCACAGAAAATTGGACTTGCTTTAGGTCTGGTATTTCTTATTACTTGGAGGTTGCTTTTTACTATTATGGGTTTTCTTAAATCCAGTTGTGGGAATATGTTGTAGAGTATCCATCCATCCATCAGTCCAGCCACCCATCCATGAAGGAAGTGAATTGTCCTCTGTTCCTAGCCAGTTTCTAGTGTATTTACCTTTATCTGTGCAACAATATAGTGTCAGTTTGATCCTAATGAAATATTTTTTTCTTCTGCCAAGCCCAAACTGTATATCCACGGATGGTCAGCGTCTCTGCAGGATTTTCCCAGCTTCTTTTGCCAAGACAACTGCCCTGGAAAGGCAGTAGTGTGGGTGGAATCAGATCAGATGGATGCAGATTCTCTGTGGCTCACATTTGAATGGACCTTGTACCACTCATGGGCCAAGTGATGCAAAAGAATTTCAATTTTCATGTCTTGCTCCCGCAGTTGGTGCTCAATCTGCTTCTGCAGTGGTGCTGTGAACCTGACCCTCTGACAGGTATGGGTAAAAAAAATAGTGTCTTAATTTGGTCATCAGGGTCTTCAGATCACAACAGAACCCTGTGTGAAATAAGATTTTGGGAACTTATTTTCACATTTGGTATTTTTTTAATGTGAGGTTGGCTAAACATCTGTGAAAAATATTGCAGGTAGGATTGATCCCGTATCACAGGTTAAAAGGACAGGTGCATTCATCTTCCAAGAGCTCTTCCAGCCCCATTCCTTGTGATTTTCAGGCTCAGTGACCAACATTTGCATTGAATTTACATTGAATTTACATGGTGCTATGGGCCATGGTTTTATATAATAGATTAGGTTCCTTGTATGGAATTATGTCAAAATTAAGACACAGGTATCTGCAGATAAACTATTTGGCTGGACTTTCGTTATGACTGCCCTGGAGATGGGTTCAGATGACTGAAGATAAGTGCCTACTGCTGTTTTAGATATCCTGAAGTACTCAGTGACTTATCTTGAAGTCCGGTAGATGTACAGGTGTCACTTTGCTATTGCAATTTTGAAGATGCTGTTTTAACTATTTCAGTTCTGCTGTGCTGATATTGTTATAATCAATCCAACCCAGTCAGGAGAAACATTTATCTTGATGCTTTTGATTGACAAATATTTTGTTCTCGAGAGGGTATCCTTTTTCCAGAAAAGAAATTATATCCTTACTTTGTGGCCATAAATATTTTGTAGTTAAGCTTATGGAGAACTTCTCTTGGGAATTTTTCCTTTGTAGGGCTAAAGTTATTTGAAATCTTTCAGTTTCATTTTTCTATTACTTTCATCTTGCTATTAAGAAGTATTAATGGAATGACTACTTTGTTCCTTTATTTTCCCTCTAAAACAGGACAAAAACATTTCTATTCCTTCCTTTATAAAATGTAAACAGGCTGAAATAAATAAGGTGCAGAGTGTATTGCAGATCGTCCTTTTTGAGTTTAAATGTCCCAATTAAAACCTAGTGCTTGCTTCAAAACATCTGGTGAGTTTATGAGAATTCATATATTCCAGGGATATGACAATTCATACATACACATTTTATTGCACTGTTCCTGTGAAATACAATGTAGACAGAAATATGGTCTCCTTGCCGCAGCAGGCTTGACTAAAGAGAAAAATAGGGCCACAAAAATTTCAAACAGGTTTGGAAATTTATCTGATCTGTGGAAGGTAGTCCTAAGAGGAAGACAGACATCCTGTGAGGTGATTTAGATCCAAATTTTTAAAGATATATAGATATTGGTCTTCTTTGCAGGGGGACTGAAGCTGAATGCTGGTTCCTGGTATATGAACTCCACAAGCATTTTGACTTGGAGGTGTGGAAAGAGGTCCCTTGGTGGCCAGATCTGGTGTCCAGAGGTGGGACACATGGACTGGTGCCTCCCAGGGATGAGGACATGAGTGAATTTGGCCCCTTGCTTGCTGTTCTGGGTTTCCAGTTAAAGGTAGGTCCTACTCCTTTCTCCTCCAGTCACAGGGAACAAAGTGGTGGGGCTGTAGCCTCTGATGAGCTCACAGCTGTTGAGGTGTAAGTATTTAAGCTGAGTTTCCTGGGCGGTGCAAGTGGGAAAATTCCTGAGCTGTTGGTCCTTCCCAGAGCCTCTCAGGTTCTCAGGAAACAGCTCTGAGAGTACATGGAAGGAGAAGGTCAGGACACCACGAGGCAGTGCAGGTGGCCTCCGGGCCAGGGAAGGCTGGGACACCTCTTGAGCTTGGGTGGGCACAGCCTGCTCACGTTTTGTGACGGACACCTAAGAATTTCCATGTGTTTCACCCCAGGCTACAAGCTCCTCAGAGAGGAGATTTCCTGGGCACAATTATACTCTTCAGATCAGGCACTTGGGAGCTTTCAAGGATGCTGAGGAAGCACTGAATTTTAGGCAATCCTTAGCTGGTCACTGAAGTGTGGCCAGTCTTGGCTGTGGGATCTGAGTGCCTGGGGTGTGGGAACTGACTTCAGTCTCAGACCCATTTCCTGTGGTTTGGAGCCTGTTCTCTGCCACTGCCTTTCTCTACAACTACAAACATCTTCCTGGGTCACTTTGTCCCCAGCCCTTTCCTCTGCCATAATACCTCTTCTGAGGCAGAGTCATCCTGGCTCTGTGTGTTACACCTGCTCTGGTGAGATGTGGAAGAGAAGGTCAGGCTCATTTGGTGCTCCAGGAACCCTGGTGTGACAAGGGAATCCCAACTCCCTATGGCCCCATATTACCATGTTTAATGCAAAATGCTTTAGCACGAGGATTCGATGGAAAACTCTGCTATAGTGCACTTGGGGAAACACAAAATACCTTGGGATTCTTGTAGTCAATCTCTGCAGACTCATAAGTATCCATTTGCCCTAAATTTCATGTGCTAAATACCCCAAAATAATTTTTTTCTGCATTTAATTCTGCCATGATTCAAAGCTCCCTCTGTAATGTAATGCATTACAATTAGCCATTCCCACATCCTCAAAACGTAAAACAAATTTCTATCTTTAAAAAAAATTATGGCACCATTTTTCCAATGTACCCAGAGAACTTAGAAAGAATGATAAATTAGTGAAAGTGATCCTTTGGGTACATTTTTATCCCTATCCAGCTTATGAATATGTTGCATTAAAAAAACAAACAACTCCCAAAGTGCATTTTAGTAAATAAAATAAAACTATTCAGATTTATTGCAGCTCAAGAAACAACAAACAAGCCAACTGAAAAATAAAAGTAAAGAGTTTTACAATGTAAATGGCAAGGTAGGAGCTATTATTTGTATGAAAGTTGTTTAAAAATCAGGATGCTGTTAGCAAGCTATACAACATTTTTCTACACTGTACTCCTTCCCAATTTTGAATTTTTTTTAATGAATGGGGGAATTACTGTTATTTCCTAAAGCACTCTGATCAGGAATTGTTATACTCAGGCATCCAGCTGACTTACTAGCTTGAAAACCAGAATGCAGGGAAAGAAAGGGAAAGCAAAAAGGAATCAATGGGTGCTAAATAACCCCAACGGAAAAGAAAGCACATGTCACAGATGCATTTAAGCATGGCATGTCCAGGAGTAGTAGGAATTAGCATAACTGCTGCCACAGAAATCAGCAAGAGTTTAATCATCAAGTTCTACGGGTGATGACTCAGAAAAATGCTGAGTGCTTTTGAAAAGTCTTGCTCCAGTAATTTGACTTTTCCTTTTTTTTTTTCTATGACTTGGTAGTATTAAGAGAGGGGGAAAAGAATAAAAGGCTGTGCTCCATTTTGTTGCATCTGGCATGGTGATAAATCCAGTGATTGTGCAGTGATCTCTGTGCACCATTACAGAGTTAGAATTTGCTGACTGAGAACACCAAACACTTGAGGGGTTACAGATCTGAGCTGCATGACATTTTTGATTTGGTGAGTGAACTGCTTTGACGCTTCTGAAATACACTGTCAGTTTTATTTCATTCAAAACCACATGGATGGTTCAACTCTAAATCATAAGTGGTTTAGGCTGTCCCAAAACTGCACTTTCAACGAATAAGTGACTTGTCCTTCCCAAAATCTCCACGTTTGCAAGTTGTAGTAGAAGCTGGAGGAAACAGGCAGCTCCACAGCTCTTGTTAGTCCAATAGAAGCGAAATGGCAAATCACTGACTTTTGATGAGCCCTGAGTGACAGAGATGGCAAAGCTGACAGTGAATGCTGACAGAATAAGTCAGCACATGGCAGGTTTTAAACTGAGTGTATGAAGGAAGGAGTGAACCGAACTGAGAACAGAATCTGTTTTTCACAGTCTTTCCACTGTGGAACTGCACCATGTCAAGACAATTGAAATAGCGCTGGTTTTTTTTTTCCTGCTCTCTGAAAAAGGAATATGAAGCTTTGAATGAAAATAATATTATAATATTATTACATTCCATAAAACAATTTAAAGCAGACAGAAAAGAAAGCCAGCTCTTTGTAAAACACATTGATTTAAAATATGAAAGTAATTTGTGGAGACAGGGGAAAGGAACATGGCTTGTTGTTAATTACTGAAACACCTTTGATTTGTGTAGCCAATAAACCAGAATGAAATAGATGAGATGCTTTAGATAATGTAAGACAGGTCTTGTCCCTATAGCCTGGCAACAGATCAAGAAAAAGTCGTACTGACATTATTATGTTCCATTTGAGGTAGCATTTCTGTGTCTAATGCTTTCCTATTTTTCATTTCTGTTCATCACTGGAGTGATTATATTCTTGAAAATTAGGTATATTTTACAAAGGAGGTAAATAAAATTAGCAACTTGTCGCCAGGAGAAAGTCCTGGCATTTGGATTGGGAACAAAATTTCTGCACTCCCATTTATGCATTTCGGCACAAAAAAAATAATTTCTTCTTTTAGTGACTTCAATTTCTTGTCATCTCCAAAACTTGGACCCAAGTCCTCTCAACAAAGGTTGTTTTTTCCTTTTGTTCTGCTGAGTTTCTCTGCTTTGCTCTCCAAGTTTGATTCTAGTGGAAAGAGAAAATTAGTGATGTTGACCTTCCACTTAACTTTTATGAATGAAGAAGGCATCAGATATAATCTACTACACCAACTTCAGCTCTGCACATGTTGCGGAGGTAACTGAGTAGTCCCCCAGGAAGGACATGAAGTTGGCATCCTTCATCCCTGAGACAGAGTAGCTAGTACAGGATAACTAAGTACCCTCACCTTGCTTTCAGAGTCCCCACTATCTTGTTCTGCCTTGTGTGTCTCAGATAAAAAACCACAAGAGTTCACATTTTGAGGTGTTTGTTCAACAGCTTAAAAAGAAGGGGAAAAAAATCCCTTTGATTTTAGCTAGTAAACGTAGACTTTCACCTCTCCTTTTTATAGAGGAAAAAGTCTCTGTCAAATTTGACTCTAGAGGTTTGTATGGAGCAAAAGCTCAGGCAACCTGGCATCTCTTTCTTTTCTATTTTTAGTGACAGTTTAAAAGAAAATTCCTAAAGGTGGATTTTCATTCTTCCTCCTTAGGGTACATCAAACTCAGCAGGCGGCAATATAAACTTTACCAGCTGACACAATGATTCTCACCCAAACCACTTGGAAGAAAAATTCTTGAGGGGAAAAACAAAGTTAACTTTTAAAATACTCTTATCTGATATGATCAGAGAAGAGAACATCAAGAAAACTAAAGTCAGCAATTGCATAAATACTTTAAGGCATTTGTTGCATACATCTGTCTTAGAAACTTAATTGCGCCAGTTTCCTGCTGGGATCAGTGTATGAAGGAATGTTTCATCAGATGGTCTTTTGTGTTCAGATCTTGTGCTTGTCTTCATCCATTTCTGTGATGGATCTCAGATCTTCAGATCCCAGTGATGACAAGGTCTCAAAATTTTAAAGTCTAGAGCAATTCTTCATTTATTACTACTTCCTCTTCCACCTTTGTCGACAAACACGTCTTTCGTGAAGGAACATCTGAGATGGACCAGGCAATGGTTTGTGTGACTTTAGTATTGATCACCAGCATCATCAAGGCCTTTTGACTCTTGTGAAAGCTTTCTGCTCTGCTTTGTCCTGTGTTATTCTCACTCTCAATGCCCTCTAGTCTGTTCCCAGCTCTGTTCTCCACACTCTTCCTCACCAAACATGATCTCTGTCCTTCTCTTCACATTCTCTTCTGCTTCTCACATCCTCTCTGCACTTCAGAGCATGTGTTGCAGTTACATATTAAGTAAACACAAATAATACAGAAATACTGAAATTAAAGAGATACATTTTTATTCCCAGTATCAATGCCCTGTAGTACACTTATGATTTGAAACCCATGCTCCTGACAGCTCTATTTGCATGATAACTCTGTCCTCAGTGTGGCTGTGAAGCAATTCAGGCATGGAGAATCCCTTGTTGCATTGTTTGGACAATTGGGATGTGAAGCCTGTCTGCTCTCAGCTGTCACATTTACAATAATCCTTATGAACTTTTGTTCCAGCAACAGGGACCACAGGTTTCCAGGAGATTTGCAAAGAAGTCAGCACATATTAGGTGAGGAACCGTAATGGCTCCTACGTCCACACTCAGCTGCTGGCCACAATTTAGTGTAACCCCCTTTTGTAATGGGCCAAACTAAATCCAACATCAGATTTGGTGCAGGCAACAAGGATTCAGGAAAATAATTTGCACAGCTCCATCGGCACATGGCAGCTTGTGAAACTGTTGTAATCTCACATTCTGTGCAAATCCTCTGAAAACACGGTCCAGTTTGCTTTTGCGCTTTATCTAAAACTGCTACTGGGTAAGGAATTAAATAGTCAATAGCTAAGATAGGGAGTTTGGAAGCTCAAGTTCGATTACAGAACAGACATCTCTTGAGTGACCTTGGGTAAATTACAAATTGACCTGTGGTTCTGTTTTTTTATTGCTAAACCTGCTATGGGGAAAACTCCATGAAATACCAGGATTTTGTAGCAAGAACGGCTGCATGAATACTCTAAAGAGAAATGAAGTTGCAGCACATGATGCTTTCACTCGTAGAGTGTCAATTTTGAATTACCTCAAAATATTGCCCATGCTGGGGAGGGAGCCCTGGTGACCCACATCATATCAAGCTGTGCAAAATAAATTCCCAGTTAAAGGGTATCAAGTCCTACCTCATTTTTCACGCCACATCACTTTTGTGCAAACACTTAGAAATATAACTTTAATACCACTTTAATGGAAGCCAAATAATGTGCCCTTTCCATTCAATGGAAGATTAACCCTGGAAAAAAATAATTTACCGCCCATTGTTTTTGGCTTTTAAGTTAATGGAGCTTTTCAATTAATAACAATAAAGTAGGCTTTTACACAGAATATTAATTTTATACAAGCAATATCCTCACCTTTTTTGTTCAGTTCAGTTCAGTGCCACAATTTTCTTCTGACTCTCTCCTAACTCAGGGATGTTATTAGGAGGTACTGATGGTTGACCATTGCTCAGCAGCTGTATCTACAGTCAGTCACAGGCCATTGTTGTAAAACTCCTAATGGCTTGGAAAGCACTTTCTGGAGCAGAAAGAACTCGGTGTAAATTGCAAATCTCTGTGTGTATTTCCCAAGTGTCTGCATTTACAATGCCTTTAGAAGATACAGATCTGCACAGGCAGAACAAGCAGGAATGGCTTTGAACTAAAGAGGAGAGATGCAGATTAGATGTTAGGAAGGAGTTCTTTGCACAGTGAGGCCCTGGCAGAGGTTGTCCAGAGAAGCTGTGGCTGCCCCTGGATCCCTGGAATTGTTCAAGGCCAGTTGGATGGGGCTCTGAATAACCTGATCTAGTGGGTGGCATCTCTGCCCATGGCAGGGGGCTGGAACTGGACCATCTTTAAGGTCCATTCCAACCTAAGCATTTCAATGATTCTATGAAATACCAGGGACCAGAGGACTTCAGCAGACATTGGTGGTTTCCAATGTCCTCGTGGCACCAAGTTTCACCCATTTCTGGTTCAGTGCATCAGGATCTCCTCAGCAATCCTATTTCATGTACCAGAGATGTAGAGCAAAACAGACTGCACCGCCAAGGAACAAGGCACCTCTTCCCATTAACTCCTGACATGAAAAGATGCAAAGGAGGCAGATTTGGTTCTCTTCCACTCACTGCCATCAAGAAAATCTCTTCCCCTGACTTTGGATTTCAAGCCATGAAATAAAAAATGACTTTACACAATGCCATGAACCCATTTCTGGGTTTTGGGTGTAGATGGCTCCCAAAGGGAATGTCAGTCAGTGAGTCCTCTTGTTGAACAAATTAATTCTGCAGTCCATCGTGACCATGAGCACGTTATTGAGCCATACTAACCTCACTGCAGGAACTGACCTGACATGCACTGACTGTAGGGTCTGGTGTGCTCCTAACGCCCTTCCCCACCCCGGCGTGTGTCAAGCTTTCCTGAAGTGCACCTTGTCTCTGTGCTTAGGTTTTCTTGGAAGGGACTAGGTGAAAAGGGGATGGTATCTATTGAATCACCCTGACGTTATGTCAAGACCCAACCAAACTGTGTGTCCTAACTCAGGAACTGCTGGAGGCATTACGGATAACAGCTACCCTACAATGAAGACACAAACATTGCACTTTAGCCCCACTCAGTTATCTTTTTGTCTTTGTTCCTGAACATGGAGCTGTGTACTGCCAGTCCATTTTAATTAGGGAGCTTCTCTCCCTTGATTTAGCCACACTGTCATGTCTTCTGCCAGTTCACTTGCCACAGAATGCCAGGAATTTGTCATGTAGTGAGCACCTCTCTGTGTCAGCTCAAGGGCTCAGGTCCATCTGAACTTGAGCCAGAAGAAATTTGGAAGTTGTTTTAAAGCTGCTCATCTCCACAGTCATGGAGAAGGGATTCACTAACAATAGATGAGTCATTCCAGCTGTCTCAGGAATTAAATTTTGGGCATGTTGGAGTGCCCTGTGAAAATCTCTCACTTCTACTGTCCACAGGGCATCTATTTAAATAGCATCTCCTGTGAACTTGAGGTAGTTGCCCAGATCCCCATAAGATATATAATATTCACATCATGTGGAGACACACGGCAGACAAATCTCACATGGGGAAATCTCCGAGCAGGTTTAATTTCAAACCGAATCTCACCCCCATATCTTAGTCATTAGTGAGCTGAAGGCAGGTGAGCTATGCAAGGTCACCTTTACAGGAATTTAGAATTATTATCCTACTTTATTTTTGGGCATGCTGCAAGTCAGAAGGTGATACCTGAAACAAGACCATTTTCACAGAGTTCCAACACATCCTGCATCATGTCCCAAGAAGAGCAAAGTCTATATTGTAGAGGATAGAAATTATTTACAGGCAAATTTCAGATCCTACAGTTCTGGGAGTAGCTGGTCTTGGTAATGGGAGGCTCTGGGAGAGGTCTCTGTGAGAAGAGGTCAAGGGCTGCCCTGTGGCAGACACTACAGCCCATGGACCCACTGTGGGACAAAGCTGAGCCCATCAGGGAATTTAGTGGTGCCTCTCTGGAAATGTATTTGAATAAGAGCAGAAAATACTGGGACAGTGGGAGGGAATCACAGAGGAACAACAGAGGGAACGCTGAGGTCAGAGCAGTAGGAGATGCTTCAGGGTGGGGCAGACATCCCTGAAGGGGCTGCAGCCCCTGTGGATGTGAGCACCCACACCAGAGCAGGGGAAGAGCGACAGGGAGGAGCAACACGAACTGTGGCAGCACAGCTGAAAGACCAAAAAGATATCCTAGAAAACTTCAAATGCCACTAGATGCTTTCCAGGGTGCACCTGAGTTAATTATTGATAGTGTGTGCACAGGAATCTTAGAATCAGACAGGGGCCAATTCAAAGTAGCAACACTGACTCCCTTGGAACTGCAAGGAAACATGATAAGGACTGGTCTATTAAAGAAAAACCAAAACATTACTGGGGAGCTGGGCCTTTGAATGTTTTCGTAAGCAAAGATATCAAGCCTAATGGCAAATTAATAAAAACAGAATCTAACTCAAATCTGACAGGATTTAAACCGAAACAGTTGCCATAGTAACTTTGCTGTTGACAAGCAATACTTAAAAAACTTCCTGTGAATTCAAAGCACTGTTTGGTGCTGCTGGGAGGTACACAATGAAATGATTCCATTGAAGGTCCCCTGGAGGAAGTGCTCAAGTGCTTGGATGCATATCAATTATGAGTACACACTCCACACAGCCAAGTACATTACTGACCTTTCGGGTATCACAGGAGATTAGAGGATGTGTCAGTCCATGACCAATCTTAAAAATCTTTATTCAAAAAAAAAGAAAAAAAAAAGTGTGAGCTTGAAGCATTAACTCCTGCAATGTATTTGGGCTATAATCACTCTATCTCACATTGGCCACATATGCAACATGAATCCCCACTGTTGCTAATCAGATGGTTCCACATCATGATCTGTTAAAATCTGGATTTGTTTTCTACCTGCTTTTCTTGTACATCAACAATCTCAGAGAGTCTTTTTTTCTTTTCCTTCCTTTAGATGTAAAGGTTTTCTGCAAAAATCAATTTTATCTGTTGAATGGATGTTGAATAATCTGGTGGCACTTCTGCAGACCTGATATCATAAACCTATGATAGTGTTCTTCAAAAATGACTGTCTTTTGTGTGGCTTGTCTGTGAGGCAATTAGCCTGCAGCAAGACCAGGTTTTCTCATTCACAGAGCCTTTCTTTTCAGCACTGCAAAAACACAGTACTTTTTTTCAATTTTTCTCTCCTCTAAGAAAAAAAAAAATCATGACACTTTTAAAATAAAACTATGGAGAATGTCTTCCTGTTATTTTTCTGGGAAAATATATACTGCCTGCAGTCTTAAAAAAGATGCTCACACTTATTCAGAATAACACACAGCTAACAACATGGTTTTTAAACCTGTGACATTGTCCTTTCTGCCCTTGTTCATGTATATTAAAGCTCTGGAAACAACATTATTTATGGAAAATAAGAATTCAGTACATGAAGGCACCTGTAAGACAAAATGTATCCTCTCACATTGATGTACCTACAATCCTCATTAAAGATTCAGAGTGGTACAATACTGTCAAGACAGAATATGCACAACTTTTAAGTTTGCATAGGTCAAATAATTTGTTTGTAAGTCATATTGATGATTTCTATAGAATGAACAACTCAAGTGTTTCACAGTGTGGGGCAGAAATAGTCAGTGTTGGTGTGAGTTTCCTGTTACCAGAACACCCCTAGGGTCCAGGTAGGAAGTACCTGAGCTGTGCATCTTCCTCTAGACATGATCCTTCATTTGAAAGAACTTTGCAGTTTCATGAGCAAATAAAGATATTATTGAAGACAAAGACTGCAAATCAACTTCATGTAGTTCCAAGAGGGCTCTTGAAAGACGTGGGGTTTGGTGTCATACTTACAGTCTTTAAGATCTGTTCAACTGAATTTTGAACAAACAAAAGCTTCAGCTGAGTGAACTTTCCTGATACTACACAGAAGTGCATCTTCTCTTAGCACAGACAGCAGGATTTAGAGTAAAATACCTACACAGCTCTTTTATATAGGAATTTTATCACTGTTCAGGACCTATATCAAAGTCATTTGTTATCTTAAGTCTATTTCTTCTGATTTCTGTTCTGATCTCAATTTCTCTGAGTGGCTGCTGTGAACACCTATCTCTTGGAACACTCAGACATTTCCAATAACCATACAGCACAGCCAGCAGGAGTTAAAATGCTGAAAATATGGTCAGGATTAAAACCAGGTTCAAAGCCATGCAGCTGACTGCTTTTAACCTCTTCCGCTCTCTGTATATCTTCTGGTACAAACTGGGAGATCTCCTGCTGGAGCTAAGAAAGCTGCACTGATTTATACCAGCCAAGCATTACGGGGCAATGGACTGTTTAGAGAATTTTATCTACAGCTTAGCTGTCACATAAACAGCTGAAACTACACTTACTTAAATAAAGTCTTCCTTGATTTATGCTGGCGCAGTGACAGTAGAATTTCATTCGTGTTCCACTCCATGCCGCACTCAGTGGCATTTGTGAAGTTATAGAACGTCAGCTGCATTTATAGAGAAAAAGAGTTTCATTGCATTTAATGAAATTGCCTCCAGCGAAAAGCTACTTTATTTTTATTTTTTTTTAAGAAAGCAGTAATGAGTCACTCATTTTTGTGATGCTTTCAGTTCTGAGAAGCTCTCGGTTACACACCACCTTGTGCCAGTTAAGGACTTGAAGCCTGTGATCATCTCTCTATCTCTGTGTTTTTTTTCTAGTTAAGCTCAGAACAATTGCACACTAGTTAGCTGCAGTGAATCATTATTTTGTCAAATCCCAGAGACCCTCTGCACTAAACTGATTCTCTTTCAAAAGTCACACTACAGATTGGCTGTCCCCAAAAGCAAGACATTTATTGCTGCTTGTGGGAAATGAGATGCTTTTAATAAGGCTGAGCTGCTCTATGTGATACAAGCCTTGTTCAACAAATTCTGTCTGCTGCTTGATTGTTTTAAAGAAATGTTTTTCTCTTTGCCCACTACTGATATGACTCCAAACAACTGCAATTTGTAAGTTAATATATAAATGCAAAATAAAGTATTCTGTGGGCAAGGAACATGGGACTAAAAATCCTTTAAATAAATTAAACTAAAGGCAAACAGGCCAATGATTTTACCTTTATAAGACCTTGTAAATGTTCTATATCTCTCCTTAACATCAATCTTCTCCCATGTGTCTGTCCACATGCACTTCTGCAGCATTATTCCTGGATGGGTGAACAGATTTTCATCAGTGAGATGTCAGTCCAAAGTGTGGGGTTTGTCTTGGTTTGGACGGTCAGGACGGATGGAGACGAGAGATCTCTGCAGTCTGGTTTTAGAGCATGAGGTTTATTGTTGAGGGCTTGGGTATAGAGGACCTGCTTGGAGCTGCCAGCTGCAGCTAGAAGCAGGCCAGAAGAGCAGGAGGCAAGAGAGAGAGAGAGAGCTAAGAGAGCTAAGATATGTAAGAGAGGCCTAAGAGAGGTAAGAGCTATGTAAGAAAGACATAAGACAGCAAAAGAGAGAGCGAGGTTCTCCTTTACAATACAATAAATCTTCTTCTGTGTTGAATATTCTAATTTTCATCAACCAATCTAGTACAAGATACAAATCCTATAGCATTTACATACAGCCTGTAAGAATCATTGCATTACCATAGTGCGTTACATTTTAAACCCTAAAAACCACTCTTTGGATCTTTTCTGCCAGGCTAGTAGGGTCTGCTCTGACCCTTGGACCTGTCTGCTAGCAGAAGGTGTTGTTCAATCAAAGGGGATTACCTTCAGCCAGCCATTGTTTTCCAGTGGTTCAGTAACTGAGGCCTGGTATCTCAAAGTATGCCTTCATTTCAATTTCACCTATAGTTTCCATGTTCTCAGCATCTTTTGCCAGGCAATAAGGCTTTCCTGTTTCATCTTCCCCAACATCAAGCCTGTGACCCAGAGGGTAATTTATCAGGTTCCATTTTGAGCTTGAGGGCTTGAAAGGTATTGAGAGGACCTGCGGCCTCTGACAAGCTAAGGATTTTCCAGAGGGTGAGTTCCTGGCAAATGCGTGTACAAGACTTCATTCTATGGAAAGAAAGTAAGTGTTTAGGTGAACATTCTTCTGTTGTATTAATCTTTTTCCACTCATGTTTCTTTGTGAGATGGATGTCTTCAACAGATGTATCATTGACTGATACAATTCCCTTTCAATGAGTTAAAAACTCCAAACCAAGCTGCTCATCTCCATAACGTCCCTGGGCAGGTTTAAGAATATCAGTGCTCTCTCAAACCCACACTCAATAATTACCAGATGAGGTTTAAAAAGTCATGTTACAGAGAAAAACTGGAGGAAAAAAATGTGAGGGACAGAGCCCAGTGCATGAAGCAGCTGCAATTGCTAAGTGAGCTTGATGTCATTTAAAACACAAGGTGGGCACTCAAGGTCAGTTAGGAGAAGTAAAGGATTCAGGCTGTGGCCCAACAAAGCCCAGAGGAGCCAGAAGGGAAGGTTTCTTTTGTGCTTGGCTTCACACATCTGCTGACAGACAGCCCTGGTTCACGGAGCTCTAATCACATGGATAAATCAACCTCTTTGACAGAGAATTCACAGAATCATTTCAGTTGGAAAAGGCCCCTAAGATCATCAGGTCCAATTGTTCCCCCAGCACTGCCAAGGCCACCACTGACCCATGTCCCCAAGTGCCACATCCCCATAGCTCTTGAATCCCCCCAGGAATGGTGACTCCACCACTGCTAGGTCTTGACCACTCTTTTGGTGAAGAAACTTTCCTAATAACCATTCTAAAAGATTTGAACTCTTTAACCTAATCCCACTGCATTTGTTTAATACAATTTGGAGATATACTCATACAAACAGAGTGGTGAACTGAATCATCCCAGAAGGAGTTTAATGCTCAGGAATGGGTAGAGGGAATTTTCCTTTCCAGTTTCATTGCTGGACTTGAAATTCTAAGTTTGTGTGCTGCCTTTGTCTCCATTGAAAAGGAAGTGGAGCTCTAACAGTACCTCTGCTAAAGTTTGGACACAGTAAATGTTATAAAAATGTTGATAAGAAAGTAGATATGATCTGCATTAATTCAAGAAAATCATAATGTTGGCAAAAATGTGTGTATACAAATCTTTTAAATTGGGTTAATTTTTCAGTATAGATGAAAGCAACTGTTTATTAATTTTTTTCCTTCAATGAATAGAAATCAAAAAGAAATAAAAATAAGCTAAAAGAGCATTTAGAGAAAGAAAAGAAGAAATGTTAGATGAAAGGAAAAGTAATACTAATTGATGACTTAAATAATGCCAAGTATATTTGGACTTACTTCATTCCCTCTCAGGAAGAGCAGCATCCTCAGATCCCTTTAGAAAAAACTCTAGAATTCCTTCTATCAGCTCTGTCAAAAACAATCTATGCTTTAGTCAAGCACAAAGTCAAGCAAGAAGTACTAGGTTAAAACTCAGAGGAACTGGGTGAAATTAAAGGGAAGGAAAATCAGCTTTCTGAGCTACTGGTCTTTTGGGCCCTATAACTTAGAAAGTTTTAGGATTGAAGGAAACAAATTCAGAAGTTTGCCTCGTGACAGTGGCACAGAGCAAGCTGAGTAGTGGCAAGAAACCACATCCTAGCCTCAAAAATTGGCAGTAACTTGAACAATATACTTTTTAACTAACACTGAACTCGCAGTCCTGCCAGAACCCCAGTGCTGCTTGATGCCCTTTCAGCTACTCATGGCTTATTGGGAGTCATCAAAACAACCATCCAGTTATTACAGCGTTAATGTGTTTTTAATCATAATTATTTATTGCATCTGTAATTTTGAGTCAATTATATACCAGTCTGTCCATGTCAAATAATGTCATTTCCTCCAAAGCTGAAAACTTCCAGAAGAGGTGTACTTAGAATAGCCTGTGGTATGCAAAGCATATGGCAGGTCTTAATAGGGCTTAATTAGGTGCTTGTTTAAATCAAAATGCTGCAAAAATATTTATTCTATTTTTATGTGCAATTAAAGTGCATTTGTAAAATTATGCTAATTACTAGACATGGGAGGAAAAAGAACCCCCCTTCCAAAAGCATTAAACAAGCCTAAGAACACTGTGCATTTACCTTACCTCATGTTAATGAGATAACACTTGCAAAGTATTTGAAGCCTTGAAGGGCAACACTTTCTTTTATTCACTATTGCTATTCCAATTGCTTTTTAGAAAAACTGGTTCTTCTTTTAAATCATAGAGTCAGAGAATGGTTTGGGTTGGAAAGGATTTTAAAGATCACCCAGTTCCAACCCTCCTGCCATGGGCAGAGATGCCTTCCACTATCCCAGGCTGCTCCAAGCCCTGTCCAACCTGGCCTTGGACACTTCCAGGGATGGGGCAGCCACAGCTCCTCTGGGCACCCTGTGCCAGGGCCTCACCACCCTCACAGGGAAGAATTCCTTCCTGCTATCTAATTGAAATCTATTCCCCCTCATTGTAAAACCATTTAATTTTAATTTTAATTTTAACTTCAATTTTATTTCATTTTGCAATACCACCTTTTTTCACACCTCTTCACAAGCCTGAACAACCCCAACTGTCCTATTTTGTTTTCATAGGAGAGGTGCTTCAGCTCTATAATTTTTTTTCTTTTTTTGTTTTTTTGTTGTTTTGTTTTTGTTGCTCCCTGACACACTTTGGCTCAAAGGGGCTTCGAGGAGTGGAGCAGGGAGAAGAACATGCAGAGAGATCTGCAGGAGCTCCATTCTTTCTCCATCTATGCACCCTGATGACATTCTATGTGACAAATATTCTGCTGGGTCACTGTTGTAGGTTGACCCTGAGTTGATGGACAGTTTTTTGGACT